>JBBPCX010000160.1:5832387-5850419 GCA_037974365.1 Hydrocynus forskahlii
AGAGAGAGAGAGAGAGAGCGAGCGCGAGAGAGAGAGAGAGAGAGAGACAGAGAGAGAGAGAGAGAGACCAAGAGAAAAACAGAGAGAGAGATTTACACTCTTTTAAAGGTTCTGATACTTTTAACTGGTAAAGAGACTTTTTATGAAAGATTCATTTGTGGTGGAAAACTTAAGCTTCACACTTACACCTCATTTACATCATGTTAGAAAACTCTTTTGATCATGCATAGAGTATTGTAAGATCAAATTATGCTTGTTCTCTATAGGCTTACTCCAGTAAACTCTCTTATCAAGGTATCAGGTATATCATTTCAGAAGTAACATATATTGACTCTCTGTAATGGGGCCAATATACATCACCAACAAAAAAGTTTTCTTGTTTTGTAATGTTGACTGCTAGATAGCTTTATATATGTGGTGTAAACTAATGTTTAATAATCTTGAGAGGCTTTTTACCTTTGAGCTAATAAAAACATTTTACATATTTAACCTGGTCATTATTTATACGGGTTACTTAAATATTTCCCCTACATTGCAGTTTTAGATTTAGTTTAATAAAAATGAAAAGCTGAAACATCTGCATTTGGCCTTTCTGGTTTGGGGGTTATTGCTTGAAATGCAACTGTAAAGAATACCTTAAGCTACCTTAAGTATATTTTGAGTTCTCTTTAGAACCAGATACAAGTAAACTTCAAAGGACCTTAAAGAACCTTTGAAGAAACTAATAATGATCCAGCTAACAATGCATTATCTCTGGTAGCTTTGCTTTTTGGTTCCACTTGGTATCTTTATTTTTAGGATCTGAAGGAACTACAAAAGGGTACAGTGGAAATGCAACCTTGATTTCCAGGCAATAATGTTGCACAGACTCTTTAACTGCAGTCAACTATCCTAATAAACCAAGAGGTGTGATGAAGTGGGTTTACTGCTGTCAGTCTGTGCATGGTCCACTAAACCAAGTATATTACCAGCATGCAGTTTCAGCAGGCGATAGATCAAAAGCTTGACCTCTACTTTGGGTAAACTCTTCTTATACTGCTGCCATAATCCTGATCAGCATTTACTCATTCTTTGAACCTTAAAGCCTGATGTGATGGAAAGGTGAGACCTAGAGCCATATCTAAAATGATACTTCTTATATAGGATGCTGGAGTGGAAACATTGCCTGGTTGTATGGACAGTTTTCTAAAGCATCATGCATTTAGAGTTATTTAATTGGGAGTGTGTTCATAGAACTGAAATCTATCTATCTATCTATCTATCTATCTATCTATCTATCTATCTATCTATCTATCTATCTATCTATCTACCTACCTACCTACCTACCTATCTACCTATCTATCTATCTATCTAAAAACTCATTTGAAAAGGAAGCACTTCAGAAATGCCTTACCCTTTAAAAAAAACTCTTGAATGAGTTTAAAATCCTTTAAACTCTTTTAAACCAGTATAAACGCTTAGAAGTCCCTTTTCATTTAGGTCTTAGATTCAGTTTCATAGAAAAGCTGAAACATCTAAAAACTGTGAAGAATCTCAAAGAGTTCTACTAAGAACCTTTTTAGTTCTCTGTAGAACCAAAGTTTTTTGCAGCACCAGTTTCAAATAACCTTTAACCATCTATTTAAAACAGGAGGGCTGATGTACAGCACAGGTAATTTCTCTACTAAAATGCA
Source organism: Hydrocynus forskahlii (assembly GCA_037974365.1). Classification (NCBI taxonomy): domain Eukaryota; kingdom Metazoa; phylum Chordata; class Actinopteri; order Characiformes; family Alestidae; genus Hydrocynus; species Hydrocynus forskahlii. The sequence goes on from JBBPCX010000160.1 coordinate 5,834,061, forward strand.
CTTTATTCTACTCATCTGTTAATTGTTAAGTTGACTGGGTGTGTTTAAAAACAATATTTCAGATTCTTAGCCAAAATGCAGAATTTCATTAGGAAATTTAGTAACAGTTAGTGACAGAAAGTTAGTAACAGAAAATCAAACAAAAGCTGGCCTAAAAGACAAAACCTTTAAAGGGGATCCAAGAAAAAGAACCATATGAATGTAAAAGGCCTATGCACACTAATACACTATGCTAGAGATATCACAGCCTTTAGGTAAATTACCTCAACTGCAGTGCCATTTACATATAGCACAAACTCACTTTCTTGTGTGATTTCATATTGACATTTATTAATTGGTCCTGCTTGGTAGACTCTGGATCAGTTTCCCAGACATGGGTCAAACCTAGTCCTTATTCAGAGTTGCTTAGAGTTAATGCATGGTTCTTCTTGGAATACTGCAATGTACTTGCCTGGCTGAATCCGGTCACAGCCTGCTGCATGGAGGGCCGTGCTATTACCAGCCCCTACACCTCTACACTTAATCTCGAACTAGAAAATACTGTATATGTTTAATAGTTTGTATACATGTGCTTATTCAATTTTCTCCCTAAATGCAGGCTTTTAATAGTGGGTCATCCTTCATTTGCTTCAGTAACAGCCTCTAACTTATGGGAAGGCTTTATGCTAGATGTTGGAACATTACTGTGAGGATTTGATTTCATTCAGCCAAAGGAGCATTAGTGAGGTCAAGTAATGATGTTGGATGATTAGCCCTGAATCACTAACACCACTCCAACAAAGGAATTCGATGGAGCTCCAGCACTCAAGTTCCACCACTCAACAGCCTGGTGCAATGGCAAAGCTTTGTATTCCTCTAGATAATGGCACTGGGCATATTGACCTTAGGCAGCTATGAAACTGCTCCAGAGCATCCCATTATTTTTGAGTGTGTGTACCTTAAAGTAACAGAACAGCCATGTGTGCACATTAAAGTAACAGAACTTTTGAATCATAAGGGGCGTCTAGATGCTTCTGGACATATCAGAGTCCAGTCCAGATTTTTTGACTCCTGATACATAAGATCTGCAGAAGTTGTTTCAAGGCTTGCAATTAGGAAACTTGAGGATTATCCAAGAATGCTGTGTGTATGAGAGCTTCTTACTATCTGTATTCTTCCTATATGGGTTTTCGGCAGGCTTAGCCGCAATTGGTTCTGCTGCAGCTGAGCTCCTCTCTCTCCCTCTCTCTCTCTCTCCCTCTTTCTCTCCTCTCTCACTGTCTCTTTCTTTCTTTCTGACTGGCGGTTTGGGAGGTGGGGGGTGGGGGGTGTTAGGAAAGGAAGTGACCTACATAGTACCGCTCCCTTGCCTCAGCTGTCGTTTGCATTTCAAGGGATGATGAATAATTTACTGCTCCTCTCCCCCCATGAAAACGTGACAGCCCTCAATAAAATTAACGAATTTAACGAGCGTGGGTGACAATCAGCTCTGCGACACTCAAAGGGCCCCGGTCTGAGCCACTCATTCCAGAGCCTGAGGCGGATCGCTAAAAAAAATAGCGGTAGTGCCACAGGTGAAGTTTTATCAGGAACAGATCACACCGGAGCCGGAGGAGTCAGCAGGGTTCTGCAGTATGGAAACAGCAGTGAGCCTTTAGTTATTTTCTCATACGTGAGACAGGAGCTAGCTATAGCAGCCTCAGTGCAGCGCTGCTGGTGGAGCAGAAGCTCTAAAGCTCTATATTCTATTCTGGCACCAAGAAGAGCATGACAGCTTGTGCGCGGATGTTCTGGGTGTGGACTGTATTTGGTTGCAGATATCTTGTGCATGTTCTGCGGTCTAATCCAGAGTTCAGCCCGAGTCAAGCAGCTCTTCCCATAGCCTAACTTTTAGCCCAGCTCTCCATGTCTCTGGATTCCAATTATGCAGCAATGGCTAGGTTACAGTTTTAGAACCAGAGACAAACACACACACACACACACACAAACACACACAGACGAGTGCACACACAGCATCACTGGGGAGTGTGTAATAGTTTTATCAGGGTGAGCGCAGGCATACGAGTGCACTCCTGCCTGCAGCTATGGCTGGGCTCCATGGGAGAAAGTCAATTACAGCGGCATGAGGCAGCCTAGGGTGAACATATGGGAAAGAGATAAGGCAGGCAAGATGGCCGCCAAACTCTCCTTGCAACCCCCAGTGCCCAGGCGCGGCGTGTCACTCTGCACCCTCCTTCGTATTTACCTCACACTGCACTGTGAAATAATAAGACCGCCTGGAATCTGCCAAACACAAACACACACACACACAAACACTCACATGTGCATGTAAGACTGTTTATTTGGGCTTAAGCATGGACTGAAGGACAGGACGCCCCAGGCGTGAAAGACAGACTGAGGACTTCCAGAAGAGGTAAAGTATGGTTGAAACATACTTTTGCTGGAAGACTCCACATTGTAGGCCCATGCCTGACCTTAAGCCCCTTCATCCGGTGCTGACATATACAGAGTTGCCAGCTCATCAAAAACACACTGAGGCCATTTTATCAGAAACATCACTCTTTAGGTTAAGGTTAACATATACAGTGAGGCTGTGTAGCCCATCTGTTGCTGCACAATTTGTCTGGCACTCTCTAACATGGCGATAAGTGTAAAAGGATCATAGGCTCACTACTGACCAAATATTATTTGGGTGGGGTCCTGTACACAGTCCTGAAGTGGTTCTTTTCCACTGGTGGGTGGAATGCAGTGTGTCTAATGACTCATAGGGAAGCTATTGCCATAAGTACATCTAAAAAGCACACCCATGGCAGGTGTTTCTGATACAATGGCCAGTGACTGTAGGTATATAGTTGTTGGCTAATAAAGTGCAACTCAGTGTAGAATGAAAAGATACTGGGCTAACTTCTTAAGAGTATTTTACACTGGATGCTTTGCGGTAGCTGAACTCCACTGCGTAATAAAAGCTGAGCAACTGTTGCTGTATTCAAGAGAAATGCCTAGACATTATACTTTTGGACATTTAGTGTACTAGAGTAGTGGTTCTAAAACTGATCCTCCATGTTTCTCAAACCCTAACTGTTTTTTTTTTTTAGTGGTCCTCCAGTCTGTCCATATTTTTGCTCCAACCCAAAAGAACATTGAGATCGGAACATTGAAATATGGACTGTCTGGGGGTCCTTGAGGACAATTCAGGACCACCACTCTCTATATATTGACACACTGGGCAAAAAACCTGCACCAAAAAAACTCTCCCAGAGGTGAAAAAAAAACAGTTGGTCTTTCGTTCTGAAGTGGTCGTAGAGTTTTAAAATATACCAGCACTGTGCTGCACCACAACAAGCCTTGTGTTTTTCTTTCTTGTTTGCGAGCAACTGAAAAAAAAATTGCGATTCATCGCACGTCCCAACGTAGGCAGCTCTCAAACAGTCAAGCGGAGCAGGAACGAGGAGAGGGAAGGGAATTATATTTACTCTCTCTCTCTCTCTCTCTCTCTCTCTCTCACACACACACACACACATACACGCACGACAGCGCACTCTTTCACTTACTCCACTAACATCGACATGCAAAAACGGACACAGAGAGACGCCCGTTAATCGTTAACCGTAACCCTCCACGCTCAGTCGTGCGTTACGGAACAGCGGTCGGCCTCCAGAAAAATAACCCCATTCGACAACAAAAACCCCACCAGATCCTCGTGCTGGATTATACATCTTTCGTTTCACACTGTGCCTGATGTATATTGTTCCTCGAATAGAAGAGTGAGGTAGAGGGAGAGAGAGGGAGGAAAAAAGGAAAATGAGAGAAAAAGCAAGGCAGTAGCGCGTCAGAACGTAAGTCTCTGTCAGAAAAGCAATCAGCAGCTCGAGCGTCTGGCCTCCTGCAGCCCGCTGATTACAGCATTAGGCTCAGCCCAATTCTTCCCCTTGTGTGGCAAATCATTTCGTCCGCAATAAAGAACTCTGAGACAAAGGAGAAGTTAATTAAGATTAATTAACTTTTTAATGACGCCAGTACACTCATATTTGTGCCGTGGCCAAAGGCGTTTTTGAGCATGTCTCCTATTTACCTACTCTCTCGCTCTCTCTCTCTCTCTCTCTCTCTTTCTCTCGCTCTCGCTCTCTCTCTCCACTTTTATTAGGAGGTAAAACAGTCTCAAGGACATTTGTAGCTACCTATCTTGGTGTTAATCCTTCTCACAGCACTGTTGGATTTGTAGATGAGTCTGTCCACTGAGTATGGAGACTAAATGTCTTTTTCTATATATTTAACATCGGGCCCTTACACTCTTAACTGTTTTTCCTTACTTGTGTATTAACCTCTGACTTTTTTTTAGTTTGACAGGATTTGTTAAGGTGTGTAACTTATCTGGTAGTAACTTTGGTAAAAGCAGGTGTTGATCTTAGTGTAGCTTTACAGGTATGAAGAACAGATGTAGACTACTTAAGCACTGATGTACGTCGCTCTGGATGAGTGTCTGTTAAATGCCGTAAACGTAAACATAAATGTAAATGTAAAATGGCCTGTGATGCCCAGCATAGATATTAGAACATTTACACATAACCAGAAACTGAAGCAAATATGTTGATCAATCTATAGAAAGGCTACATGCCATGCAAAATTTTAAGCACCCTATAAATCAGTTAGAGTACTGTGGTAATGGAATTTTCCATCCAGTGAGAATCCAAAATAAACTTAACACATTCACATACATTGTTGTTTTGGGTTTGAGAGTCACTGAAGCTTGGCGTATATTCTTAAAGGACTCATAAGTTAATTTGTTCTTTGTTTTACTGTTTGCTCTAGGGTCCTCTTGTAATTTGTGTGGTTTTATGCACCAGTAGAAGGTGATAATTCATTTTACATGACCAACTTCTCATTATCTCTTAGAATTAAACAGGCTATTTTATTTCTGAATTATGGCTGATGTTTTAAAATGTTCTGACTGGCTGTATTGCACCTCTTTCCAAAAGCAATATAAGCTGAAACACTCCTTATTACTTCAGCTGGAAGGGGAGGGGCTAAACTGTTGTAGGTGGTTGAAGGGGCTGATTTATGTGAATGCTTAAATTTTATGGCATAACAAAAACAAAATGGGCTGTTTTTGCAGATTTTCCATGACATGGGTCCTTAAATGAAATTTGAACGAGTATCTGAGTACTCTGTCACATTGGATTTAGTAAAATGTATCATGTTAAACTGGAATATTCACAATGCTTTCTCTTATAGTATAAAAGAAGCATCAAGCTGCCTTTTATTGTTGGGTGCACTGAAATGTGTACACATTCACAACGTAACTCACAACGTTATTCACTTGCCTCATGCCAGTAACTGTAAAAGATGACCGAAATGTGAAGTTCCTATTTATGTGTTTGCTCTCTCTGAACAATAGTTTGTGACAAAACCTAAATCTATGATTTTTGTTTTGTTAATTATGTCCCTATTTCTTACATATTAAAGTAAATGCAACAGCAGTGGGAAGTCACTTTTTTGCTTAGATACAAAAAGATTACTTGGAAAACTTATTTAACCTTTAAAAGCAGCTGTAACCACTGGTGATAGCAAAAACATGCTGCAAACTAATCAACCCCAACACTGAAACCACTGACAGCCAAAATGAATAACATTTATAGTTATTATAATGGCCCCTGTCAAGGGTAGGGATATATTACGCAGCAAAACACAGTCAGTGGTAAAAGTTCTTGACATGTTGTAAGGAGGAAAATGGGCAATCATGAGGTTCTGAGAAATTTTAACAAGGGCCAAATTGTAAAAAACCTTTGGCCACTTACCCTCTTAACTCTCTGTTTCCCATCCTTATAATTTAACCTCTGACTTTTCTTTGACAGGAACCGTTAAGGTGTGTAGCTCAGCTGGCAGTAACTTGGTTAAATAGGGGATATTGACTTAAGTATAGCTTTTCAAGCTTGATGAACAGATGTGGACTTCTTGAGCACTGATGTATGTCACTCTGGATAAGAGCGTCTGCTAAATGCCATAAATGTAAATGTAATGGTGAGACAACTGGATCAGAGCATCTCCAAAACAGCAGGTCTTGTGGGGTGTTCCCAAAATACAGCAGTTAGGACCAGCCAAAAGTGGTTCAAGCAAGGATAGTAAGTTAGCTAGTGAAAAGGCCATGAGAACAAATGTTCGCTCATGCATGCGCAGAGCAAAGAATTGCGTGTCTGGTCTGATCCCACTGTGGAGCTACTGTAGCACAAATTGTTAAAAAGGTTCATTCTTGCAATAAATAAACTGTTTTAAAACACACAGCTTGTTGCATATTGGGCAACATAGCTGGAGATGGGTCAAAGTGTCCATGCTGTCCACCAACGAGTGTCTACAATAGGAACATGAACATCAGAACTGGACTGTGGAGTAAAAGAAGAAGGTGGCCTGATCTGATGAATCATGTTTTCTTTTACATCATGTGAACAAGTGCATGTGCGCTGCTTAGCTGGGGCAGAGATGGTACCAGGATGGACTATGGGAAGAAGGCAAGCTGGTGGAGGCAGTGTGATGCTCTGGACAATGTTCTGCTGGGAAATCTTGGATTCTGGCATTTATATGGATGTCACTTTAACATGTACCACGTATCTACACATTAAAGACCAAGTTCACTCCTTTATGGAAACAGTTTTCCCTAATGTCAGTGGCTTAGTTGTGTTTTTTAAGATTTTACAAGTGTGTTAGGATCAGTAAGTGACTTAGGCTAGGGTGTGGTTCAACTAACACCAAAATTCAGGTGGCATTAGAACAAAGAAGATGAAAAAAATGTGAGTTTATTTCACCAATGGGAAGGACTTCTTGTGTTTTACACGGTGTGACAATTAAAATCTTTTATTTTATTGTGTGTTTTCATACTCTATATGTCTCACAGTGAAATAATGTGAGAGTGTGGGGAGATTGGAAGCAAGTTTGAGAATGTATGTGTGTGTGTGTGTGTGTGTGTCGTTGCCTGCAGGGGGCCTGGGACAGCCGCTGTATCCCCTGTGTGCCTGCTGCTTTACATTCTGGCGGTGTAGGCTGAGTCTCACACAGCAGCAACCAGCCAGTCAGCCATGCACATCCTTCATTCAGCCTGGCTCCTCATTTATCAACTCACTCAGCCATCTCTCTCTCTCTCTCTCTCTCTCTCTCTCTCTCTCTCTCTCTCTCTTTATCTCTCTCCCCGTCTTTCTCTTACTCTTCGTCCCCTCTTTCTCTCTTGCTGTCTCTCTCTCATTCTTTTTCTTGTTCCTCCTTTCTCTCATTCTCTATCTGTTCAATCTCTCTATCACTTTCTCTCCGATACAACCTCAATTTGCATTTGCTCCTGTCTGGCGTGTATAGTCGCAGCGCGTGAGAGGGAGAGAGAAAAAGGAGAGGGTGTGAGGCAGAGAATGAGTGTGTGCATGTGTGTGTGTGTGTGTGTGTGTGTGTGTGTGTGTGTGCGTGAGTATGTGTACATTACCCTGAATGTTTACATTTCTTACCCTCTGCTGCAGTTCCGCCAAAAAAAAAGAAGAAATTTGTACCCTAACCTCATCGCCCCCTTGAGGCCAGACATGGAATATGCCTGATATCTATTCTTTTGTTGTTGACTAACTACCTCTCCCTAAGCGGAGTGTGGTGGTATGCAGAAGGAACTCAGCCTTGCAGCTACGAGGTCTGGGCCAAATCTCACATCTATCCTGAGTGAACATCAGACTGCAGAGATGAAAAGGAAGGAAATCAATAAAGGAGAGAGGGGGCTGTGTAGAGACCCTGGCTCCGCTTTGATTGAAGACTGACTGACAAGCCCTTCGCCTTTGTGATCTACTGCATGCTGAATGATTAGAGTAGAGGGGGGAAAGCAGCCATGCTATATTCACACCCAAAACTTCAGCCAATGAAGGAAAAATACAGTAGAAAATCTAGTATTACATTGACCGTGTTCTCATACTGTGCACTGCCTTGTAATTGTATGGCTGAATATGAAGCAGTAAAGAGAGCAAGGCTGAAGTCATGACTGAACCAAAGTGAATTCATTAATGTCTTCGTTCTCTGATTTATAAGTGCGTAAAGGTCACTAAAGGTGACCAGCTACTTGCACCTTCAGTTACACATTACATATATCTCTAAAAATTTTCTTCACACTTACACATCTCATTTACAAAATAGTTACTTTTAGAACTATCCATTAAAATGTGTCAGACAAATATAATTATTTTACGAACAACATCACTCTGAAGAAACATTTTGTCATAGTGGAGACATAATGTATGCGCAAGTATAATTTATTAAAGAAGAACACCAGAGACTAAAGTCTCTGCTATTTTTAGCCCGATTTTAGGGGAATGGCTCAAGGAAAAATCAAAATTATACAATTATCCACCTGTCTGGTGTCCAAACCTTCGTTCTGCACTAGAGCAACAGTTTTAAAACTCTGTTTGATTGAATGGAACTGAAAGATTTTGGTTTGTGTTTTTTGGGGTTTTTCGTAAGCACAGTTGCTGTAGCTTTATCAATATTTGTTCCTGGGACTCTATCATGAAATGTGCTGTTTTAAATGAAACAGTTATCTGGAATTTGCCCATAGACAGAACTGTCTGCGGGGTACAGAGTTTCACGAACAGTGTGAGTAGCCACTTCATAGCATGTCTGTTGAATATTTGCATACAGTGTAAACATATAAATCACAGACTTGCAGACAATAAGTGATTCACATATGCAGTGTGAACTGTCACCAAGGAACAGCTCTCAAATTGCAAATTGTACACCGGACTAAAAAAGAAAGGAAGGTAAAGGCAAGGAACAAACAAGAATAACAAACTACAAATCAAAAGCAGCAGATGCACAGAAATGTGCAAATTAGGAGAAGCAAGACCTGACAAAGGAACAACAAAACACAAGAGCTACATATACATGAAGACTAATGATACATAGCAGGAAACACTAAAGATGGGATAGAACTAAGGTGGAGACTAAGGTGGATGTGGTCACAAGACAGGGCCGAGACTCAAGAGGGTTTAATCAAGTTGGGGAGCCCCTATGCTACAGGCTATGCTACAGCCAAGAAAAGTGGTCCTCAGTAGCAGTAATGTAGTAGCTCTTTATTTATGTTTAAATATTGCAAGGCCAGGACTGCTTTGCCATGTCATCAGAGAGGAGTCGGTGCGTGAAATTTGCTGGAGAAAGTGCTGAATGATAGCAAGCTGGCAAGATCAGTACTGATGTGAATGATGTAATGTGGCAGGCAAAACAGTCATGTGTTTATACTTAACTGCTCACCTGTGAGCCAAATACTGACAACAGGTTCATCTCGTACCCCACATTCAGTTTACATCCTCTTGAACACATAAACGACAGAAAAGCACACACTACATTTTACTGTACATTTAACAGGCCTTTTTAAAGAACATGTAAAAGCTGCTTTAGTCATCTCTTAAAGTTGGTCAGATTATGGGCGACAGAAGACTGAAGGATACACCGGCAGTGGCCTTGGGACAGTCTCTCTTGGTTTTGTTTAAAGGATTGCCTTCTGATTAGAACAGTCTTTGATGACACAGCAGTCTAAAAATGCAGCCCACCTGGATCGCAGCCCAGCGTGTGGAATGAAGCTCCTGACACGATTTTAAGAGTGTTGCAACCCGAAAAATCACAAGATCAAGGATTGTAGAGCAAGACTGCAGAGGTGGAGGAGGAATAAAAGGGAAGAAAAAGAGAAGAGAAAAAAAGAGGGATGGTGAGATAGAGAAAGAGAATCCATGTGCTGATGTCACTCTAGGCATGGAGTGTGAGTAATGTGGATTATTTATGGACTGAGCAGCCAGAGCACTGTTGTCTGCTGGCAAAGAACAGCAAAAGCAACGAGACTTGAGATCAAGTGCACACACATACACGCACACACACACACACACACACACACATGCACACACACACAGTAGCTTGGGCAGTAGAAGTTCCTTGAACAAGAGAAGCTAGCACAGCCTATGGTGCATTTATGAATCCCTTTGGAAAATCTTACCTGTAAGATCTCAGAGAGATTCTGTGTGAAATTGACTTGTGGAATTTGAGGACAGAAATGCCTAAAAGAAACAGGCAAAGCTGATTTGCCTTCATCAATTCAAACTAGGTTGTGTCAAAGGTATCAGCTGGTCCTATCACTCTGCCACCAATGTATTCAACTTTTGCAGTAAAATTGTGAGGCATCCGATCTGTCTTCTCTGACACTTGCTCTCCTTAACATGCCATTTTTAATTCAGCTTGATGGTCTGTCCTTAGCAGATCTGTAATGTTGTGTTTCATGCTTTTATGTTGTGCTACATAATAATCCCCCAAGTATGCGGGATTTAGGAGTAAGGCATGCAGAACCTCTTGTAATTGCATGTTCTGTTGAAATCCTTCTAATGCAAATTCAGTGTTTCCGTGAGCAGTGAAAGTGTAATAAGCTGTAGCGGACGGAAGGACAGCAAGGTGTTTCTAGGGCGGAGGCTGGGCGGGAGGTGGGACTGACTCACCTTTTTTCCCCCCTCTCCTGCCCCCTCTAGGGAAGCAGGGTGGAGGTGATTGGCAGAGGGCTGTGGTTGGGTCTGAAGCCTGCTGGGAAGAACCCTCCTTTCATCTCGTCCAAGGCCAAATGCATATGCATCAGACGCCTCCTCAACAACCTTCCCCAACAGCAGTTCCCTACTGTGATTTGCCTTCAGGTTTAAAATGAGGCTGGAGGCAAGGAAGAACAGCAGAAGGGAGGGTGGGGCTGAGTTTAAAGAGATCAGTAGGTTTGTGGAAGCAGCAATGTGCAGTTTCAAGGCACACAAAATTACACCATATGTTCTTGTCCACACTGGCCGAGGTAGGTCACCCCCACGGGGCTCAGGAGAGGTGCTTTGGACCAGAGCATTGCTGGTTTTGTGCTCCAGGGGCCTGCAAAACTCTCTGCTCACCTATGAGATATGTGGCAAGCTTGAGCAAAGTTTGCTCACATGCATGAGATTGTGAGGGATAACTGCCTTTTGCAAGCATTCACTGGCCAGTTTATCAGAAACACATGCTATTTACTTGAAGCCTTCCACATAGTGTAACATACTGACATGATCTTGCCATAAACATGTCATGGCTGTTGTAATGTGCCAGATCATGTCCAGTCCTAAAACAGTGTCCCGTCAACATTACAAGTAATTATCTGTCAGATGTCATGCTTGATGTCACATGCTAATTTGTGCTATAAATTCTCATTAGTCATCATGACTTTAAATATCATAACATTTAATTATAATGGTAACGTGGCCCCATGTCCTCAGTTCAATTTCCAGGGTGACCAAGGGTCCTGTCTATTTGGAGTTTGCATGTTCTTCTTCTTCCTGAATGGATTTCTGCTGGTACTCTGGTTTCCTCCCACAGTCCAGGGGGATGTACATCAGGTGAACTGGAGATGCTAAATTGTTCCTGTGTGTCTGCCCTGTGATGACCTGGCAACCTGTCCAGGTGTTTCTCTGTCTAGGCATGGGCTGCAGCACCCACACAGCCCCCTTATGGGAATTCAGAGGCCAAGTCATCACCTTGAACTCTTTGTCATGTTCCTCAAATCATTCCAGAACAAATTTTGGAATGTGGTAGGGTGCATTATCCTGCTGAAAGAGGTCACTGCCATTAGGGAATACTGTGAATGCGTGTTTTTTGATGTTCACGTTCCCATTATAGGCACTTTTGGCATTGGACAGAGGTCAGCATGGTCTCTCTGACTGTGCTAATGCTACACAGTCCCATATGCAGCAAGCTGTGATACACTGTGTTCTGATACTTTTCTACCATAGCCAGCACTAACATTCTCACTAAATTGTTCTACAGTTGCTTTTCCATGGGATCAAACCAGATTCTAGCTTTCACACACATCAGTGAGCCTTCAGCGCCCATGACCCTGTCTCCAAATCCTTCCTTTGGTCCACTTTTGGTTGGTACTAATCACTGGGAACACCCCACAAGACCTGTTGTTTTGGAGATGCTTTGTCCCAGTTGTCTAGCCACAACAGTTCAGCCTTTGTGAACATTTCTGAGATACTTATATTGCCCAGTTTTTCTATTTCCAACACATGAATGTCAAGAACTGGCTGTTCACTTGCTGTCTAATATATCCCACACCATTCAAAGACACCATTATAATTTTATTCACTTCACCTGTTTTAATGTTGTGGCAGATCGGTCTTTATCTAAACTACACATAGTAGCCAGCTGCGGAGAACTCGTTCTTTTTGTTTGTATTTATTTACCTGCTTTGATTAATGTGCACATTCTAAATTATATTTCATTTAATCACGTTCATGAATAGTTTATCTGCACAAAGTTTGCACAATTTGTTTTTAAATGAAATCATTTAGGATCAAAAACATTTCAAATGAATTCCTCTCTCTGCTTTTTTGTTGTAACAGTTGCTCGGTTGTTTAGTCTGAAAGCAATAATTTTATGGATGCTACCAGCTGACCTGGGCGGAAACTTTGATAGACATAGCAACAGCAACTATGGAAAATTGGAGTCACTCACAATTTAGCATGTGGCCAAACTGATTTGGTACCTAACTGTAAATTAAATGTAAAATGAAATTTTTACACTAGTCCACAAAAATGGTCACACTGTCCTAAGCTCCTCCTTGTTTTGTCTATGCAGGTCTGTCCTTTTTTGCGTTTTTTCCCCTTTATACATAGGCCAATAACAGCCTGATTGTGTGGCATTAGTGCAATTATCCCATTAGCCACATTGCATTACTCAGGGCGTATCTCTACACACACACACAAACACACACACACACACACACACACACACACACACACACACACATACACACACAAACACCCCATGCTGTGCAGCCTAAGCAGTCTCTTCCCCTATGCATTTGCACCCAATGTCGACCCTTGAACATGCTCACACACACACACACACACACACCTCTCAGTGCTGGCTGTCTTTCAGCTAAGTTGCATGCTAACTGTATCTGGCTCCCTCCACAGCCATATGGCCGGTGAATGGGCCTGCGTGGTGCGACCACCCCAGGAGCAGCCGGCAGTCACTGGAGTTGGAGTTACAGCTGTCAGAGAAATGAGAAACGGATGCAGATGGAGTGAAGAGTTTACTTCAAATCTCCTTGTGTATATACACTACAAGTGCATGCCACAGGGAACATCTCTCATTATTTGACACATTTACAGTTGCCGTTAACCTTTTGACATAGAAATATAGTGGAAGGAGTAAATATGAAGGACAGGGATTGTAGCATGAACCCGTGTTCATCACAATAACTGAAATCGTCAGTTTAGATGGAAATTGCTGTGCGTCTTCAAATCTCTTTGTTTATATGTATATACACTACCAGTGCCTGCCACAGGTTTTTACCTGTTATCCATTTATTTCATGGACTGCGGGCCTGTATTGAGTGAACAACTAAACTGTAAACAAAAAATATTTAAAAAACACGTTTTCTATATAAAACAGAAAGACTGTGTAACACGTTGTATAATGATGCAGAGTCAAATTCTAGACTGTCCTTTAACTTTAAATGCACTCATTTACTGTTTCATTCCATTGTCTGTCTCTTAATATCTAATATGTTTAATATCTAACTCTTGTCTGGTGATCCACATTATAATTAGGTGGCAGTAATGAATAAAAACATATTTGGATAATAAAGTTTCTCAGATGGTGACCATACAGTAAATGTATTTTTTAGCAAAGAATATTGAGTGTATTTTTAGTAAATATTAAGTGAGTAACAGACAAAGGTAGAATATTTGAGAGTGTGCAGTGTGTGCAAAAACCTTTTGAATGGAAGTGAATGTATTCACTCACAAAAGAAAATTAAAAATGACAGAGTGTGTAGAATTAGTTAGTAAATGTGTCATTCATCCAAAAACTCGACTGGAACGGTCAAAGGATTATGATGTCATTTCTTAGTTTTCTCTCTTTGAAAGGAAATAATATGTCTCTCATTAATTAGTAGCGACGTTAAGGACAACACCTATTAAACACAGAATGAAATAAAACACGTTAAAATAGAAGTGTGTTAATTAGAACATTGTATTTGATATATCATCATGATTGTGACTGGCATTGGAAATGGTATCTAACAAGAAGGAAGAAAAGCAGGAAATGCAAAACAATATTTAATATATGTTAACTAATGTAAAGACCATTTTTAGGACCATTACATCCTCTGCTCGACTTTTATGAACCCTTATGTGCCATGTTTGTGATGTCCTTTATCCTGAAATATGCCTTTTCTCTTTCTATCTCTCTCTCTCTTGCTCTCTCTCTCCTGTCTCTCTCTCCCCTTATTATCTGTCTCTTTCTCTCTCATCTTTTTCTATCTCTCATCCTGTTTCTCTTCTTTCTCTCTCTTCTCTTTTCTCTCTTCTCTTTCGCTACCCCCCCCCCCCCTCTCTGTGAGATACATTATTCAAGCCGGGCGTTTTAAGTAGGTCATGCCGCCATAGCCTTCAAATGAGCCCAGACCAGGAATGCACACACATACACGCACACACACGTGAAATCACTGTGTCTTTCCTTCTCTTTCTATTCACACTAATCTTAAACTCACTACTGATGTGAGGTTCAACAGCCCAACAGCAGAATAGCAGTGAGATTGTGGAGTTGAGTCTGTGTGTGTGTGTGTGTGTGTGTGTGTCTGTCTGTGTGTGTTGTGGGGGTGGAACAACCATTTGCAGCTAATTTAGGAACTGGATTTTTTTAAAGGGGGACTGTAGTCAAAACACGGAGAAATTTGGGAGTGCAAGAAGTGATATTCTTGCACTTGCTCTCTTTCTTTTCTCTCCTCTCTGCCTCTCTATCTCTCTATCTCTCTCTGTCTATCTCTGTGCTCTTCTCCTCAGGAGACCTTTGTTAGTAGGGCTGCACCAAGGAGCCGCCTTTTTATTGGGTTTGTGTGTGAGTGTGTGTGCGTGTGTGTGTGTGTGTGTGTGTGTGTGTGTGTCTGTGTGTGCATACTGTATGTGTACTAATATCTTCGCCAGTACAAGCAGTTGCCACACAAGAGAACATCTTCCCACACAGAATACACTGGATTTGTCAAAGACATGCTTTGCATTCTATACTTGATCACCTACATACTGCATGCCAAAATATCCCACTTCTATTTGAGAAGAACAATGGAGGCAAAAAGAGAAAAGGCTTTTCACATTTTTATGCACTGTCAGAATGCTGGGTTATACATATGACCATTCATGTACATCCAAAAGTCTGTATGCACCTGCTCATTCTGTGTTTCATTCATTTATTTTTTTAAATCCAGGGTATTAACAGGGAGATTCCCTGCTTTCAACTTGCTGAAGCAACAGCCTCTACTTTTCTGGAAAGGCTTTACACTACATATTTGAACATTGCTGTAAGGATCTGAATTCATTCAGTATTAGTAAAGTCATATTATCCACCAGCATAATATACAAATGACAGAGAAATCAGGCAAATCACATTTTAATGTCTAATCGGTGGGACCAAATTGTGCGAGGGAAAACAGCTCTCGGCCTTCTGGAAGTTCTAGATACGTCATGTGAGCAGCAGTTCCATGCCAGGACCAGTACAAGATAAAATGTATGGCAAAATGTTTAATTTAAAACAGCCAAACCAGGTTATCCCTGATATCTTATTACATCAGGGCCTAAAATGTACAATTACAAAGACATGCGTAAACATACATGGAGTAGGAATGCTGTGACCACCCCCAACACTATAAAATGCCATCAGATACCTCAAACCAGTAACAGCTGCGTAGGGCAAGCGACCCAGAGTCTCTCTCTCTCTTTCTCTTTCTCTCTCTCTCGCTCCGTCTCTCTCTCTCTATCTCTCTCTTCCCTCTGCGAGCACTGGTGCCTGAGAAACGCTCCCTCTCCTCTCCTCCATCAGCATTGCTCCAGCAGGCCATCTGTCAGCGCTAATGGATGCACGCTCATTTGCATGGCTGATGAGCGCTCCTCGTTTGGCAAGGCTCGAGCAGAAGGTCGCATTCTGACGCGTCGGAGAAGGAGAAATTTTGGCAGAGAGAGAGGAGAGAGAGAGGCAAAGACCTGTAGAGAGGGTTATAATATAGAGAGCCAGACAGAGATATAGAGACAGAGAGAGAGAGAAAAGAGAGAGAGAGAGAGAGAGAGAGAGAGAGAGAGAGGGAGACTGCATGCTTTTACAGGTGCATTTAAAGCATCTATTAAAATGAAATCTTTTAAAATACTTTGTATTTTTGTAGCTTCTCTATATAAAGAGGTTAATTATGGAGAAAGCCAGAGAGATAGAGAGAGAGAGAGAGAGAGAGAGAGAGAGAGAGAGAGAGAGAGAGAGTAAGAAAGCATGTGTACCCATGCATTTAAAGTGGTCATTGTTGTATGTAGTTGATTTTAAAATATCTTTCTCCAT
>JBBPCX010000160.1:5854421-5868301 GCA_037974365.1 Hydrocynus forskahlii
GAAAGAGAGAGAGAGAGAGAGAGAGAGAGAGAGAGAGAAAGAGAGAGAGAGAGAGAGAGAGAGAGAGAGAGAGAGAGTAAGAAAGCATGTGTACTCATGCATTTAAAATGGTCATTGTTGCATGTAATTGATTTTAAAATATTTTTATCCATCTTCCTTTGGATTTTAAATATATTTGCATTTATGGTCAATGTTCACTCAATGCGTTATCCTCTTTTCTTTTTGCTAATATATGCCTTTAAGTCACAAGACTCAATTACAGGAAAAAACAACAACAGCAAAAACAAAAAACTAAAACATGTTGTCACAGTGCCTAAAGTTGGGTTTAGGTTTAGGTGAAGGTCTAGCAGTGTTTAGCTAAATATGGCAAACCCATAAAGATAGCAATACAAGAACATGTGTGTGGGTGTTTATGCACCGTCTCTGGAAGTAAATCAGGCTCTATGAGGCTCCTCTAGCCTATCACTCTGTATTTGTCTTCTCCACCAGGGAAGACATGTCTGCAACCCCCCAGCCCCCCAGCCCCCTTCACGCCGCTGCCTCAGCTCTTTCCCCGTGTCTGTGTGTGTGTGTGTGTGTGTGTGTGTGTGTGTGTGCGTGTGCGTGTCTCCTCTGGTCTCCTCTCCTCTCAGCCTCCCCAGCCTATCTCCTTTAATTACTGCTTATGGCTCCCCTTGCCCACCCTCCTCCTCCCCCAAATCCCTGCTCTCTGTGGCTGAGGCTGCTCTTTGTGCCTGTCGCCTCTGCTGCTGGTGTGTTGCCTCCATTCTCTGTTCTCAGAGCATTTGGGCTGTGGATGGAAATAAAGATTATTGCGTTGAGCTGATCTCAGACCAGTCCTTCTGGGTGCTGTCACAGCCCCTGCAGCCCCTGTGGAATAACACTGAGAGTGAGGAGGATAAGGTGACGCGTCAGACAGGCTTGCAGGCTTCTCTAAACGGCAGACTTTGATGCTGAGGCTGTGAAAGAGCTTTGAGAGGGGTGTGATTGCTCTGTCTGTATGTGTGTGTGTGGGTGTGGGTGTGTGTGTGGGTGTGTGTGTGTGTGTACGCTTGCATGTGGAGTCTATCGATCGGTCTGTTTTTCAATTGGTGACAAGAAGGTTCTTTATGAAACATACAAAAAGATGGCATTGGCACGTTTTCTCCAGTGCAAATGCAAAAACAGTCTTGGAAAACCATGAAAGATTTCTTTTACATTTCTGCCGCAGTTTTACCACCTATTCCAGACAGTAGTTACCATGTTTTTCGGAACACTAATGTGTATTACTACGTACATATGTCTTTGGCTATCAGCCATGTGCACATTATGCTTTTTGCTTAATGAATGTCTGCATCCGTGCATGTAATTGCCGTTAAGTGTGTTTTACAGTGGATCCTCTCGAGCAGTGCCAGTGAGGTAGAGTACCCTCCACACGTGTCCTCAATGCCAGGCGGCTTTTTTAGCCAGTTTCCCTTTCCATTAATTAGCCTCTCCATTTTCTGCTGGCCACTCTGACATTTCCCCGCTGCTAATTCACTGATTAAGCCTATTAATGTGATTAGAGAGGCATTTCTAAGACAGCTGCCATTATATACAGTATGCAAACGAGAGGCAGTCCAGTTGCCCCGCGATTTGTCTGTTGTTCAAACAGCAGAGGTAGAAGGTTGAGAAAGGAATAAAAGAACTGTTTGTCACTCCCAAACTGCCTTATATAGCTGCTGCTCTCCTTTACTAAATCTGCCTCTGCTGTGCAGTTCAGCACCCAGTGTTTTCAGCACCAGGCACTGTCCGGCTCCACATGCTGTTCATTCAGTATTGTGCTTTGGCATCAGGCACTGTTCACAACCTGGAGAGACGTTTCATCTGGATTGATCTGTATCTGTGAAAAATATTTAAGGTAGTGCAGAAACATTACAGAAAAAGGCAGCATTTTGGCCCAGCATGTGTTGTCCATTGTTTTCAGAACTAGGAGCTGACCATTTTTTGTTATATTTCAGCGCTTGGAGCTGTCCATGTTTTGTCACGTTTCAGCACTGGGAGCTGTCCACTTTGTGTTACATTTCAGCGCTGGGAGCTGTCCATTTTTTATACATTTCAGCCCTGAGCACTGTCCACTTTTTGTTACATTTTAGAACAGGGAGCTGCCTACTTTTTCTTCAAATTCACAATCAGTGAAGACTTGCGATTGTAATATTTATGTGCATAATATGCAGTACATTTCTATCTCTAAAATACCCCTTATAATAGTAATAATAGCAATTGCTAACAAGACATTAGCATTCTGGCCTATTTTTCATAAAGACTAGAAAACCTTCAGCTCTTTTGGGTATTATATCAAATCATAAACTGACAGCAATGGCATAAAAATGGGGTCTAAATTAATTTTCCATGAGGCATGTTTCGCTTCCTTTCAATTCAAATTATATAGCATTCATGCACTCTCTCACTCTTTCTCTCTCTCTCACTCGATCTCTCTCTGTCTCTCTCCTTCACGCACACACCGAGGCTGCTGCACACGCTACTGCGCTCACATGGCTCTGAAGACTCTGTGGTCTAAGGGGAGAGCTATGCAGGGAGTGACTAAGAACAGACTGTCTACAGCACAGAATTAATACAGAGGGGAGAAAGAGAGGCAGAGAGAGAGAGAGTGAAAGAGACTGAAATACATTTCCCTTGTTTCTCACAGGCTGGAAATGGATGCTTCACCATAAGCGTCGACAGTTTCTCTCGCTCTGTCTCCATCTCTTGCGTAGTGGCTGGCTGGCTGGCTGCAGTCTGCTGGAGAGAGAAAGGCGGTAAGTCTGGCTCTGCCTGCTTCATCCTCCACACTTTCGCTCTGCTGCTGCAGTGTAGCATTGCTTCTGGCAGCTCAATCCAGCTCTCTCTCTCTCTCTCTCCCTCTCTCTCTCTCTCTCTCTCCTGCCTCATACATCCCTCCCTCCCCTCTGTCCTGTCTGTCTGCCTCTCTCTCACCCTCTCTTTCTGCCTCCCTCCTCGCTCTCTTCCTTGCTCTTTCTCCCTCCCTCTCTCTCTCTCTCTCTCTCTCTCTCTCTCTCTCTCTCTCTCTCTCTCTCTCTCTCTCTCTCTCTCTCTCTCTCCTAGAGCGGCTGCAGCTCGCCCCGCTCCTCCACTCCCTCTCCCTCTCCATCTCTCCAAGTGCTGGCGGATAATAACACAGACAGAGAGCTCAAACAAAGAAGGATTGATAGAACAAGGGAAGAGAGGAGTGAACGAGGGAACAGTGCAAAAAGAAGGAAAGAGAGCAAAGTAAGAAAAAGAGAATATCAGGAGAATATCGGAGAGAGAGAGAGAGAGAGAGAGAGAGAGAGAGAGAGAGAGTGAGAAAGACAGAGTGTCGCCATTTCAGTAGGTTTCACTTTGTTTACTTCTTGTTTTGCAGTGCTGGCATTATGTGTTATCATGACCGGGTTGAAATGATTGAGCACGTGTGTGTCTGCGCATGTGAATATGTGTGTGTATGTGTACGTGACTGTATATATAGATTCATATATGTATTCATATATGTGTGTGTGAGTGTGTATGATGGGGGGGGGGAGTGTTAGAACCATACATTCAGGAAGGAATCACCTGTGCATTCCAGCACACCAAGCTGTGGAGTGGACATCTAACAAAGTGATCATGGCTAATTCTGATTAGCTGTGTGCATTTGTGAGAGCAGTATTGCTTTGTTGACAGTGCGGTTATTTGGTAACTTGACTTTTTTGTCTTTAGCAGCTTCTACTGAGGCTAGTGAGCATTCTATAGTTTCTTGCTGATCTTCGTCTAGCATTTATTTATAAGCTTGTTAATTACATATATATATGTATATATACATATATTCTTGTAAAGGCATCACTGATAAAGCTTTGCATTCTGAGAGGAAAAAGAAGAGCAAGCAGATGTGAAAGTTCAGCATTTTGAACTTTGGTGTAAGTTGCAGTCACGTCTTGTCGGGTGAACCCACCTCAGATTTTGAACAAAGGGAGAACTCCACAGATGCATAAGTGGCAAAAAAGAAAGGTAAGCCAACTGTATGTGTGATACAAACAGAGAGTGTATACATGTATATATATAATGGGGGATATACAACATGAATTTGCATGCATCTTTGCAATAATAATGCTACTCTTAAATGGAATGCAGCACATTAACGGAATCAATAATAATATTTTTAAATGGAATGCAGGAATGAAATCAAATGAAACGCCTAGAAAACAATGAGAAACAAGAACCAATTGGAAGTGGAAGTTGAGACTTGTTATTCATTATTCATATGTACAAGCAGAGGAACATTTGTTTATGCAGGGTGGAAGGGTGTTGTTAACAGGAAAAGTTGCCCTTCGCTGCCGATGTGGAACCTGTCGTGCCGTTTCTGTCGTCCTGGTTAAGAGCAGGGTTTTGGGGAGTGTGTCCCTGCAGCAGCTGCTGCAGACTCTCCACAGCCGTCACTTTAAATAGTTCTAAATGAGCGGGATGTTTATGCACGGCATCTAAATATCAGACTCCTCACAGCAAGCATTTCTCAGTGAATCTCAATCAGTTCATGCATTGACAGCAGTTCCCCAGAAGTCATAATGTTCTGTGCTGTGTTAATATTGGACTTGTTGTATAGGATGGGTGTGATATGATGAGTCGGTTCTTTTCAAAGTTTAGCCTTTTGCCTAAACTTTGATCTTTAAGGATGACTATTAAAAACACTGAAGGGTTTTTATCTTTGTGCTGTATTGCCATTTCAATTCAGTGTTTAGTATAGAAAATTCTTTCAGCCTCAGTGAGATAAGGAACATTGAGCCATCTTGAGGTTTTAAGAGTGAATGTTTAGGGCTGACCATTCATTTAGTGCAATATTGACTCTTAACGTGAAACATTTATTATGATGTAGACTGTGAATTTTGAAAATGAAAGTTTGGCATCACACTAATTATGAATTTTGAGGCTGAACCGTTAATGTGAAATTTGAGGTAGAATAGTGCACGAGTATCGATTTTAAGGCAGAATATTTAATGTAAGGCAGAGGGCAGTGGAGGTAGAACATCATTGGATCATTTTGATCATTGGAGCTAATTATGATTTTCAAGGTGGAACATTTGATAAATTCTGATTTCTCTGTTTTTAGTCAGAATATCTAATTTGAAACAGTATTTTGATTCAAGTATGAGTATAGTATAGAATTACTATAATTTTAAGCCTGACCATTATCAGGTAAAAGGTAGTATGAGGTAGATTATTATGTACTTACTTAGAGATGAGTTTGGAGGTAGAAGGTTCAGAATGATTATGACACTTGAGGCAGATTTTTGAAGATGAGGCAGACTACAGTGAAAGTGTTTGAGATTGATGTTTTGGTATGGATCTCTACTTATAAAAGTAGAAACAGAACATTTCATTTGAGACTGCCCATAACTTTTGAGGTGCCACATGTAATATTAGAGTTCATATGAGTTTGGTGGTAGCAGGGTTAGAATGATTGTGAATTTTGAGGCAGAATATTTAATATGAGGCAGACGTCAGTTTTAAGATGGAATGTGTTTGAAGTTTCGGCGTGGAGCTGATCATGAATGTTGAGCAGGAACGTTTCATAGGAGGCTGATTTTGAGTTTGGATTCAGGATATTTAATATGGACCAGATCATGAATTTTTAAAGAGACAAGGAAGTATTTTGATGTTTTAGCACATTTTAGCATAAAGATGATTATGAGGTTTGAGGCAGAATATTAATTTGGGGCAACACTCGAATGAAATTTAGAATGTCAGAGGATGTTTAAGAGACTTTTGTTTGGAGACAGAAGTTTGAGAATGATTATGAATTTTGATTAGAAACATTTAATGTAAGGCTGATTAGGAGTTTTGAGATAGAGGGTTTCGAATGAGGCTGATTATGTGCTCTTATGAGCAAATCTGAATGATATGTCTGAAAGCTCCATGACCCCAGAGGGTTTCCCTGCCTCAGACAGCCAGGCTCAGTGAGTCATTAATAAGATAGCTGGCTGAGAGAGAGCGAGTGAAAGAGAATGAGAGAGAGAGAGAGAGAGAGACACCCTGCCTGTTTCACAATGTTACAAGCTTAATGAGCACCCCCACCCTCACCCCAAAATGTGCGCGCGCACACACACACACACACACACACACACTGATGTGCGGCAGTGGCTTGGATAAAAATAGCCTCTTTGGTGAAGGCAGCTTGGAGAAGAACAATAGCAAGTGGATGCTTTTCAGCTGTGCATAATGTACATGCATGACATAATTATCTCATTGAATTTCTGACCTGTTGTGTCCACACGTTATCCTATGAAATTCAAATTGGTCTTACCCCATGCTATTACATTTACCACAGTAGCTTTAAAGTAGATGTTGTGGCACACTTTACATGTCTTTGGGTCAGATTTATTTGCCTTTCTGCTGAGATTCTCCACAATATGTAGGGGTACAGCAACCCCCCTCGGTGATGTGAATCGTATATAAGCTGCACTGCTCCTGCTGCTAGATTAGCATGAGAGAAAGCCCTTGTAGGGGCCAAACTGTGATGTTCACCAAACCATTGCTGTCCAAAAGAGAAATAAACCATGTACCTCCAGAATGGTTACTTTACAGGAGGCAAAACAGTCTTTATTTTTAATCAGTTCATTCAACATGCAAGTGTCATGCTGCTGAGCTCAAATGGTGTAAATGAAATAAAATAAAAAATTTTAAAAATTAAGAATTTTTTTTTGGACAGCAACAAAATGTTATACCACCCCATAAAAAGATCTGTTAAGGCCTTAGTGGAGAGTCATGACACCAATGGGACGATCTTACTGCAGTCGAAGTCTTGTAAAAAATCAAAGTCTAGCCTATCTATGTTCATTTATCATTAATGAGTTGTTCTCCCACAAATGCCTTGCACTGCAGCCGTTATACAGTCTGACTGCCGCATATTTTAGGGCATCTGTGAACATCATAATGGATAGGGAGGTGATAATGGTTATGGTTTTATTTGCAATTACAGTAATTTTATGTTTTGCTAATAATTATTTAATGTTAGACTGATGTAGGGTAGACATCTAAGCTTTTTTCGTCCACTAGAAAGAAAATGGCATTGTTTTTGCCACTCCTTGACTTTGGGTTTGCCTGTATGCAAGCTAAAGCCACTGTCCTGATTTCACCTCTTACATAACATACGGTAAGTGTGCCTGGTATATCTGACCAGTGGCTGACCAAGATGGAGAACAATGGAAAAAAGCAGGGCCGGATCTGGAGAAGAACAATAGAAGAAACTCTTTCTTCCCTTTCAACTTATCCCTTTTTGCAGGCCAATTAAACCTCAGTACTGAAGGAGGCACTGAATGACCGCGGTTTATGGGAGGTCACTGCATTTACAGTGATGATCAAACTACTGTTATCTGACCAACCACACAGTGAACGGAGACTTGTTCACTCTACTCTGTAAGATATCTGAAGAACTCGAAGATGGTTTTCGTGAAGAATGCAGAAATAGAGGAACAGGAGTACCATATGGTAGGCCTGTGGATTTAAGTTCATGCTGAAGAACAAAAATAACAAAACAAAATGGAAAAGAGCAGATGGAGGAGCTATCTGGGGCTTTCTTTTTTTAAGGGCCATTTTTCTTCACTGAGTGCAGCATGGATATCTTGTATGAGGGCCATAGTCACTCAGATGATGCTGCGCTTCTATTGCCTTTCCATGGGAAGCCCTCATCTACGTATATGACACACTGCTGCTGTGACCTAGTTGAAGGGAGAGGGAGGTGGAGAGATGTAGAGAAGAGAAGGATGGCCCTGGCTCCATCCCAGCAGGCATGCACAGTAAACAAATCCAGCCTTGGCATGCACCCTCAGTAAACAGCTGGAATTCAGCAGAGGCCTCAACTGGGTCATCTCCTAATGGCAAATGGTGAACACAATGGAGCAGTACAGCATTATTTCACCGGATTCATCCATTCTCTATGAACAGACATCACTGCTACTGAAAACTGTACAGCTTTTGGCTCTTTTAGCTGGTTATTAAACTGTAAGAGCCTGAAGCCACACTGTAAGAGCCTGAAGCCCCACACTTTAGTTTATTTTCAAAACTACACCATTTACATATTAGTTATTGAATAATCCATCGTAGTTCCTGAATTATAAGTCTGCAGTTTAGCCCCTTAAACTCTAAGGGGTGTATGTGGTCTCATACTTCCATTTTCTCGGCTCTGCACTCTTGTAGCTTCATAATTTACGCATTAGATTCATAGTAATTACAGAATGATTCATAGAAGGTACTGAATAATAAGCCATAGCCCTTTTGAATCCAGGGATTATTACAACCAAAGGATTATTATTCAGTAACCACATGGACTACAGTTTAAATTGCCTGAATTATTCTCTGTAATAGGAGTGTGTAATGAAGCATTGAACACACTGGCTGGTCCTGGCCATTTCAGATTAAAGAAATACTCTTTAATTTTAGACTTAATCTGTATTGTGTCTAGTGTGGCTTTACAGGTGAAGAAAATATACCTCCTAACATCCAGTGTAGATTAATGTAACAATATTTAATAATGAATTTTTGATGGTCTATTTGATATTTTTTATGTTTACACAATATAAAGGGCAGCAGGCATTTTCAAATTATGGGCAAATCAAAATACAATAACTGAGATACAAAGCTTTGTTTCTGCAGTGACAATATAGTCAGTTCTGCAGTGACAATATAGTACTCTAACTAAATTGTTGTTGTGTGAAAAAAATGCACCTCCAAAATGGTGACTTTACAGGAGACGGTAAAACTGGAATGCATTTCAGTTTTGGATGATTTCAGCTGGTGCATCTGATATTAAAGGTTTAATTTAACTGACAGCTGCCAGGTTCACATGCAAAAAAGGTGAAAAATGGAGAGACATGTGATGGAAAGTGATGAAATTTGAGAAACCTGTCAAACTGATTGTGATTGCTTATGGTAATGGTGTATGCTGTTTGCTACAGGTGAGGCAGATGGAGCTTGAGTTTAGACAGTAAAGTACCCTCTTAATATGGGTAACTCAGATTAAAGGGTTCATATTAATAATGCCTTCTTTACATGTACTTCTACTTTATGGAAAACACCACTCCAATTTTTTGTTACTTACAAAATCAAAAGCAGGGCACCTCTAATACATGTAGATACATGCCATGGCATCGCAGTCAGTTCATATTAGTTTAGCTGAACCATGGTGAGCCTACTCTAACCATTGCTTTTGACCACAAAAAATGCTGCCGCTGTTGTCATGCAGCACCGAGAATCACTCTGAAGAGGGTGTGTATATATGTGTGTGTGTGTGTGTGTGTGTGTCCATGTGCCGTAACTTAGTTAGATATCTCAGCAGGTGCATCAAAAGGGGAATACTTCTTCAAGGCCATCTGAGGATGATGATGACAATGATTCAGTCCTACCTAAAAAAGGCTCTCTCCTGAGCTTGTGTAGGCCTCAGCACTATTGTTTAGTGAATTTGAAAATGTCTAAATGAGGGACACGAAGGGAGTACTATCATCATCCAGCCCTTTGAATGCGAAAAGGCCCTTTTGTGATACGTGGCATTTTCCCTAATTACTAATCTTAGGTTGTTATATGAGCCCTGCTCTGCACAACTCTGCACAACAGCTGGTTTCTCTTCCATCCCTGTGCTCCACATATAACGGAAGAAAGTAAGCCTATAGAATGCATTAGTGGGCCTAAATTGGGCTGAGAGAGTATTTAGCGATTACCAGAGGAGAGGTGGTTTGATGGGTTGTTTTTGTAATGGTTTTGGCAGAATAAAGACAGTATTTGAGCTGGACAGGGCTGTGTCATTGTTAATATGACTGATTTGTCCAAAAGACCACAGAGAGCTATAAGTACAATGAAAGAGAGGTCATTTATTCATTTTAGCCACTTTAGCTAGGATATTAGACATGAATGAATGCCTTATTTACTTGCACACTGAATGAAATGAACATTTATTTTGGGGTTCTGGGTCAAGTCCTGGTTTCCACTCTTTGGAATAAAGGTACAAAAAAGCTATCATTGGGGCCATGCCATAGACAAACTATCCATCTTATCTAATGTCTCCCTAGCGATACATTCAGAGGCTTTGTTTTGGCTCCTTTAACTTAAATCTGCCTCCAGACTATTTATTTGTGGCCTCCAGAATGCAACCAATTGTAGTCGTGTTGGCAAAAGTAAAATGTATCTAGATGTGGAACTGGAGCCTTCTGTGTGCGACTTCTCATCCCTATATAAAAGAAGCTCCATGCTGTCCTTATTGTTGAATGCAATTTCAGAGCAGCCATGTGCTCACATTCAGGATGTAATTCAGATGTCTAAGGTTTTATCGAAACAGTTTTATCTGAGTAACATTAAAAGGCCACAAAATGTAAAGCTTTTTACAAAAGTGCCACAAAACATCCTTTGAGCAATGCCTAAGAAGAACCTCTGTTCGTTGCCTAAAATGCTTGAAAAGGGGGGGGGGGTGAGTGTAAAGAAACTTTAAAAAGTTAACCTTCACATAATGTGAGACTGAGTAATTCTTTGCACCGAATACTAGTTCTTTCAATGATTGAAAGGTTCTTGACCCTCACACATCCAATTTACAAATCCACTCATTTTCTCATTCACTGAAACAAAAATGGGGGTATTCTAAGGCAGCACATTTTTGAGTATGTGTTTGCTTGCCCAAAGTACTTAAATGTTTGGACACAGTGAAACAGCAGCACTGTGAAATCACATTATTAACAGTGAGGAGTAGACTGAAAGGCAAAAGTAGATGCTTTTATTTGGTTTAAGTTTAAAAGGTTACATTTTATAAAATAAAAAGAAAACAGCAAATATTGAAAAAGTTACACATTAACTGTATGTCTGAGCCAAGAACCATTTAAGAGGCCTTATTTTCATGAGTGTCTCTTCTAAATCAGTCCCATCTCATTAAAAAAAAACCTAATTCAACATTGATGACCCATCCAGGGCTTAAGTCATTATCTTCGATTGTCATCATGAAGCCACCCATCATTTAAGTTATTTAATGGTAGCCTCTAACAGGACTCGAATAAAGATTTGATAAGGAACCACAGTCATAGCAACCAGATACATTCTTAAAACTAGAGTGTCTGACAGGGTTCTTTAAAGAAACATTTTGTTTCCCTAAAGAACTTTTCAATGGATAGCTTTTAAAAGAACTGTTTTTGTAAGAGGGGAAGTGGGAGTTTGAAGGACAAGTTTTAAGTGTTCTACAGAATTCAATTCTACAGAAGGTGGAAGAGCCCTTAAAGTGGTAAAGAATGTTTGTTTTATCCAACTCATGTATTTAACTTAAAAAAATGTTTTTTAGGATTTAAAACTGATTAAAACTGGGTCTACCATGGCATAACTCAAAAAGCTCTTTGTGACACCTTTTTAGGTGCGATATTGTACCCTTACAAGAGAAAAAAAAAACGTTAATAAGACACATGAGGTTTTTTGCACCTACATGTGCTGCGTCATGTAATGTGATTACACAGTATACACTTTTTATGTATCACTCAATGGTTTTTACTAGTCTTGTAGAAGAATCTGAGCCAAGTTGTATTGCGAAACCCTTATTTATAGGGATGCCTCTAACAAACCTTAAACCTAGCTAATTATTATTTTTTTATTTCATCTGCCACATTCAGTTGTCATTGTGAAGCCAACCATCATGTACGTTACGCAGCAGCACTTTCTAACAGGGCGCACATGAAGATTTGATAAGGAAGCCACAGTCATAGCAACCAGCTAGGAGGGCAGTTGACTCACTGGCATATTGTGAGTACAACTCTTATGTAGACACACACAATCATGACTGACACACACACAGAGTAAGGAACGATCAGCCTGTAAATTAAGGAGCTGGCTCCAGGGTTTCTTTCCAGACACTGCTTAGGAGTGTCGGACAGGCAGGCTCATGGAATGAGTCATGAAGTGGGAGAGCTGTTATTTTTACCACACACACACACACACACACACACACACACACACATATACACACACAAACCCGCCATGCCTCACACAGGCCACTATACAATTGGTTCACTGGAGACAGATCTGCAATGGGCGAAATGAGGCAACACCTCCATTAGAGTCCAGTACAGGCCCCGAAGCAGGGTGACTCAGCTAAAACACACTGCTAATTATTCATTAAAGCCAAATGCCCCTACAGAACACGGCGGCGCGAGTCCTCCACGCACACATCACAACATACTCCCCCATCGCACATGTAGGCATGAGGCTGAAAAATGGGTTTTTAACAGGATATGTCATTTTCACCATCCTTTACATAAAGGAGAGAAGTTGGATAAAAAATGACACATTATTGTGTGCAATTATGCAGAGCCCACAGTCTACATTCTCTCTGAGCATAAGGAGAGAGGGAGAGAGAGAGCGAGAGAGAGAGACATCCTGTCTTAGCTGGTGGTAATTAAAGCACGTCCTTCTCGGTGGGATGCAGCAGAGGTCTAGCTGATTGCTCCGTGGCATTGCCATTTCTAAATGTGCTGCGAATGAGACAGACAGGAGCGAGCGAGCAAGTGAACGAGAGAGAGTGAGAGAGAGCGTGGGGAGCTGCATGCTGATTAAAATCGTATTTCCTCTCCAACTCGGCCCAATCTGGCCTGATTCGCCTCGCTGATTAGCACTCGCTCATGACAAAACCAGGGGACACGCTGAAGAGCAGGAAAACTAGCAACCACTGTACATTCCAGCAGAGATGAAGTTCATTTTGAAGGGACCATATTATGGAATACCCCATTCCTTTCGCTTTTTTGAAACAAACGAGTGTGGTGTAACTTTAAAAGGATTAAAGTTTCATGTACCCACATTTTTTTCACTTTTTTATATATTAAAACATTGTTGCAAAAACAGCCCATTTTGAGTTCATCATGATCGTGATGTCACAAAACTCAACAAATGTACTTATATCTGCCTGAATACTGTATTGCAAATGATCCCCACCCATTCACACTTAAGTCGTAGCCTAGTTACGGTCATGATTATCGTCCTGACAGAATAGAGCCTTAAAGGCACAGTAACAAAACAGCCTGTTTAATTCTGAGGAATAAAGAGAGGTTGGAAAACAGTCATGTAAAATGATACATGAACCCAAGCAGAGGTCATTGTAGTGCAGTTTTTTACAGAAAGTGAGACTTTGGCTTTTCAGGATGCAGCTGTTTGGCTCTGCCCATTAATACTGAAGTCATGCAAAGTGTTGCTACTGCGAACAGTCTGTTATTGGAGTGGAAGGTGTGAGGACAGTGATCAAACATTGTGTTATTTCTGGCTGTTACAAAGCAAATGTATTATTGCTTTGTAATAATTCAGCATGTTCAATTGCAAAGCTTCTGTCTACTCGTTTCCATGATTATCCTCAAACTACTTTCTACAGTTTTTAATGATTGTTCTTTTGTTTTCTTGTGTGATCTGAGTTGGGAAAGACTAAAACAGGCATACGTGACTTCAATTCTACTAAAGAACCAATCAGACTTATTGATATGTCTGTGTCAGATATTGCAGGAGTGGAAGCTCTTTTTATCATGCACTTCTAATGCAAAGACTGCACTCATTTGTAAAACAGTCCAGCTTTCCTCTACCCTGTGGGGTAGATGTAGGTAATGTTGTAATTCCAGCTATAATAATATATGTGGTAATTCCAGCTACAATAATTTATCTAATGCATGTCAGCTACCTCTGATAACCAGAACGCAGTTGAAATGATAACTATACAAGTAAAAAGAAATCCTGTCAGTGTATCAGACTGGGATTTGTCACATCCATTCAGTTCTGAGAAGACAGTAGCTTAGAATTTTAAGTACATTTAACTACTTTTAAATTTTGTTAATATTATGTAAATGCATGTTCAGTGACATATCATTATCATAAAAAAAAAAATATATATATAC
>JBBPCX010000160.1:5875188-5885272 GCA_037974365.1 Hydrocynus forskahlii
ATCGCAATTAATCACAGAAAACCATGTGATTAATTGCGATTAGTCACAGTAATCACACAAAATTCAAAAATGAATTCAAAAGTAGTGTATTGTGCACTTTTATTTTTAAAGTACTACTGTGTGAACAAATGTGCATACATTCCCCTCAGGGCCAAGAGCATGGGGGAACCATAATAGCAGCTGTAAATGGGGACCAACTCCATATTAAAGTCTATTTATCTGAATGCAGTGTCATCAAAGTCTCCGTTGGTGGAATGGGCAGGCGTCCCATTACTTTTGTCCAGTAATGGGACGCCTGACCCCCGCGAAAAGCAGCCAAGACGTCGAGCTATAGACACAGAATTTATGTGTATGTGTAGTGAACACAAAAAGCAACCAGCTGTCAAAATAAAAGGGTTTTTTGAAAACCTGCTTTAACGGCGATAAAATAATTGTCGGCGTTACGTAAATAATGCGTTAACGCGATGTGTATTGGCTTCTGTAGATATTCTCATAATTGTTGCCCAGTTGACAGTTTTTTACATGTGACAGAATAAGCTGACATATGCTGACAAGTACGAAGTGCTGTTCCCAGTGACTCACCTGTGGAACGTCTTTTTTTTTTTTTACCCAGAAAATGACTTTTGAGGAGGAGCTCTGAGCACTGCACCACGAACACTCTGCTGAAACCCAGAACGCAGGAGAAAAGCTTCACACACACCACCCCACCCTCACTCGCCTGATCTCAGGTACACCATCTGCTCTGCTGCTCTGCTCTCTTTTTTTTTTTTCTTAGGGAAAATACCCCTGTCAAAACACACATCCGGATACTGTTCAGGGCAGTTAATTGTTCAAATACTGCTTATGTGCTTAGTTTAACAAAAATAAATTATAAAATGTGGCCTGTGCAAATATTATGGCATATTTTATGTTGTTTTCCCCCCCAAAATATTACATTCAGAAGATAATCAGAAAAAAGAATACTGTGCACTAAAATCTGGTGAAAAATTCCATATTTGTTTGTTACCTGTTTCTTCCTGTGCACTGTAATAGACTATCTTTGTTGCATTATTTCTTTGTGCATCCATTACTGAGACAAATAGATATTAGACATAATCACTGAAGTGACTGGGACACTCTCAACCAAGCTGTAACATACTAAGTACGTATCAGTTGAACCAAATGTTTCGTTCCTTCAAACTGACACTTCAAAAGAATCTGTGCATTAAACCTGTGAACAGGTTTGAGCTGAGGATCTATCCAAAACTGAAACAGAAGGCATTCCTGGTGTAAGCGCCAGGGAAAGTGAGGCAGTATGAGCTGGTCTCGAGTGCTGCATGCTGATGTTTGGCTCTGTTCTGCAGATGGAGGTGGATGCAGCGGATAAGCGCCATCGTACGCGATCCAAAGGTGTGCGAGGTACATTGCACCTCACGGAGCGGTGGTTGATCTCTTAGCACACCACAGTTCCTTCTTACCTTGACCACTGTGTTCTTCATCTTTGGCCTTTCATTGAAAAAAACATAATACATAAAGCACTGCTCACAGCAGGGCTTTAGCTGCACTATTGATTTCGCCACAGACCAGTAGAAGTACTGAATGGGCCACATAATATTACTATGATATAGCTGATATTGATGTTTGCTCCGTCTAATTGTCTTGTCTTTTCTACTCTTAGTTGCCGTGGAGACTGGAGCCCAGGAGCTGTTCAGGTTAGTCCGGGTGCGATTGAAGGAACGCAAACACAGGATTCTTTACACGTCACATTCAGTGACCCACTATGAAGTGGCTCCGATTGAATGATTTTCAAGGGCAAAAATATGCCTATACCAGGGAGATTCGCTCCATATCCAAGACGGCTTTTTATCTTCCGGCTGTGGCGAAGGAGTTTCGACGAGGAGGCACGTGTGGCACGACCTGCACTTGCAGCAGAGGTGGCAAGGCGTAATTTTGCAAACCGATATTATTCAATGTGGTTCGCTCGGCCTATGAATAAAACTTCCCCTTGAATTGCCTTGAGTGAGAACATATGATTCTCCCAATTAGTATTGGTAAATATCCCTGTGCTCCTAATGAAACCACGTATCATAACGAGGCTGAATGGACTGGTTTTTCCTCGAGGGTGGAGAGAGATTTTTATCAGACGCTGCTCCCCTCACTTCAGACGCTACAGTGCCGCTCTTGGCACACTTTACGAGCCTGGTTAATGGCAGCATCTCCATCATTAAGAATTGTTTAACACCCCTCACCCGCCAAGAAATGCCAAAAGTTTATTTTTATATCATCTTGTTACTCTCAGATGCGTTCAATTAAAATGACAACGGCAAGGACAGTGTGGTTTATGGGAGTGCAGCCAATGGCCATTCTCTCCGCTGCGCCTTCATTTATTTCTACGGTATACAGCAAATAAATAAACCATGTTCTTTCACTCCTATCGTCTGTCCAATGCCCCATTCAATGTGAGCTGCTGCCTCAGCGGATTGGGCCCCACTCTGTAGCTGAAGGCACCCATAATACTAATAATGGATGTGTCACCAGCTGTGATCAGACACAGATCCATGGCCTGCGTCACCTTGAGGAAACCAAATAAAATGCTGGTCTGAATGACTTCTTAGTGATGGCCAGATTTACACAAGGCCTTGTGTGCTCAAAAGACAGATGAGACATTCATTCAGGACCAAGAAGTTGATCCCCAGATTGGTGCATTGCCAATCAGAGACAGAGATATATTAGCTTGGCTATATATAGAAATTAGAGCATTTGCTGAAGGCTCTGAAGGTGATGCATGGCACTCTGCTCTAGACAGTCTGTGGTAGCAGAATAAAGAGGTTTGGGCTAGAATGTCTGGCCGCATCTTCTGGCAGGTCAGAAATCCCAAATCTGCCAGCATTTCCACGCAGCTTTTAGCTGGCTGAGCGTCTAAATGGAACACCCAGATAGCAAGGTATTAAATAAACTATAAAATATGCAGCCTAGTGAGTCACCAACCTGGAGGACACCAGAGATGTGTGAATCTCTAATGAAAGCCGATGTGCTGTAGCCAGTGCTCTGTGTGTGTGTGCACTCGTGTGTGTGTGTGTGTGTGTGTGTGTGTGTGAGTGTGTTTGGTTTTTTTTGTTTTATTACATTTTCAGGACAAAAAATTCCTTTATAGGAAAAGGAAAAACATTTGGTAACACTTGATTGAAGTTTTTGTGACACCATTAGGACACCTATATAAATATTTACTGCCATTGGCAATAAACCTGCATAAACAGTTATAAAGGTTTATTCTGAAACATGTCAGTTGCCATAAAGGCAACATCACCTCAGAAAGTGTTACGATAACTGACACTTGATAGAATGAGCCTATGTAAAGGTTCATGTAGGTTTGTGTCAGTTATGAAAGCCTATAAAGCCTTCATGCAGCCTTATGATAAATGACAGCTGTAAAATAAAAAAGTCAAAAATGGATTAAGAAGCTTTTGTTCCAGCATCAGTGATACAGTATATATATTGCCTGTAACTGTACGTTTTGGGGGTTTAATGTAGGCGTACACCAGTTCTGAAAGCCTAATATAAGCTGAAAATAAAAAATCAAAAGTTTTGGCACACACTGAGATTTTCTACACTGAGATTGTTGCTCATGTAATATTTACTAAGAATACACTCAGTATTATTTGCTAACAAATAATTTCAGAGTATGTTCACCATTTGCGTATAGTACAGCTAGAAAATGTTAAATTTTTTGGTCAGCACTACTGACCTGTACAAATAATTGTAATTCTATTAAACAAGTTATTAAGTGACAGCCAATGGGATGAAACAATTAACGAGTGCATTTAAAGTTAAAGGACTGTCTCGAATTTGACTCTGCATCACCATACAACCAGTTAATAGGATGTCAGATGCATCTACCGTAATAGATTATTTCCATGTTATAAAGGAAAGTTGTTTTATTTGATATGTTTTCATTTAGCCTATAGTTGTTCACTCAACAACTATATATATAGAGAGAGGACATTCAGTTTACTGTACACGACATCTTGACAAAGTGTGTCTGTGTCTGTGGTTTGTGTGTGTGTGTGTGTGTGTGTGTGTGTACATATGTGTGTTAGTCCTTTGTGTTGATTCTTTCCTCCTTTTGTCTACAGCTGCCCAACACCAGGGTGTGATGGGAGCGGGCATGTGAGGGGCAAATACGCCAGACACAGAAGGTAAGAGCCAAGGTTTTACAGGTAACCATGTGAAAAAGTGATAGGAAGGTCTGAGTGAAAGATCTGAGTAAAAGAGAGGCCCGATTCAAATTTGCAGACCCCAGGAGTGGATGGAGAGGAATGCAGAGTACTGCAGATAATTTACAGTAATTCACTATCAGAGAAAATCAACCCTTTAACAGTCTCTCTCATTACTATAATTTCAGAATTTTGCACTGTTTCTATATAGTAACTGAGCATTAAGCCTCAGAATGTGGATGTCCCTGAAGTTTAAGGTGTTTAGAGCGTTACTATTCACTGTCCTGTTGTTAATTTGCCTGTTGGAGCTGTGTGTGTGGAACATATGTTTTTCAAGTGACAGCGCCCGAGCGAGCAGGAGGCTGAGTAAGCCAGTATTTTTTTGATGAGACATGATGTGTCGACATGTTCCCATAATCAGCATTTTTTTCAGGTGTTAGCTGACTTATCTGGGCCTTGCTACATAGACCTCATTATTAAAAGCAAAAGTAACAGCAGATCATCTGGGAAATCCTTTCAGCATGGAATGTTTCACGTTTTCAGTTCCTGCAGGAATTCACACAAATACCTATTTTAATTCCCCCATTCAGCATGACCTTTTCTATTAGAGTGATGCTGCACTACACTGGCTGATCCTGTTCATTTATTAGTTAATGTTCATTCTGATTATGCAGTCATCACACTGCTGCTGTTTATCAGAGCTGGCAAATAAAGTATTATATCTACTCTCATAACTGTACTTCAGTAGATTGTTGCATGTAATGGAACTTGCGGGTAGAATTAAACCATTGCAGTTTAGCTTTTTTATTACACCTTACTACTTTTTTGTAATTATATATGTATACGTGGGCGCCGCCAAACCCCCCCCACTCACACACTTTTCCTCTCCCGGACTACAGCCGAGATGCTACAGAGAAATGTTAAGTTGAACGAAGACAAAGAGAGGTTAACCTTACAAGCATGTCTTATCTAGTTTGTCATCTTCTTTTGTTTTCAAAAACTATCGAAAACACCATTATTATAAGCAATAAGTAATGGAACACTGACGTTTGGGCACTTCGTTGAGTATATTATTGCTTTAATACAAGATTTCAACAAAATAAGGAAAAGGGTAAAGCTTGATAGCCCCCCGTTTTATGTAATACATGCTTTGATACTGGTGCTTCCTTCCGCCAAAAAAACTAGAGAATTTTGCATGACAGCCAGATCCATGAAGCTATAGCACTGCTGAGCTCAGCTCAGCTTTTTCAGTTCTTTACTGATTTATCTGAATGTGGTTTTGTTCACATCACAGCTTTTTTGATGATGTGTTACCATTCGTTTCCCTTCGTTTCTTCAGAATCTGACCAAACATGCTGCAGCGTAAAATGTAATCTCAGTTTTATGTTTAATACATGTTAAAGTAGAAAATTACTAAGGGTTAGTTCCTTTGTAAAGTAAGCCATTACTTAGCAACAGGTGCCCAGCAGAATGTTAGTCTGAGAAAACCCTTGCTTGTTATCACAATTAGCAGCACAGGGAGAGAGCCTCTTAACCAATCAGACTGTTGTGTAATTAAGAATAATAAATAAGGTGGCAATTTTGTTATTCGCATGTATGTTTGTGAGTGCCCGTTAGTTACCTAATTTAGGTAATGTTCAAGGTGATCAAATGGGGAGTGAGGCTGTCACTAAAAATAATATTGTCTAATCTACTTAGTAATTTGACTCTTGGTCAGGTTTTTAGGTCAAACCAAAAAATAGACCTTACTAAACAACAATAAACCATAAAAAGATATTTTTACAGAGGTTGTAATTTACATTGACCTAAACTATTTTCTGAGCCAGAAAAGGTATGTCTAAATACTAGGGGTGGGAATCTCTAGACAACTCATGATTCGATTCGATTACGATTCAGAGGGCTGCGATGGTAAAATGATTATCGATGCATCTTGATGTATCTTTTTTCTATGCAGGATTTCTTTTTTCTCTCTGTGTGGCTACTTGGTACTTTTAAAGCAAAGTCATCCATGAATAATTTACTTCCAATATATTTTATTAACAAAACAAATGGAAGAAATGTGGCAAGTGCACTGGAAGGTTACATTTGCCAGCATATATTCCAGCACTGCAAAGAACCAACAGTGTGGGGACGCTGTGTCAGTAAAATATCTTTGAGATGGCACTTTATACCTCGACTCCAAAGTCCACAGCTTAGTTTGAAAACGCCCTGGTACTCAGTGATTAAATACGGATGCAAATGCTTAGCAATAAAGGTGGCAAAAGATATTGTAGTTTGCTTTGCCCTTTCCGGAGTTGGTTAGAAGCTTTGACTTCGATTGCTTAATGGTCCTTTGGTTGGCATCAGCATCAGTGTTTTTCCAGGTGAAAACTTTTCATGTTTGTCATGGCGGTCAGATTTGTAGCACAGCCATTTTGCTGTGTTATGTGCACACGGGAGGCTGTTCGGGTGCTACACTTTCGAGTTCTGCTCTTTCTGGTCCATCAACATTCTATGTTAATGATTCATCTTATCCCTCAGAAATTCCAGTTGTAACTGCAGAAAACAAATATAGTTGCATATTAATCTGAATTATTTTATGCAAATATTTTGTCTCTAAACTTTGATTTGTAAACAGAACTGGTGTCAGAGTTTCCACCTTCTAGCTGTGCCCTCTCCTGTCTCCTCCCATCTGTCTTGTCCTGGTCTTTGTTTATTTCCCCTGCTTTCACAGGTGTTTCCAGTCCATGTTTATAAAACCCATCATTTTCTTTTGGTCCTGTCTGGTCTTTATGTCTATGTGAGTTGTTTTTTGGTTCATTATTTCCGTTTTTGGAGTTCACATGTTTATTGTTTTCTGGGTTTTTTTTTTTGTTTTAGTATAGTCGCCCCTACATTCTTCTCTACAACACCTCCACTTTCTGTGTGAGTAGTATATAGAATTTCTGTGGGAATTTAAAGGGTCTCAGCCTTAGCTAGGTCAGGCCAAACTGCACAGGGAGGTTCTTTGTCCTGATAGGCTTCCTGTGTACCCTCTCAGCATCTGTCTCACTGACTTGACTCTTAAGCAGATGCTTAAATCCGTTCTCCAATTAGCCTGTTAGGCCGCCATGTCCCCCTGACATAAAGCAGGCCCTTCATGAAGGAACGCAACCTTGTCTCTCTCTTAAAAAAGGAAGCTGTAGATAAATACGAGCGATGTTAGAGCACAATAAGCCAGTATTGTCTGGCTAGCCGCTACGCTCGGATGCTTGTGTGCGACTCTTATTAGCATGTTTCAAGGAAAGCGTGCGAGTCTGGCATCATTAATATGCTAATCAGCTTGAGGAGAGCTCTTGCAAGAGTGTGCTTGGTTGTTTCCTTTTCGAGCTGCGTGTTTCCTTCTGTTGTTCGCCTTTTGTCCTTTACAATGAGGCCTGAACACGTGGGAATTCAGAAACTCTACTAGAACATGAATTGCTGGAACACTTTTAGACAGCGTTTAATTGATCTCCTCATCCTGATTTCACTGCAGCTACTCAATGAAATTCCTTTACCAGGAATGCACCAATGTACTCTCCTAAAAATAGGCACCAAATAGGCCTATGGAGCAATGCCACAGAAGAACTACTTTTGGTTCCCTAAAGAATTATTAAATGAATGATTCAGTGTAGAATATGCCTATAAAAAGCTTTAAGAATGTATAGATTCTAGACACCTAAAAAATAAAAGTTTCCAAATGGTTCTTTGTTTGAACATTTGGTTCTGTACTAGGCACAGTATTGTACAGGATTCGCTGTTAGAGCTAGATTTGAGAACCCTGCCACAGAGCACTAAGATAGCATGGAATCAAATACTAGCACTTGTAGTGTACCAGTATGAAAAGTGCATATTCTGCACTGCCATACAATGACCATGAACATTCTGAGTGTATCATAAAATAACAGTGTTTAATGTGGAAAACATGTCTGTCA
Source organism: Hydrocynus forskahlii (assembly GCA_037974365.1). Classification (NCBI taxonomy): domain Eukaryota; kingdom Metazoa; phylum Chordata; class Actinopteri; order Characiformes; family Alestidae; genus Hydrocynus; species Hydrocynus forskahlii. The sequence continues at coordinate 5,883,314 of JBBPCX010000160.1, forward strand.
GAAACACCTGCTAGTTTCTGCTGTAGATGATATGAGATTTTCCATTATAGATGAGCAGAAAGCCAATTCCAGAGAAGTTGTTTTCTTACACAGGGCTCAGTTCTACTTGGCTTGAGCTGACACATGGAACTTGTAACATAGACATTTGTGTCACTTTTTATTTTGCATGTTTCGGTTTTATTGTGAACCCTTTAGTAATTGTAAGAAACCTACTTCATCTGCCCATTAGCTGTCTGTTCATGGCTTTTACTTCAATCAGACATGAGTTTCCATCTTTCTGAGGTAGAAGAAGTTCTTGTGCTGTACTGTAGCCATGTTAGATGCAATTGTTGATAAGCTTGCTCTGAATGAGCAATTGCATAATGGAATCAGAGAATGATAGCTTAGCAGAAGCTCCTGGAAGCAACTGCTCTGTTTAAGCCATGCTTAAATGTCCTCACTTGATACTGGCTGGGAGAAGAGAAAGTAAAGAGAACGGACGGATGGATACGTTTTTGATGTCATCTCGTCAGCTGAAACTGCCCATGGGAATTGCAATTCTGACACAGACAAATGCCACCTAAGACAGGCCTCTTGCTCAACAGAGGAACATGTGTTTGTGTGTGTGTGTGTGTGCGCGCGCGTGTGTGTGTGTTTTGGGTGGGGGGCTGGACTTGTATGCAATCACTACCATTCAAAAGTTTGGAATAAATCAGCCTAAAGATAAGTTACAATACAAGATAAATATATACGATGTAATTTGCCCTCTGCATTTCCCCTGTTTTAAATAATGCATAGGATCTGGGAAGCTGAAAAAGTTTTTGCATGTGTCAAGAATGATGAACAGAACTGTAGATGTAGTTATAACAAAATGAAAAGTAAAAGCTGACAAAATTAACATCAAGAATGACTGAAATGTGGTTATCAGAAAATGACTGAAAAGTAGCAATCAAATCATGACCAAAAACTTACATAAGCCATCATCGCATCTTACTTACCATTGAATTACTTGAATGTTGATTAAAACATCTAAAAATAAAAATCGCCTATTATCATTATTCATAATTGTTAGAAACGAGGTCATTTCAAGTGGCTTGATGTGAAACGGAGAATTGTAGAAAAAACTTACCACCTTAAATTTTTTCATAGTGGTGGTGATTGGAACTGGGGTCATGATGTTTCCAACATATATATAGCAATTTTATTTACTTTCTACAAACACAAACTGAAACACAGGGGGTCTATATGTACAGTAATCCCCCGCTTTTCACGGGGGTTATGGTCCAAGAGCACCCACGTATAGTGAAAAACCGCGTTGTTGCCTAAAAATTCCTAAAAATGCCTATTTTTATAGTGTGAACCCTAAATATGCCCCAAATATGTTCCCAAAACACTTTATTTTCATTTTAAATTCAGTTTAATACATTACCCTTAACGAAAATATAAAGGTAAGCCCATACAGACTGTACTGTAATTCATGCACGGGCATTTTCTTTGGTGTGCGCTGTCGTTTTCTTTGGTATAAACAGGTAATTACAGCAATAAATTAGTGTAATTTTTAGGAATAAAAATACAGTAAGATGTAGTGGTAATCACCAATCATTTTGACATCAATAATTGACTGTTCATGAGGGGCGCGTCTTATTCAGGGTTCTTCAGGAGGAGTACTGTATTGTAGAGACCCACCGGTTAAAGCAGAAATTGGACGGCGACTGAGCTCAACAGCCTCTTTTAATTTAATTTACAGTAATAAAGAAGAACAAAACGAAAAGCAAGAGTCAAGACAAGGAGAATGTTGCAATGTGGAATGTTGAAAATGGTAAAATATTGGTGAATCTGAATAAAATGGCTCTAGGTGAGAGCTATTTTGTCAAGAATATTTTGTCATAAATAGTATATATATATATATATATATATATATATATATAACAATTTTTTTAAAATAACCTTTGTGAATTTGTAGCTTTTACACATGCTTCA
>JBBPCX010000160.1:5886117-5916212 GCA_037974365.1 Hydrocynus forskahlii
CATGCTTCAATTCCTATAACTACCTCTGTGAACAATTCTGACTTTGCTGTTTCTCTAGACTAGAATGGACTAATGGCCATTTAATTGTGCAGAAATTTTGAACAATCTCCACAGTGCCTTTTGAGATCTACAACTGTTGTAATTGTATTCGAAATATATGAACATATTGGTATGAAGAGAAATAATTCTGGACTGTGCAGAGTCGTATGGGTGCATGTGTGTGTGATGAATTACCAGCTAATGAGAGAAGAATGAATGAGGCTCGGACCCTGTTTCCACAGTCCAGACCCATAGGCTGGGCGCATCGTGAGGAGCACTGTGGTGTGGCAGTAATGAGGACACTGTATCACCTGTGCAGAAACCACTGCATCTGCTGCGCCCCAGCCAGCCATTACGGAGCCATGATGACAAAGCAATTGCTGTTTCTGGCTCTCGCCTTGTGCACATGGGGTTAGACCATAGCAAAGGTTCTTTCCCCTCTGGTGGAGGACTAATGTACAAAGGGAGGTGTCTGCATTATTCATTCTAATAGCCTTTCAGCAGCAGACGTTAGTGGTCATGTTGAACGATGCACACACATCTGAGGGCGTCTGCCTTAAAGAGTGAGTTCCGACAAGAAGTTTCACCGCACCGACGTGCATGCGTGTGCGGGGACATCTGTAACTGTGTGATTTTCACTGTGGTAGGCCGAGAGAGAGAGAGAGCGAGAGAGAGAGAGAGAGAGAGAGAGAGAGAGAGAGAGAACAAAAAAGGAAGAGTTTGTGACGATCAAGAGAAAGAATAAGAGAGGGAAGGGAAAAAAGAAAAATGAACAGTGAGGGAAAGAAAGAGAGAGAGAGAGATAATGAGTGACAGCAAAAGAAAGAAAGACAGAGGGAAGGAGAGAAGTGCAAGAGAAATAAAAAGAAAAAACAATAGCAAAAGAAAGAAGGAGAGAATAAAAAGGGATGAAGAGGGAGAGGGAGCACAAAATTAATGGTGAGGGAGAGAGGGGAGGAGAGAGAGGGAGAGACAGAAAGAGAGAGAGAGAGAACAATAAAGAAAAAGAGAAAAGAGCAAGATAATGTGGATGAGAGGAAAAAGAGAGGGAAGGGGAAAAAAGAGACATGATCGGTGAAAGAGAGAGAGACCGCAAAAGAGAGAAGTGATGCCGAAAGAAAGAAGTGATAACAAAAGAAAGAAAGACAGAGGGAAGGAGAGAAGTGTGAGAGAAATAAAAAGAAATAAACCAATAGCAAAAGAACGAGAGAGAATTAAGGGATGAGGAGAGGGGGAGCACAACCGTACTAGTGAGGGAGAGAGGAGAAGAGAGAGAGGGAGAGACAGAGAGAGAGAACAATTAAGAAAGAGAAAAGAAGGATAATGAGAATGATAGAAAGAGAGGGAAAGGAAAAAAGAAATGATCATGAAAGAGAGAGAGAGAGAGAGAGAGAGAAGTGATGTCGAAAGAAAGAAAGAGGAAAAGAGAAAAGAGTAAGAGAGAAAAAAACAATAACAAAAGAAAGAAGGAGAGAATAAAGGAATTAGGAAAGAGAGAGCACATAAATGAATGGAGGGGGAGAGAAGGAAAGAGAGAGGCAGAGAGAGATCATGAGCAGTAGCGGGTAACGGGAGTGTGGCGTGAGAGAGAAACAAGAAAACAATAGGAAAGGAAGAGAATTAAAGGATAAAGAGAGATGGAGCACCGAAATTAACACTGAGGGACAGGAAGAGAAATATAAGCAATAGTGAAAAAGGGGAAGAGAAGTGTGAGCGAGGAACAGAAAAACGTTAGCAAAGGAAAGAAAAAGAGAATTTAGGGATTAAGAAAGACGGAGCTCAGAGGGAGAGAGAAAGAGAATGACAACAGCAAGAAAAATAAGGGAAGGGAAGAGAGGCTGGGGAAAAAAGAAGAAAGTGAAGGAATGATTAAGAAGGAGAAGCAGAGTGAGTGGTAGCAAAAGAAGGAAAAGGAAATAGACATTACGGCACATTAGTAAACAGAAGGAGATAATGAGGAGAGCTCACCTGTCTCTAAGCCCAACCCCCCTTGATTACTGTTGCTATGTGTAACAAGTCTTCAAACCCAGCGTGTTAACAGGGCAGTTTTCAGTGCTTAAAGCAGCCAATGTACCTGTGACACACTTAACGGCAGGACACTTCCAGAAAGAAACAGATAAAGAGGTACAGTTTTGCTGGAACAACCAAAGCAAGACCCCATTTTATGGGAAAGAGCTTTTAAAAGAGGCCGTATAATACTTTTTATCACATTTTTATCTCTGAACCAGCTGAGTGGGGGTTTGTTTGGGCTTACTAAAAGTTGTCTAAAAATTTTACATTGTCATTTTCGAAGGATAATTTTGATAATTTTGATCAAATTTTACAATGCTCAATTTCTTATCTCTTTATCCAGTAAAATTTCATATTCAGTTTTTTTTTACTGTGCTTTTAAGTCTGAATAATTTAAATGAGCCTTTTACTTATTGGCTGTCCTATCCAGTCCAGGCTTAAACCCTCCTTATAACTTCATTGTAACTGGGCAAGACTAAACTGATTACGCAGACAGATGTAAATGGATAGGTTTATCGCAAAGGTCTGTTTCTGAAACTTAATTTGCAGATATGGACTGCATGGACCAGAGAGTGAAAAGTGTTTATATATTACATGGTATTCATTTTAAGCAAAGGGAATGCATGGGCCCTTGTAAAATTAAACACATTAATATTATTGTTATGTACGTAACTTCATTGTAACTGACTAAACTGCTGTAGTCTGATTAAGAAGACGTATGTAAATGTGTAGGTTTTTGTTCCATCACAAAAATAATCAAAAAGGTCTGTTTTTGAAGCTCAACATCCAAATATCGACTGTACATAGGATGTGCTCCACACTCCAGCATGAGTTTAAAGTCCATACACACAATATTATTTCCCAGCAGATAAAATGACATGTACCCCTTATTGTACCTTATTTTTATGTAATGATATACCAAAGCTTTCAGTAAGAATGAAACATAGACCTGTGTTTTTTGCTCTTTTTTTATCTGTTCATAATCTTAATGATGTGCATCAGATGTCCATGGTAATGGGCAAGTTAGTTCACTAATTATTAGTAGCAAGCAACCTCTCTTAGCAGGTGGGCTACTAACTCTGGATGATTGGTACTTTGCCTTCCCCTGGAAACATGTAAACTGAGTCATACTGAACATCTTAATTCTGAATATTCACTGTCATAAAACCAGATGTTTTCACTATTATATAAAACTCATGAAGAAAAAAAGTGGTGTTTTCCCTTTTATTGCGTAATTGCGTAAAGTTTTTTTTTTTCCTGTTCTCTACTTTCTTTGTGAAAGAAACTTTAGCATTCTGGGGTTGAACTGTGTTTTAGTGATGAGAAAACATGAGTCTGCTATGTATGGCCATCCTGTCTCTCTTCTCTCTCTCTCTATCTCTCTCTCTCTCTCTCTCTCGCTCTCTCTCTCTCTTTTTCCCTTTCTCCCTCTTTGTCTCTCTCTTGCATCTTTTTCTTTCTTCTCGTTTCTCTCTTTATTCTTATCCAAGCTCATTACCTCCCCACCTTTCCTCATCCTTCTTCATTCATTCTATCCCTCACTCATTCTTTCCTTTCTTTTCTTGCTCTTCTATTCTTCCTGTCTATCCTGTTTTCCCTCCCCCTTTTTTCTTTCTCTCTGCCTCTGTCTCCCTTTCTCTCCTCTCATTTCTCTTACTCTCCCACTTTCTCCTTCCTGCAGCGTTTTATTTAGTCTCGTTTTCCTCTTTTTGTTCTCATCCCAGTTCATTAACTCTCCCTTTAGCCTTTTCTCATTCTCATTCTCACTCCTTCGTTATATCTCTCTCACTTTCTTTCCCTTCTTTTCTCGTTCTCTCTTCTTTTCATGTCCTCTCTTTCTCGCTCTCTCTCTAATTCTCTCTCTGTCTCTCTGTCTTCCTCTCTCTATTTCTTTCCTCTCTTTTCTCTTACTTTCCCTATGTATCTCTGTCTCTAGCGCTCTTTCCCTATCTCTCTCTCTTTCTCTCCCTTTGTCTCTCTTTTTATTTCTTTCTTGCCTTTCTCTCCTCTCCTTTCTCAAACTCTCCCTTTTTCTGTCTCTCTCCTGCAGCATTTTCTTTATTCCCATTTTCCTCTCTTTATTCCCATCCCAGCTCATTAGATCCCCGCCTTCACTACTCATTGTCCTTCCATTCCACCCCTTCATTCTATCCCTCTCTCTTTTTTCTTCCCTTTTTTTCATGCTCCTCCATCCTTGCTGTCTGTTCTGCTTTCTTTTTCTCTTTCGCTCTCTCCCACTGTCTCCCTCTCTTGCTCCCACCCTCTCTCCCTCTCTCTCTTTTTCTCTATCCCTCTGTCTCCCTCTCTCTCCCACTCTCTCGCCCTCTCTCTTTTTTCTCTCTCCCTTTCTGTCTCCTTACTCTCTCTCCCACTTTCTCTCCCTCTCTCTCTGTCTCTTTCTCCCTCTTTCTCGCTCTCTCTCTGCCTCTGTCTCCCCCTCTCTATCCCCCTCTCTCACCCTCTCTCGCTTTCTCTCTCTCTTTCTCTTTCTCTTTCTCTCTCTCTCGCTCCCAGTCTCCCTCTCTCCCTCTATGTCTCTCATTCTCTCTCCCACTCTCTTTCACTCTCTCTCTTTCTCTTTCTCTCTCTCTCGCTCCCTGTCTGCCTCCCTCTCTCCCTCTCCCTCTCTCACCCTGTCCCTCTCTCTTTCTCTCTCTCTCTTGCTCCTTCTCTCCCTCTCTGTCTCCCTCTCTCTCCCTCCCTCTCTCTCTGTCTCCATCTCTCTCTCTCTCTCTCTCTCTCTCCTTCCTTTACTCTCTTTCTCTCTCTCTCGCTCCCTCTCTCCCTCTCTGTCTCAATCTCTCTCCATCTCTCTTGCTCTCTCTCTCTCACGTTCTTTAACTCTCTCTTTCTCTCTCTCTCGCTCCCTCTCTCCCTCTCTGTCTCTCTCTCTCTGATGGATGACTCACATGCGCTGGAGCCCGGAGCTGTATAATTCAGGGCCTGACAGGTAGCACTCACTAAAAGGATGGGCACTGAGCCAAGAGCTGGTGGCGAGGGCCAGAGAGTGGTGGAGCAACTCCCTCCTCCCTCTCTACAACACTCCATACCAGTCTGCACTCTCCTCTTTTGTGCTATCTACAGACGGCTGGCTTTTACGCCTGCCTCTCTCTTCTGCATGTCTTGTTTTTCTCCCCTTCAGAATGTTCAAGCAAGGCAGGGGCTGAGATTGGAGCGTTTTTCCTGGAACAAACAAGGCAAGACCCTATTACGGGTGAAAGGACTTTTAAAAGAGGTCGTATCATACAATTTTCTCATATTTTATCTCTGAACCAGTTTATGGCATTTGTTTGGGTTCACTAAAATGGTCTACATGATCATTTTCTCATGATAATTTTGATCTAATTGTACAATTTTGACCAACCCTTTGTCCCTTAGAACTTAAAGGGCAGTTTTTACAGTGTTTTTAAGACTGATGTCTTTAAATGAGCCCTTTCCTTATTGGCTGTCCTATGCAGTTCAAAGTGAAACACTCCTTATAACTTCACTGGAAATGGGCAAGGCAAACTGCTGTGGTCTGATTAAGCAGACGTCTGGAAATGTGAAGGTTTTGTGCCATCACAAAAACAATCAAAAGAGAAAGCTTAACCTGGAAAAAAACTGAAATGTACAGCACGTAAGAATGAATGCCGTATTTATTTATTTATTATTAATTTATTTATTTGGTTATTGTTACCAGAGCCCAAAATGATCACACAGAGGCCACCAGGCAAGGCTGAGTAATAAAGATGAAAAAAGCCTCTAGCTGATGGACAGATATAGATATAGGCAGTTAATTTACAGCATCAGGCACTAATTTACACCTTTCCAATGTAGAAGGAGAGAAATCATGTTCATGCGCTAGTTAGTTACTAACCAACAGCACGCCAGCAGATGGGCTCTGGACTGTGTGGGAGGCATATGCCATCTTTTCCTTTCTGCCTCTCTCTCTCTGCCTCTCTCTCTCTCCCTTTCTCTCTCTGGGTCTTGAAGATGGAGACTGTGCGGTCTGTTGACTTTGCCGCTTGTCAAGTTGCTCTAAATTGTCTTTGCTATACATGCAGAGGGTTTGTTTGTTATCTGACTGCTATGTAATTTCCCCAAACTGTTTATTCAACTGAAAGGCATTGCCAGATGTCTCTTTTTATTTGACATATGTGTTTGTGTGGGTGTGGGTGTGTGTGATCACACTCAGCATAGATGACAACAGTGACCCATGCTCTAGACCCCATCTAGACTTCCACTTTCTCCTCTTATTCTCACAACAAATCACTTTACCAGCTGTTTTTACCCCTTGAACACTAACAACTCACCAGTGGATCTAGACCTACAGATTACTTTCATAATAGATTGCAGGTACAGGGTCTGAAGTTTAATAAGAATAATACGCCTGGTGTTTATGGGGTTAAGATAAAGATTTTAAGATCTTTATGTTGACAGTGTTAATGCTTCAGATTAAATAGCTAAATTAAATGTTCTGTGTCACAGTTGCCAGGTCCTTTTGTTAGTTCTCTATTAGGGTAGTTTCCCAAACCTAGATTATGCCTAAACCTAGGAGATTTTCCAGTGCTGATTTACTATTAGCACTGCGATTTAGTTCAAATTTAGGCTTAATCTGGAAAACTGGTAATTTTTTGAAAATTTTTGATTCATCCTAAACCTACAAAAAAGCATTTTCAACTTGGAATCTCCATTGAAGTCGAATACAAATTCATGGCTTAAATCATACCTAAGAAACACGTTCTAGATGTTCAGGAGTATTTAGACATTTCTTCTGAATTAACGGGCATTAATAAGGAGTTTGTTCCCTCTTTGCTCCAATAACACTCCTCACTCTGCTAGGAAGACTAAGATGCTGAATGTGAGAACATTGCTGTAAGGATTTGAATGCATTCAATGGCAAAGGCATATGTGCAGGCGGGTAACGATGTTGGTTGATCAGTTCTGTATAAAAAAAAAAAAAACATCCCAGATGTTTTGAATGGAGCTCCACCACTCCAGAGAATGAAATTCCACTGCGCCACAACCCAGTACTGGGGGAATTTTGGCATTGAGGGACTAGTGCAAGCAAAAGACTGAGGTATATGGAATATCGGAATAAATTAGTGAAAAATTGATGGTCCGAACTTTTTGTAAATTGTGAGATGCGTGAAGTGCAAGCGAGTAGAGGCTGTCCTGCCCACAGAGGCAGTGAGAGAGAGCCGTGGAACCTCTGAGACAGACAGAAGCCGCCAGAAAGCTGAGCACCGGCACCTCTTTTGTTCTTCTGCCGGGGTGGGAGTATGGGGGGGCCTTCCAATCACTCACTGTTTTCTCTTTCTGTCTCTTTCTCTCTCTCTCTCTCTCCCTCTCCCTCTCCTCTCCTCTCTCTCTCTCTCTCTCTCTTCTTTTCTCTCGCTCCTCGCTCTCGCCCGCACACACTCCCTTCCCTCTCACTCTCCCTCTCTGTCTGTCTGCTCAAATGGCAAATACCCGCTCTAGAGGAGGAGATCACCATGGCGACAGTGCCTTGCCTTGCATGCCTGTGGATGGTGCAGTGTATGGAGATGCTGAGGCGATGTGCTTGCTCCTATGGTAACTCACTCCGGCAGAGGCAGAGCGGGCCTCCAGCTTCACAGAGCTCCAGGGCTGTGGGATGAGAGCACAGCAATGAGGGTCACACACACTGCAGTAACAGGCCAGAACCGCAAAAAAGCCCATGGCATTCAGACCAATTACAGCTGAAACAAACCAAGGAATGAAACATTTTCGGTAACCTTTTATGTGCTGCTTCCTTACAACAAAGACAAAAATTCTCTATGTTTTATAATTTTATCAAAAAAAATAAAACCCATCTTGGAGGATCAGGGAGGCTCCTTGAACTAACTGAGTGTTTGCTTGATGGTAGAAGGAGGTGGTGAGAGCGGGAGGTGAAATGTGATATTATTGGTTAATGTTATTTGTCTCCGTCCTCTGATGTATGATGATGTGATGAAAGACCTTTTAGAGATTAGAAAAAAGTACATTTTACCTTTCAAATGTTACCATGAATTTTGCTTAGAGGCCTGGACACGTGAACTAACGCAGCATTTCAGGTTGACTTTACACATAAAAAAAATTAAAGAAATTAAAAATAAGCTCAGCAGAAAACAAGGCAATTCAAAAGCCTAAAGCTTGAAAAGCATTAGGTATTTTAAAAGAAACTAATGAAAAAATTTTATAAAGACAATAAAGAACAATGGTTATGTGCGTAGAAGTAGAAAGTGTTATATGGAAGTGTTATATAGTCACAATATAGGATATCGTTTTAATCTAATGCAAGAAATATATTTTATCATATTGTAGTATGATACGTAGTGTTATCGCCTGCTATATTTTATATGCTGGCTTATTGTTTCAGTGGCTGTGAAAAATAGGAGAGAATAGGCTTCAGAAAGTATTGAAGCAATTTTTTTTATTTTTTGACATTAGGGGAGTTCATCAGAGCATTTGTCCGCCATGAGCTGTCTGTGGCTGAAGTCATTATTTCTCTCGGCAGCACTGAAAGGCTCACAGAGTCTCTCTCTCTCTCACTCTCTCTCTTTCTCTCTCTCTCTCTCTCTCTGTCTCTCTCTCTCTCTCTCTCGCTCTCTGCGTAATTACAGCAGTCCCACTCAAACTCTGCCTGCACTGCTCCCTCATTCAAATGTGGTTTAATTACCTGTGGAATTTTAATTGGCGTGGCCTGCCAGTGGGAAACGCGGAGGTGTCCAAGGTCATTGCGAGCGGCTCACGAGCGCTCTCCCCCACACAGACGCAGTTGGCTGCCTGCCCACCAAACACGCCACACAGCTCTGGAGCTCATATGTTCCGTACGTGTGGCATACGTAAATTAGGCGGCTGAAGACACAACTAAACTGAGAAATCTGAAGTCTGCTGAGGATCTGTTTTTTTCAAGGATGGTGCAGACATAAACAGGGTGATATGAGTATCTTCTTAGCATATTATAACTTACTGTCACTGTTTTATCTCCAGAATTGTAACTTTACAGGGGAGGGAAACATGCTCTTAACGCTCATTAATTTTATTCCAAGTAATCTTGGACCATTTCTGTTGTTCCATTCATACTGAAAGTGCAGCATGCATTTTCAAATGGCATTAAAAAAATGGAATTATGAGGTTTTGATGTGACAATGGCAACATGCTTTTTAGTACCAAAAGTGCCATTCAGATGTCCATATGAAAATATGCCACTTCCATCGTATTAAATCAATGTGTAACAGCGGTTTTCAGTGGAAGCCTCTCAGTTCTGTTTGGGTGCCACTATAAACGTTAAATACAAAGTATACATACTGTGGTCGAATCATTCTGCATTATTCATGAGGGACACAATTAAGTGAATGCTCAGTCCATTATACTATTAGGCTTGGGATCCGTTATTGCTGGGGGTCTTTTTATTTGTGTATATTAGGGTCTGACTTCTTTGTGGAATGAATCTGGGACGTTTCACGGCCCAATGATTCCTAATCATGCATGTGAGATGCACATGAAACACAGGGGCATAAAAGTCCTTAAGCTAAAAGGGCTTCTGAATTCTAGTGATGTCCAGTTCGAGATACTACTCATTTTCATGTACTTCCTGATTTTACTCCCTCATTTTAACTTCATAAAGGCATTATTAATGAGCTAAGATGTGTTTAAGCAGGGAATATACTAAAACGTGCAGCACAGTTTCAAAGGAAACACTATTTTCCACCCAGCTTGGACCAGGCATGGTGAGAATTAGGTCTTTGGTTGATGTTAGGGTTAGGATTAGGGCCATTTTAAGGGTTAGGAAAAGTTCAAGTGAATTTATGTAGTTATAAATATCTAGAGTGGGCAATCCATATGAAGTGTTTTTAAAGAATCTATCTCTATATGTCATATTTTTCAGGTATTTTGTTTTATCAATACTAATCCCTCAAGGTGCTCTCATGTTGTTTGTGTGGTTTTATCTACCAAAAACAGTCATAATCAATATTTTACAAGACATGATTTTCCAATCTGTTTATCCCTTAAAATTCCACAGACTGTGGCTTACTGACATACAGGTGATATATAGTTACTGTGCCTTTAGGACTGATATGTGGAAATAATCATTGCTCTTGATTGGCTGTCCTCTTTTATTACATCACAGAAGCAGTGAATTCAGTATGGCTGTTTGTGCAGCCTCTGTATGGGCTGGGGCGTGAATTGTGTTTTTTGAAACTTATCATTTCAAACACTTTTATTTAAAAAAAAATGAGCAAAATTCAGTTTTTCATGAGAAGAGCCCTTTAATATGTCAGTTTCTTTCATCAAAAAAGTTCCAGCAGCTTATTGTTACATAGCAACTGGTGGTCAGCAGAAAGAAACAGGTATGGTAGTTTTTAAAACATGTCATTAGGAGTTATAACAACATGCTTAGAACACGATTAGCCAATCAGACTGTGTAGATTAGGGAAAGTATATTAATTTATTTTCACAGTTACATGAAAATGGCCTTGCTAACTGGGTTTGCTAATTTGCCTTTTGTCTATAGCATTAAGCCTCTAATAGCAAAATTTGCTCATTTGTTAGTGCTTCAATATTTATTTGGCTAAGCTTATGCTACCTGAGAAGTGGTGTCCAGGTGAATAATTGAATATGGTCATCTTGTTCATTATAACACATACAAACTATGCAAGTTCAGATGATAGGTGACTGTCATAGCAACAGGTCCTAATGCCCACCTCTTTGCTTTAAATAGATTTGACCATGTCTTCTGTTCTTTCCCACACAGTATGCGAATGTGGACTGACATGTAAGAGTAGGTAGCGTGCTGTCACCTGCCTGTGGCTGTAAACGCAGATTTTTGGTTCAAAAGAGGAAAAATGTGCTTGGCCTTTGAATTTTCCCCAGCCAGTGTCTTAGCCAGAGGTTCATTCTCCACCAAGGGAGTAGCAACCTTCACCCCTCTTGACAAGCCACAAATGAGCCCTTTCATATGGAAATGGAGTAATTGATTTTCTGAATTCCACATTTAAACCGTGCATAATTGCGCATGCTGTTTTGGAGCAATTAAAGTGGAATTTCTCAACAGCTAATGATTATTAAGGGATTTGTGTAATTGAGGGCTGTTTGAATGCAGAGGGCTGCTCTGCTTTCTACGTTCTGGAGGCTGAGTCGAAAATGGGGCTGGGCGGATTCGCAAAAGTGCCGTCTTGGGGGAACGGAGTTCAAGCGGTGACTGTGTTTTCATGAATAACAGCGCCAGTGGTTATTTATGCTGTGCTATGTCTTTAAACAATTCTAATATTTCTCTGTCTCTGAGGGCTTTGCTCTCACACCAACGCTTCATAGACATTTAACTGTAAGGCATGCAACGTTAAAATGAATTGCATTTCAAGCTGTTTTTACAATGATAAAAGAAGTACCTTCCTCTTTCAAACTGTGGTGTGTTTCCTGCAGTGTCTATGGATGCCCTTTGGCCAAGAAGAGGAAAAGCCAAGAGAAACCTTCTCAGGAGCCAGCCACTAAACGCCGGCCGTTTTTAGCCATGGCGGATGGAGAGACAGTGATGTATGAGGGCTACGAGGAGGACGGCATGGAGGAGGGGGATGAGAGAGAACACGAAGACCTAGAGGAGGAGGAGGAGGAGGAGGAGGAAGGCGAAGAAGAAGAAGAAGGAGACGAGGATGAAGAAGAGTGCTCTGAAGACAATGAAGACCCCGCAGAAGAGGAAGAGGAGGAGGAAGAGGGAGAGATAGAGAGGGAGGAGGGGGAAGAGGTAGAGCAGATGGACGAGGAGGTGGAGGAAGATGAGGAAGTGGTGGAGCAGGATGGAGATGATGAACAAGACGAGGAGGAAGATCAAGAAGAAGAGGAAGAGGAAGACGAGCATGAGGAGGACTATGAGGATCAGACTCATCAGCGAGGTGAGACCTACTCTCTGTAATTATGTGGAATGGAAAAATTGTCTTTTTGTCATTCATAATGTATGTTGCCTTCAATAGACACACTTAAAAGTGTAAATAACATTTTTTCACACATGTAGATTTAATTTATAAAGTTAGCGCTTCAGCACCTTTTCAGAGTGTATAGCTACACTTTCAACAACCTTTTGTATCCCTTAAATGATAAATCTGTGTGGCAGCACATTCAGTGTCAAGGATGGCATATTTGTGTTACAAGTAATGTGCTATAATGTTTAATAACAGAAAACAAGGTGTCACACAATGTATTTCAGAGTGTCATAGATTATTAAAGGTGAATTCCCTTTTTATAATTTTATACAATTTCATCACTGAGATGGAAACTAAGCAATTCAGTGTGATTTGAAAAAAGATGGTGCACATTTGCTTAGTCAGATTTCTAAAGTGAATAATGCAAGTATTGCAATTTTATTTACTAACCAAAATGGGGATACTTTGCCATAACACTCACCATAAATTGATTTTAGACCTCAAAACTATTGTAAAGTCAGGCATTGTATTTATAACCATTTTTTTAAAGACATGAAACTCTTCACATGTCTGGTTTGTACCACGAACATTGCAGATAATTCTGATTCAACAGGTTTCCCTGCAATGGAACGTTCATATCAAAACATCTGAATGGCTTTGTGTACTTAACAAATTAATTATGTAGATTTTTTTAAATCCGTGGAATTCATAAAACAGTCATTTTTGTTGTTTGTACTCTAGCTCAAGGTTTCTCAGCTTTTCCAGCCAAGGAGCTCTTCCAGCATGAAAAATGTTCCATGTATCCCCAGTCCAAATCCTCAAACATTAGCCACATTAGGCAAATATGCAGCTGTTTAAATAGCTGCCTGTGGTTTTTATCTCATTGAAATAAACTGATGATTTAGTATTTAAGTTGGGGGTGGGCAGTATAATAGTTGATCTTTATCATGATCAACAATATGCTGTAATGCTTTTCTGAGCATATCCTAAATATTGTCAGAACTTGAATGACACTAGCCAACTACAACTTTGATTTTAAATAGATATGTCTAATGCAATGCAGATCATCAAAAGTTCAATAAAAACTGTTTAGTCTTTAGTCATAAAAAAGATTTTTTAATGTGTCACTGCTGGGGTTTTTTTGTCTACACCAAGTTATTAAATCTGAGAAACACTGATGTTATTTTCCACAATGTGCAATGTCACCCACGCTTAATTTAAGTGTTAGCCAATGATGAATGGAGCATATTGGCCAAAGTTCATAGACAACTGGATCAAAAACAGAGTGATGGCCTTTAGCGTTGTGGGATATTTTGATTTTGAAGGCCCCTACTAATGTCACATCATTTAAAAAATAACAAACAAAATCAAGGACCCCCTCACTACATGTCATGGACCCCTGGGCATTTCATGAAAATGGTCACTGATTTCATTCCAGCTCAACACCGTATCTGAGATGAATTAATGACTATGAGTGCAGAGTGTCAGCTTAAACTGAAGAGTATTTACTTCTATATGAGGTGAACCCTGCAGGATTATAGATATCCCGTATCTCCATTTAATAAACAACTAAACATTTGGCTGCTCTGTTGTTTCTTGGCTAACTATGTGTCGTGTCATTAGTTCATGCACAAGAGAGCAAATGAAAAGCCTAGAGTTTAGCATAAATATGAAATATGCCACTGTTGCTTTTATCTTTCAACATGTGGTCGAAATAAGTGGCAGTGCAGGCTGTAGTTATTAGTGAGCGGCATCTAATTCAAAAAACGAAAATCTGGCTGCTAAAGTCACTATTATTCTTATTCCTTAATTTCCAGTGATCAGCTGTTATTTCAAGCCACTTCATTGGCTGGATTACAGTCTACATTGGACAAGAATTACTTAGTATTCTGACGATGGTGTCAGGGAGAGCAGGGAACATCCCCTCTCCCCTCTCTTGAACTTGGGAAGCAGCAGATGTGACTGCTTGCTTAGTATGTGTCTCAGCCTCATTCTCCGACTTGCTCAATCGTTTCTGACAGTGCCTTCCCGAGCAATGGAGAGAGGAGACTCTTTGAGTTATTAACTTTGGCCCCCCTCCACACACACACACACACACATGCATTGCCATTCTACAGGAGGTGTCAGATACACTCAGCTCCCCTCTCCCCTCCCCTGTGGATATGGGCTCCTCCTGAGGATATTTCTGGCTCCAGAAACAGAGCACCTCATCCTCTGCTTATCCCTGCAGTCTCATCCTGCCGTGTCCCAAATACTGGCAATACTGAAATCCCTAAAGGGGAAATAGGAGATTTCCGGAGCCGGCTGTGCTGCTAACATGTCACTGAACAAGGAAGAAAAACCATTTTGTGCAATGTATTAATGAAGGTTAGGTTATCTCTAAAAAGAAAAAGATAAGGTGTTTTCAGGGCCCTTATTTATATATATTTTAGTACATATATATATATATATATATATATATATATAAAATAATTGTTTAACTAACAGCAGCAGCCCATAGTACCGTACATGTCATGAATGTAACATAAAATATATTTTTTCCTGATTTTCTCTATTGCATTGCATACCAGTAAATTGATCATTAGCATTCAGACTCACTCACATCTCATTGATTTTAAGGCCAGTAACCTCTTTCAGGTTTGCAGTGCACTCAGTCATTATTGTACAATGAGTCTTGACTTTTCATTTGTCAATTCATCAAAGCATATTTAAGACTAATCCTCCTCCCAGTACCTCTGAGACGGCATAAATTCCTTTCTAATTTCAAGAGCTTTGTTGTGGGCACCAGCCATTAGGAGCGATAACACACGAAAAAAAAAAAAAAAAACCATTGCTTGTAAATGATTAATCTCATCCTTTTTCATTAG
The DNA here is from genome assembly GCA_037974365.1 of Hydrocynus forskahlii. Taxonomy (NCBI): domain Eukaryota; kingdom Metazoa; phylum Chordata; class Actinopteri; order Characiformes; family Alestidae; genus Hydrocynus; species Hydrocynus forskahlii. Next base: position 5,900,933 of record JBBPCX010000160.1, read on the forward strand.
AAAAAAATTATTCCAGTTGTGGACAATCAAAGCCCAGTCACATGGTGGAGAAAGACAGCAACAACAACAACGCGACCAATGAGGAGTATGAAAACTACGATGAGCTGGTGGCCAAGTCTCTGCTGAACCTGGGCAAGATAGCAGAGGACGCTGCCTACCAGGCTATGACGGAATCAGAGATGAACAGTAGCTCCTCCAACAGTGGGGGTGAGGAGGACGACGAGGATGAGGAAGAACAGGGTAGCCGGAAGGGTGAGTTGAGTGTGGATCTGGACAGCGACGTGGTGCGCGAGACTGTGGACTCTCTGAAGCTTCTGGCCCAGGGCCACGGGGCCGTGTTGCCAGATGAGGGTTTCCCTGAGACCCACAATGACCAGGCCGAAGAGAACGAGGAGCAGGTGTGCCTCAGCAGCCTAGAATGCCTGAGGAACCAGTGCTTCGATCTGGCTCGTAAGCTCAGCGAGACACAACCAGCTGAACAGCAGCCCATATTACAGCACCAAATCGAGCAGCAGCAGCAGCAACACCATCAAGCTCTGCTCCACATGCAGCGATATGAAAGCTGCCAGCAGGTCCCCATGGAGCAGCCCAGAACTATGGAGAGGAGCTACTCAGACATGGTGAATTTGTTGAAGCTGGAGGAGCAACTCAGCCCAGGGTCCAGGGGATACCAGCCCGGCTGTGTCGCTGTCCATGAAGGTGATGAAGACACTACATCTGTGGCCTCAGAGCGCTCGGACGAAGCCTTCGACATGACCAAGGGTAACCTTTCCCTGCTGGAGAAGGCCATCGCGCTGGAGTCAGAGCGGGCCAAGGTCATGCGGGACAGGATGGTGCCGTCGGAGCATGGGGCAGTCCGCAGGGACCATCAGCGGCTACATGGGGAAAATAGCCCCAGACAGAGCAGCGGAGCTGAGGAGCGCAAAGCCAGACTTCACCACGATGGGGCAAAGAGAGCCTATTACCCTAAAGGTAGGATCCACACTCTGTATATTCTAAGTGAGTCTATATGATTGATAGGCAGTGCTAATCTAAGCTAAATCAAGGGAACTACAACCTTGGTATAGCAATATTTGTAATTTTTTGCCCTTAACACACAAACCAAACCTATGTTATGTTAAATCAAATGAGTCTGAGCAGGAGTTCACAACCTGATCAAAATTGGAATTTGATTTGACATGATATAGCGGTGACTCAGATAGACACAGTTTTGGATACAGAAACAGAGTGGCTGAAAATGTGCCTTACATTAATATGTTAGTCTTTCCATGTTCACTTAATTATAGAATTCAACAATATTTAAAACAAGATTAATAGGTGTGTCTTATTTGGTCAAAACTGACCCGAAAGTGAGACTTTTCCATTTAAAAAGCAGTGCACATTTTGTTACAGCCAGATATGCAAAATCAGCTTTATCAGAAAGTACATATTACCTTAAAAATATTTTTATAAAAATAGTATGAGAGCAGTTTTGCTTTTTCATCACCAATATCCAGAGAGAACAGCAGTGGCGGCACTATCCTCCTCCGTGATTATACCCCTCTTGCTCTCATGCTGCTATTGTGTCTTAGTTTGGGAGAACCCTGGCTTTCCTCTTTTCTATTGCTTTTGTTAGTTTGCTGTTTGTTGTTTTATCCATATTTCTTCCATGAGCACCACCTAGTAATCTGCTGGTGCTAATGTTACTGAGATCACTAGTACTGGATTCAGCAGTGTGCTTTAATCATAAATGATGCTTCAGTCTCAACAAACATCAGTGATAAACAAATTTACTGCAGAGCTGTAGCTGGGAATCCCTTTGATTTTAAAGCCATTGCTGGAAAATGCCAGTTAAAGGCTGGAAAGTTCTGGAAAGTTATGGAGAGGTCAAATGTGGAAAGTACTTAATTTTATACATTACTTATAAAACTGTGATGCTAATGATTTATCACATATATTGCAATATCTTATAAACAACATACAGTGCTTCCAACTGTTACACATGTAAGCGAATGTTTTTGGCCCTGCCCATAGCAATTCAAAGTAAGTTGTTGTAATCTTTAGAAAAGACTGAAACCATCCTTTCTTTTGCTGTGAAAGGATAAAAAAGACAAGCAAGACAGAAATTTGCATATTAAAACTCACATTATGACTTGAAGGGACACTTATTAGGTAACAGACCTGTATGTCCACTGGTACACAATGGCAATATTAAGCCTAAAGTTCAGCTCTTTTCCTTTATCTACCTCTATTATGAAGTCTGAGATGAACATGTAAATGCCTCATGGAAAGTGGACTGAGGTACAGAATGAGATGATGTTTTGCTCTCACAGTGGCTGTTCCAGTAACTTTGCATTCAGTCTTAACTATTGTCTCAGCCTGGTTTTCTACGCAGCAAATGCATGGCATGGGCGTTAGCTGCAGGACGTCTTGAGTGGGACAGACACATTATTCTGGCCACTCTCAGACACTCAGATCGCGGTGGCAGTGACAGCGGTAGCGGCAGCAGCTTATGTTGTTAAAATGGGCCTGCGTGGTAACATCAGAGGCTCGCCTTGTCAGGCATGAGTAATGGCAATCTGCACGGCCCGTTAGGACAGCAAATCTTATCCCTAGGATTCTGTCCATGGCCTATTTCTCCAAATCCACTTCGATTCACACCCACCACCGCTGGGAGCGAGCCATCTACGCCATGGACTCTTATTATTATCCATCAGAATCTGCCAGACTGTATCAGCATAACATCTCACAGAGGGTTGTTACGGTGCTGAAAAGCAGACTCTTCCTCTGCTCACCTCTGGATACTGTCCAGTGTAATATATGTCTTACCATGTTCCTACATAGCTAAGCAACCTGCTTAGTGCATGAAGCTTCCAGCTACAGCCAAATAATGAAATTAGCCAGGCTGTATTAGAAATACTTTTTTAAATACCAGATGCTGTCTCTTTATGCCACCGCTGATATGAAAAGATCATTATATTAATAGAACTACTCTATTAATAGAACTTCAAGTGATTGCGACCACAGCACATAATGAAGCATTCTAAAAGTACATTATAAGGTTATTAAGAATTATACAGTAAGTCATTCTTCATCTCTTGGATGCATTCTGGCTGATAATTAGGAGGAAAGTGCCGTGTTTAGTGGTATCAGCAGCACATTATTGTTGCTTGTAAAGGTGAAGGATAATATTATAACGCACTAAAACATTTTTTGCACTGTCACCATTAAAGTTCCTCTTTGACTAACTGAACGGGGAATCTCTTCAGGTAAGAGGTCAAATTAAGATCAATTTCCACTTGTTTAGAAACAATGAAGCATATCAGCAAAAAATGTCTTTCAGAGTCCTTTAAGTTAGGTATTAATCAGATAAGTGTGTGGAACACAATCCGCCGCGGATCATTATTTCAGGTAACATGAAGGTAAGCTCCAAGGCTGTCTAACTAAATGACACTAGAATACTCAGTGTATGATACAAACCTCACAGTACTGCAAAGTTATTTTAGGTACCAGGTAGCAATTGTGTGAAAAAAGTACAAAGAATCTTACATTGTAAGTACCCATCTATTACTTATGCACAAAACTGGTTCTGATGGTTTAATTGGAGGCAATTATTTTTATTGTGGATTTTGATTTATTTGCTTTGCCATCATTTAATGCTAAATAACCTAATGCGTGTTGGTGATGTACTTACCTTCTTAAACATGTGACATTACGTTTACACCTTATGTAGGTCTGCACTTACCACCAATTACTCTAATTAAGTAAGAGGTATTTTACTCAAATTAATTGCACAGCACTTATACCTCACTCAGCCTAGAACATGTGAGAATTTCAATGTAATGTAGTTAAACTGCCTTAGAGCTCACCATCTTGTCACCTCAAATTATGATCTACTTCGGAGTTTGTAACCCACACTTACCTGGTAAATATCTTGGCAGGTCTGGGAAAGAAATAACTGCCCCTATAATTTTACAGTGGCTTAAATAGATAATTCTGGTTATATATGTCCTTATTACAAAAGTGATGTCACTGAAAGACATTCAGTACATTTCAATAGGTGCATGTGATGAGATCTATTAAGAATCAGATACAGCTGCACAGAAAAAACTTGTTCTGTAACATATAATATTGGCCCACATTCTGGTGGCAGGGATACAGTGTGTATTCTCTGTTTGAATGAAGAGGGTTCCAATGACACTGTCCAGCAATTTCTAGCTAATTTAAGCGTTTCCAGGCCATAAAGAAACAAAGCAAAATTCTGGAAAACTTTCTCTTGTGTCAAAAATAAAACTCAAGTTTACTTCCTGCTCAGTGAAATGAGTCATGAAAATGTCTAGCCATGCAAATATACTGAATGTGTAACCTCAAAAATTCTAATAAAACAAACCAGAAACATCAAGCAAAAGAAGAATAGTATGAAATTATGAACTGACTTAATGAGATCAGCCAGTGTAATTAATGTATAAAATGAGTTAGTTTTGATTGCCATTCCAGTTACCGGTGCTGAGCATTCTCTAATGATCTAAAGTCTTTGAACCTGTTTGTACCCTACTATTGTTTTGTATATGCCAATTAAAAAGAGCCAATTAGATAACACAATAAAATGATAAGAAGTTTGTCAGAGCAACATTTCTGAGCCAAGCTACAAATTTGTCAGATTTCTGGTAAACAGGTCCAATTTGGTTTCAATACGAAGTAAAGAAACCAGATTTTTTTTTTGTTCATTTTTGGTGCTCATTAGTACAGTTATGATGACGTCCAGTCTTTGTCTTTTATGGGGTCAATTTTTGTGCCCATCCCTAGTCAGCACAGGAGGTTGACTGCATTCTCATTGCACAATCCAGATGGGTGAAGATAGTGGCCATTCACTCAAGAAGAATTGTACTTGTGTATGGAAAAAGCCTAATGATCTAGTCTGACAACAAGCCTAGTCATTCCACATTATTTGCTTGCTAATGCACATTTGTAATGAAAGAAGAAATTGCATTCTGGGAACATTAAGAACTAACAATTGAGCAGAAGTTTTTAAACAACAGAAACAAGCAGTGCTATTCTGAGCATACCAGTCAGATTTGTGACATCGATGTAGTTGTTTCAGCCTTGTGTTCTCCAGAGTTAATAAGTATCTATCATTGCTGCGGTGGTCCCTTGTCATGGTCTCTGACATATAAGGAACAATGAAACAAAAAGTAACATAATGAAAAATGCTTAATGAGCTTAATTTCTTTTTTACTCTTTAAAAATTAAATCATTTAATATAGTTCATAAACACTGTGAATGTTTCCATATGAAATACAAGAAACATGTCAGTTTATAATACATTGTCTTCAAATGGACATAGCCAAACGAATGTATACACCTGAACCACACATCCGTTCCATTCCAGAACCAAGATCATTAATACGCAGTTGAATCCACAAGGCTCCTAATGAACATTTAAAGAAATAATCTTCTGCCACTGTCAGGCTGAAAGTCACAAGCACTTCAGTACAGCTTACTATATAGCCAGTTTCTGTTTATGGAGGCTGCATGGTTGTTTGATCGATTTTAAGCAGATGTAAGCAATGGATGTGGCTGAAATAGCTAAGAAGGGGTGTTCACATACTTTTAGTGCTCTTTTGGGAGCAGTTAATGTTTTATTCATGTGGAAATGATGTACACATTTGAATCAGGTAAACAAACTCATCACTTTTTGAATGTAGTAACTGCATCTTTTTGGAAATTGGGAATGTAACAATAAATTCTCTGATTCCTTTGCTGGATCAGCCACTGGCATTATACAGCATGGCCTGGCTCATAGTCTTCTCATTTGTGGACCTCCCTTTGTGTACAGGAGAATTGTCATGCTGAAACAGGAAAGGGTCTTCCCCAACAAAGCTGAAAGCACTACAATGTACCGGTAAACTGTAGCGTTAAAGCTAATGGGCCTAAAGCATGAAAACCTCCCCAGACCATTATTCCTCCTCTACCAAATCATGAATTTCCACTGTTGATTCAGGCAGAATCCCAGATAGTGAGGCATTACTCTGGAGAAAGTATTTCAGTGGCTCCAGAATCTGATTGCAATGTGCTTTACTTCACTCCAGCCAACACTGTGTATTGCGTGTGGGGATCTTACTCTTTTGTGCAGCAGCTTGGCTATAGAACCACAATCCATGAGGCTTCTACTGAACATTGAAAGCCGCTGAGCTCTTCAGTACGATGTATCCTGTAGCCAGTTTCTGCATGGTTGTATGATGGAATTTCACAATGGATCTGGCTGAAATAGCTAAGAAGGGGTGTCCACGTATACTTTTGGGAACAGTTCATATTTTATTTATGCGGAGATTATATATACATTTGAATCAAGTAAACAAACACCACTTTTTATGTAGTGATTGTATATTTTTAGGAATTGGGAATGAAACAGTTTGCATAAATTCTTTGATTCCTGTGTAGATTCCGCAAGGGCTGAGAAAAAGGAGAGCAAGTGTCCCACCCCGGGGTGTGATGGGACAGGTCACGTCACTGGCCTGTACCCGCACCACCGAAGCCTGTCTGGCTGCCCTCACAAAGACCGCGTACCACCAGAAAGTAAGATGCCATTTTTTCTTCGGATTCACTAATGACTTGTGGATGTAGCTGCATATCTAAGTACTATGAGTGCTCTGTTACGTTTGTATGGCAAGTTCTGAAGTGTGCTGTGGAGTCCATTTGTTCGCAGTGGTGATCGTTCCTAGTGCTGGTTGCAAGATTCCATGGCTGCACGTACACAATTGCGTGTTTGTGAACGCATACAGAAAATAGCTTACTCATGTGTGCTGTGTTACTTTGAACTGAATGATCTGTATGTTGTTGAACGGTGCTGCTGAGTCGGCAGGACCTGTTGCAGGACGTTGCACGGTGAACCTAGAGGCTACACTTAATTAATTAGGAATGCAAGTACAGTCTCCACTTGAATTCATTTCTTCTTTTTCACTATTTTTAGTACATTTGCACACAGTGCTTAGCTGCATAATTTAAAACAAAGTTCAACCAGATGAACTTTATATTACATGTTCAATTATCATACATTTTCACTTTTGGCTCAGACTTCTTCCATCATAAATCACAATGTTGAAATCCTGCTGAAGGCATCTCCCACCAACACATACATTTTGGTTAAGAACACATTGTTTCAGTTTTGAAAAACTGGTGAACTTTTTCTTCAAGGGGTGAAACCCATTTATTCTTGGTAGAAAACTTTGAAGCAGCGATTTTTCAAACTAAAATGAATGTCGCTTGCTTTAGTCCTACTGTGCCATCTGACCTTCTAAGAGAACATCTAAGCTGAGTGCATGAATCTAACAGTGTGCATGAATCTAACAATTAATATATGCTCTATTACAGTGATATTGCATGCTGCTAACAGAGCTGCTTGCTGTCCTTTCTCTGCCTGGCCTGATATCTTTATCTTTCTCATCATCATAAACACCATGTCTAATGTTCAAGCTAATTTAAATCGACAAGGCTTGTAGTTTAACATTGTGTGTTCCTAACCTACGCTGTCTCTGGCCTTCTCCTGTGTGTCTTTCCAAAGTTCTTGCAATGCATGAGAATGTTCTAAAGTGCCCCACGCCTGGCTGCTCGGGACGTGGTCACGTTAATAGCAACAGGAACTCCCACCGCAGGTGAGTGACTCCACTCGGCCAGAGGGGCTGTAGGAGCTGTGCAGGTTCAGACTCAGCCTGTTTAAAGCAGGCCTGGAAGTTAGAAAGCCCTGGTGTTTGGGTCAGAGGTGTGAATGAAGGGAGGAGAGATTTCTGTCAGCCTTGTGAGTGTTGTTGTGAGTCTGTGTCTCTGAGATTTCCTGGGAAATCTGGGGAATTGAGGCTTATTGCCCAGACTTGTCCTGATCTTTAGATCCCAAAAACAGTACGTTCTGCAAAAGCTTTTTATTTGCTTATTTTTTCTCTTTCATTTTAGAGCCATTTCAATGAATTTTTTGTCTGAAATATATCAATTATCAGCACACAAAGTAGGTAACATTGCACCAAACTCGTAATAGAAGAAAGAACATGTTTGAATTTTTTCAGTTAATGACATATTGGACTGATGTTACAGCATTCTTACAATTTAAAAATCAGAATAATTTTACACAATATTTGTATGCTAGTATTAGTGTATTACAGTTATGAAGGATAGTAGAATAGGACACAGTATCATCTCCTCAAGGTATTCCTGAAAGGCACACACACACACACACACACACACAAACACAAACACAGTTTCAGTTTTAGGTACATAGTACAAAATAATAGCGAGATGAATGTTCCAGTTTGGAGTCACCTCTCATATTAAGAAATTCTGCTATTTCATTCAATAATAACCACTTTTCAAATATGGGCCATTCTAAACGTTATTTTTATCATAATGTCTCAGTGTACAACTTTCCTATCTTCTGCTAATTATTCGGGACATATCTAAAATTTCTTAATTTTTTACAGCTTCCTGCTAACCAGAGGAGTGACTTATCAAAGGGACACTTTCGGGGACATTTTAATGTCATTGTGATGCCCTTATAAAGCCTTAACAGTCCAGTAGATAGAAGATACCTGCCTGTTCATTATTATGTTATTAAGTGGTAACTAGTGTATTATTCACTATATTTTATCTTTTAAAATCATTTTAAAAACATTGTTTTTACCCTTATCACTTCAGTAGCTGGTAGCTAACATTTTTAGCCAATAAACACAATATTAATTCCATAACTGATCCTCAGATGGTCATTGTGATCAATGTAATGTTTGTGAAAAACACTTTATCTTAGTTACTGCATATGTAACACATTAAGTTACCGATAAAATGTACTTAAAAGATTTCAAACCGTAATACACAAATAAAAGTGCTCTTTTTATTTCTTTGCATAATAAAATAGTAATGTATCACCACTTAACTGGATTTGGAAGAGGATTAAATGGGCATTATCATTTCTTACAAGGTAAAGCATTACCAGTAGTTGACTAGAACATGTAAAGTTGTAATATTAAAATCAAATTATGCTATACATATTTTTGTAACAGAGTCATTTTATATTACTGGTTAAATAATGTTAATTAAGGGAATGGGAATGAATATGGATAGGAATGAATATGCATTTTTTTTAAGCGTCACATTTTAAAAACGTGACATGTTTTGAACTAGGATACTCTTAATAGGAGCTCTCTGTTTGTGTGTTATTGTTAAACACAAGCAGAATGAGGTGCATATGATCTCCTCAAGGTAGTCAAGAATGCACACCCTCCACACACACACACACACACACACGCACACACACACATACGCACACAATGTTAAATGCGTCTCCTCCTCATGAATAGTGCTCTGATCTCCCACTCTCTCAGATGCGCACACACACACACACACACACACACACACACACACGCACACACACCCTGTTCCCCACTCGCAGCTGCTGCAGGCCATGTTATATGGAACAGCTCCTGTGGGACAGACTCACACCCACTGAGCAGACATGAAGCAGGGTGAGATGGGGAAACAAAACACACTGAAAAGGGGGAAAAAATCACTCTCACACTGTACTGCATATATATGTGTTTGTATGTATATGTTCCGGCCAGTACTCGACTCTTGGTTGTCATAGCAACCCCTCATATTGACAGCGTTCCTTCTGCCTACTTGTCACCACCTTTCTCTGTAATCCAGCAGCTCTGTGTGAATGAGAGAGCTCTAGCGATTCACAGAAATTTCAAAGTGCGTGTGAAATTGCAGGGCGGCAGTCAGGAGTGCATGTCTTTGTGTGTTACTGTCTGTTGTTTGTTTGGTATTTTTTCACTCATATTTATTTTGGAGATTGGCTGGTGTGTGTGTGTGTGAGAGAGAGTGTGTGTGTACAGTGGAATATGGATAGGGACAAACTCACAGTGAAAGCATGCAAAGGAAAGAGAAAGAGAGTGAGGGAGAGGGATACAGGTGCAAATGAAAAACATAAGAGCTGTCTCTCTCCTTCTCTGCCTCTTGCTGTCGTCCTCTCTCTGGCTCTCTCAGTCACTCTCTTTCTCTGACTCTTTCTCTCTTCAGCTCTCTCTCTCACTCTCTTTCTCTCTATAGCTCTCTCACTCTTTTTCTCTGTCTATGGCTCTTTCTGTCACTGTTTCTCTCTCTCTAGCTTTTTCTGTCACTGTTTCTCTCTCTCCAGCTCTCCCTCTCTCTCTTTCTGCCTTTCTCTCTCTGTCTGTCTGTCTGTCTGCCTGTCTGTCTGTCTGTTTGTGTCTCTATATGTCTATCTGTCTCTCTCTCTCTCTCTCTCTCTCGGTGAAACGTCTGCAGTAGCTGGCTGGATGAATCTCTCTGAAGCCAGTCAGCCACGAATGCCCAGCAGATATCTGTAAAGCTGGGTCTTCATGCTACACAACTAGGCCATAGGAAATGCATTATTCATACGTAAATATCCCTGTGTGCCACATGCACACAATGGTCCTACAAACACTGGAAGTTCAGCGGAACTGAATATCAAAAGGACTTGTCCTGCTCTGACTGGCACAAACTCACCCCTTTATAGGTTTATGAAATATTCCTTTAAATCCCCCCTCTGTTTCTGCGGTTTGTGTGTGTGTGTGTGTGTGCGTGCATATGCGTGTGTGTGCATGTGGATGCGTACGTGTGTCCATGTCTGTATATATCTGCGTATAAATGTCTGTGTGTATGTGTGCGTGTGTGTCTGTGTGTGCATGTGAATGTGTATATGTTAATGTCTGTATATATCTGTGTCTGTATGTGTGTGTGTGTGTGTGTTTGTGTGCGTGTGTGTGTGTTTGTGTCTGTGAGTCTGTGTGTCTGTCTGTGTGTGTATAGTGATTGGTATAGTGATTGTCTTCCTGGTGTTGCAGTCTCTCGGGTTGCCCAATAGCTGCTGCTGAGAAGATGGCTAAGGTTCAGGAGAAGCACCAGACCTGTGATGGCAGCAAGTCCAACCAAGCATCTGACCGCGTGCTGAGGTAACGACCTGACCTCACACTGCACAATCTTCAAACACTCCAAACACTCCAAACACTCCTACTCTCTTAAACTGCCAGTCTTCACTTTCAGCCTTTGGCCACAATATGGCCAAATATATACACTACCAGTCAAATGCCTTTGCACGCACTGAGATTTTCACTATTTACAAAACATGCATTCAAAATTCTTTGCTAACAAATAAATATACAATACGTTCACCATTTGAGTAAATTAAAAGAAATGTGGGGTATTGTTCTGTATGGGCTTTTGAGAGTGACGCCATTTTTAAAACCCCAGTCGTGGCTATTATTATTGCATTTTTTTAATGACAATAACACCTAACAAAGCTCAGCATGATGTCTGACACCTTGAGAATCAACACAAACCAGAGGAACTTTCACATAAGGAGTTGTTTTACTGTTGTTTTATTGTTTTATTTTGTAGGACGACACTTTACCATTTGCTGTGTTTGAGGCACGGATCCATGCTGCTCAGGTTCTAAGGCTTAATAGGATGTCAGACATACACTGTTACAGATTCTTTCCATGTTATAAAGGAAGCTTGTTTTATGTGACGTCTTTTCATTTATAGTTGTTCACTCATCTACTTTCCAATGCTTTACAGAAATAAAAATCTGCAGTTTATGAAATAAATGGATAAATGGGTAAAAAACTGTGGTGTGCAAAAACATTTGACTGGTAGTGAATTCCTACCGGTCTTGGATTTTTTTCTTGAATGGCTTCAACAGGCTTCATATTTACTGACATCTAACACTGCTGAAATATTCACTTCAGGAAAAAAAATGCCCCATCCTAAGATTAGAAGTCACTAGTTACCAACAGCACATGAAGCACATGAATAGCTAATTAAGGGGAAATCCAGCATTCATAGTCATCACAGCAGACATAGATGAAAAGATAGGTAGGCTGTAGCAAACTTGGAAAATCTTGAGTAAAACAAAATTGATAGAGAAGATATTTTATTATGATTTGAAATTGTGTTTTTAATCTTGTTTTGCATGAATGAAAAAATCTTTTCATTTTTTTGTATGGGTTTGCTATCCGTTGACAGTGTAATGTAAATGTAGTTTATAATGATATGTAAAGTAAAGCAACAGTAATAATTCTCCATTTCTAAGAGTTTCTCAATTGCACAAATTATTGGAACCTGGAAAACTGGAACTGTGCTGTAGTCATTGATCATTGGTCCAGTAACCAGGGGCTTCAGTTTATGTGTTTTGGTGTCTGTTCAAGACCGAGATCACCAGGAGCTAATGGGACTCAAGGGTAATTAGTAAATTGGTAAATCTTGTAGCTGAAGCTAATATCAGTTTATCAAATTTGCTCTGCTAGGTGACGATTAAATCTTCAGGCACTATCACAGTGTACTATCACTTACCACACACTATCACATACTAACGCTATCATATTTTCATCTAAACAAAGATGGTTGATTCCTGTTTTTTATTGTTCATTTTTAATGTTATTTTGTAAAGAATTCAATAAGACAGTTTCCCAAACATGGTCCTGAAGGCACACTGCATATTTTAGTGTTTTCCCTGCTTTAACACAGTCATTTCAACTCAGTAAGGGCTTTTTAATGAAATGTTTAGTTGAAGCAGGTGTGTTGGGAGCACTGAAAACACTCAAATGTGCAGGGCAGTGTGCCTCCAGGACCAGAGTTACACTATTAGCATTTCACTTCTATCCACAGAATGACTGTTTTTCTTCACATTCATTTTTACACTCTGAGAAAGATATATGTGTGTAATTATAGACATTTGTGTGAGTGCACAAAAGCACACTATATTATTTCTTTGCTGGCAGAGGAAATATTATGCTACAGCAACAAGATATCATAGCTAATGTTTCAGCTCACACTCTACAAATCAGACTGAATACATGTCTATATAAATACCAGTCAGCTATAACAATAAAACCACCTGCCTAATATTGCATAGGTCCCATCATACCACCAAAACAGCTCTGATTCATTGAGGCATGAACTCCACAGACATGCCTCAGAACTTTGCCCTGAGCAACACACTACCTCCAGTGGCTTAGTTCCCAGTTTCTTGCCTTCTTCCTGTTTTACACCAACATGATGCAAAAGGATCTGATCCTCGTCAAATTCAATCAGATACTTAAACTTGCCCTTTTTAATGCTTCTAACACACCAGCTTCCAGAACTGACTGTTCACTTGCTGCCTAATAAATCCCACCTCGACATCTTCCATTGTAATGAGATAATCAATGTTACTCACTTTACTCACTTTTTTTTATGTGGGTTGATTGGTGAATATTGATATGTGATATTTCATATCAGCCAATAAGTTAAGCTATCTAGCCAGTAAGATAGCTTAATGGATACTTTGATAACTTTTCTAGTTCTCTAGTCTCTCAGGCACATGAAAAATGAGCTAGAACTAGAATTTCCATTGGTAATCGTTTGGGTTAATTCTTATTTTTGACTGTTCATCACATCCTTTTTACAAAATAGCTGTATGTGTGTGGTACTCTATTTAATATAATTTCCCAGTTAAATTTCAATGATGCCTGGACCATCTCTGTATATGATTCTCTTCCAGGCCTATGTGCTTTGTGAAACAACTGGAGATCCCACAGTATGGCTACAAAAACAACGTCTCTACTAGCACGCCCCGATCAAACCTGGCGAAAGAGCTAGAGAAGTACTCCAAAACCAGTTTTGACTACAGTGGGGGCTATGACAGCCAGCCCCATGCGTACAGCAAGCGCTCCCTCGGCCAGAGGAACCATGGCCGAGATCCCTCGCCCAGGGGTTACGATGGTGAGTACTACTTGATTACTTTTTCTGATAGCTTGCTTTGACATGTCACATATATCTTGATCTGGTCTGTGGCATGAGGGATGTCTCTACGTTCATTCTTTTTCTTTCTCAACTCAATCAGTAGTTTGTGGTATTGGTGGTCTTTGGTGGTGTCTCTTTTTGAATTCCATATAATGTACTAAGAGGCTAGAATACAGGACAATGTGGTCCCAGGACCCACATGCTCCCATATTTTAAGTCCACAGTGGCTTTACACTGGTTCCGGTATGAATGCACAATGCCCATTCTGACAGTAATAACTGCAGAATGAATGGCATTTTGTATTTGTTTGAGCCTGAAACCTTTTCGGTAATTATACTCCCGTTTGAACTAACCTCACACCAAGGCAAAAACATGCTAATAGACATGTTCATGCACTGCGTTCTCATTGTTATTCCTGTGGAGTATGGACCCTGTCACGTCACTCTGACATGAACATCCAAGCTATGCTATTTTAATTTGGGCTATTTGTGGAAATTTGTTATAAATTATAGAGATGATTTATTTTGTATGTGCTGTCCAGTCTGAATAGGTTGTATGTGTTCTGAAGAAAAAATGTATTTAATATGGGATCACAGATCTCAAGGGGGTAAATAGAGCACAACCTGCAGAAAGATGAGCTCCTGCTGCCTATACAATGCCCTACTCCAGCAAAAACACAACTGTAAGGAGATACAAAAAGATATATTTTTGCCATGTGAATACATCAGTTGTGTTACACTCCTTTAGCAGATTCTACGGCAAGTAAAATGCAAACTCTGGACTTGAAGACTGGACTGTTTTTCGGACACTGTAATTTATTCAATTAGGACATTATATATGATATTTTGCTCTCAATCTGAAACCTCTTTGACTGTGTCAGACTGTCAGACTGATTGTTTTGCACTACACTGTGATTTATGTTATTCATTAAAAAATAAAATAAAATGAAGAAAAGAAAAAACTTGGGTGAATGTTCAGAATATATATAAATGGATTAAAATGGCATTCTTGACCACAGAGTTCATTTGCATTGTCCTGTCAGAAAAAAGAGTGCTCATTACCATATCTGGTACATTATACTGCAGTTTTTGAGCAACTATTTGTTCGAAGTGGAATAATGGATGTTGTTTTTTCCTGTGTGTTTTTTTATGGTTCATCCTACATAAGGGGACTGTGGAAAATGCTTTTAGTGAAGGTCTTATATTTCCTGTTAACAATGTGCAGCCGTGTTTGAAACATAGATACACTGACACATTGCACTCTCTCTCTCTCTCTTTCTCTCTCTCTCTCTGTGTTTCTCTCTCTGTTTCTCTCTCTCTTGCTCTCTCTCACTCTCTCAGACTCATTTGCTCTCAGCATCCATCATGGAACATCAGATCACCCAATAAGCGAGTCTTGTAGGTGTATCTATCTACCTATCTATCTATCTATCTATCTATCTATCTATCTATCTATCTATCTATCTACCTGTCTATCTATCTATCTATCTATC
>JBBPCX010000160.1:5916312-5931983 GCA_037974365.1 Hydrocynus forskahlii
GTCTGTCTATCTATCTATCTATCTATCTATCTATCTATCTATCTATCTATCTATCTATCTATCTATCTATCTATCTCCTCTCTCTCTCTGCTCTTAAATCAGTTTAACTGTGTGGGTCAGTACCTACACCTTTTTGCATATGTTATTTATATGCAAAAGATGGTAAGTGTGTGTTCGTGTGTATGTTTTTTGTGTGGGTTGTGCATGACAGCAGCTAAGCGCTACTGTAAGACCTCCAGTCCGGCCAGCAGTACGACGAGCAGCTACGCTCCAAGCAGCAGCAGCAGCAGCAGCCTGAGTTGTGGGGGCGGCAGGGGGGGCAGAGGAGGAGAGAGCAGCGCCAGCAGCACCTGCAGCAAGAGCAGCTTCGACTACACACACGACATGGAGGCGGCGCACATGGCTGCCACAGCCATCCTCAACCTGTCCACACGCTGCAGAGAGATGCCCCAGAGCCTGACAGGGAAAGGCCCCGAACTGCTCGCACAGGTTAGCACCAGCACCTGCTCTCGCACTCTCTCTCTCTCTCTCTCTCTCTCTCTCATTTTACCCCTTAAACCCCAGGCTGATTATTCAGCTATTAATCTTAAGGCACATCATTTATTAACTATTGAAAATAATACGTAATATGTACATTTGTACATTTGTGGTTTTCCTACAAAGTTGGATTTTCCTACAGAAATGAACATAATGAACACATACACACACACACACACATACACACACACACACATACACATTCTCCTTTTTCTCTGTTCTCATTTCAGGTTGTTCTTCATCAACACTCTTGTCTCTCAGTGTATTTACCTTTAAGGTTTTGCTGCTTTTACTTTTGCTCTTACATTTAATCTAAGCTAATCTGCAGCATATTAATTAGCAGTGAAATGAATTCTGTATAATGTATTTCAACGAAGGGATTTCCATGCGTTTTCCTCTGCTTTAGGTTTTCTTTCCTTTGTATACTTTTCCTCATTACCTTAAAATAGTTTTTAATCGGACATCCTGGATGCTGGATGCTAGTACCAAAGTCCAGGAGACCTTTGAGAGAAAATGAATTAATGGGAAACACGAGTCAATTCAGCGAGGCCAAAAGGATGAGTAGATTTTATTTGTTTGGCTAATATTATATGTAAGATATTCTATGTAAAGAATATCTTACATATAATAGAGTTTTAGATTTTACAAGCGATGGTAAATATTAGTAATGCAAAGCATGAGAACAGCACAAAATGAAAAAGCAATCCAGGCTTTACACATTTAGGATCTTGTTCCAAAGCCCTGCTGAATTCAAGCTGAATTTAATGTTAAACAGCTGATTTGATTATATACACTGATCACAACATTAAAACACCTGATAGGTAAAATGAATAACTTTGATTTCTCATACCAATGGAACCTATCTAGGAGTATCAGTTCAGGAAGCTGATGTGTCAGAAGCAGGACAAATGCGTGAGCATAAGGATCTGAGCAACTTTTACAAGAGCCAAACTGTCATTACTAGACAACGTAAGTGTGCACCAAAATTGGACCAAGGAAGGACAACTGATGAACTGGTTACAGTGTCATGACCCGTGATCACTGGCTAGCCTGTCTGACCTGATCCCACAAAGGAGCTACTGTTGCACAAATAGCTAGTCTTGAAGGTTAAACGCTCACAGCTTGCTGTATATGGGGCTGCATAGCTGCAGACCAGTCAGTTTACCCATGCTGACTCCCTGTCCAGTGCCAAAAGTTCCAACAATGGGCACATGAGCATCATATATATATATATATATATATATATACAGTACTGTGTAAAAGTCTTAAGCCACTCTTCATTTCTTCCCCTCATTTGCTTCCAAATGCTTCTACATTCTTGTATTTTAATGTAATCTTGAGGAATAGTACTCCAAGCTTCCGGAACGACTTTCAAAGTTGTTTCATTTTCAGTCCAGTCCCTATATCGGAACAGTTTAAGAAGAATATTTTTTGTGTGTCAAGCCACACAGTGACCTACCTATGAATCATTCGGGCATAACTAAGCCATCTAACCAGAGGCATGAAGTAATGAGGAAACAGGTGCCGATGATTCCAGATGATCAGGCAGTGATCAGTATACTGGTGGTGCTGAATGATGAGTGGTTGGAACACCTTTATTTAGGCACCTTGTATCTATAGGTGCTAGGTCCCAGGAAAACATGTCAATGTGCTAAAGATAAGACAGTTTGACAGTTTGACAGGCGCGTGTGTGTGTGTGTGTGTATACTGCCTTCTCTCTTTGCTGTGATAGAGTGTGAGGAAAAGAGACTCTGTGAGCTGGGTGTGGTGTTACAGAGGCGCCAGGGCCATTTGACTGGGCATGCTGAGCGCCCGCTATGTGGGTCATCATATGAGCTTAATAGTCTGAGCAGGTCTTGATTGCTTTTGTGACACATCGATTGTGGAGATAATCTGAAAGGTGATAACAAGAGCATAAGCAGCATCTAACAGCAGGGAGAACGCTGGTGCAGTATTAGCCCTCTTTCTCTCTCGCCTTTACTCTCGCTCTCCTCTTTTTATCTTCTTCCTCCTTCTTTTATCTCTCTCTCTCTCTCTCTCTCACACACACACACCACACACACGCTTTCTCTCTCTTGCTGTAGCTCACTCTCACTCTCTCTCTTTTCCCTTCTCTCTTTATGAGACAGGTTGGATCGATGGCATTTTCAGCCACAGCTCTGGCTGGCCTGTTCTCTCTCACTGGGTGTAGTAGAAAGAGTGTGACCTCTCTTTAAGGACATGGGAGCAAGCTAAAACCTATATAGAGAGAGAGAGAGTGAGAGAGATGCTCTGTATTGAACACTGATGATGGATAGTGCTTTCCTACTTTCCTTTTTCATAAGGATGGGCAATCTGGCAAAAATATAACATCACAATACTTTTAACACATTTTCACAATAAACAATATGTTTCAGGGTGTGTAGTTCTAAGATTTGAGAACTTGTTGAAACCAGAAAAGCAGTTATGCCACGATGAAACAAAGGAGTACAATGTTTTATTTTAGTCCTACATTAGCAAGACTATCAACTGTTTAAGCTGGAACAGTAGGAAGAATCTAAACAATTGGTTAAAAAAAATACACTATGCTAATAGGATAATGGGATAATGGGCTGACATCTAATCAAATAATTGGTTCTATGCAGTTACTTTTCACTAGTGTTAGAACAGAACTGAATCAAAGCAGTGCTTGTACACACTTTTAACTATGCTTTTGACTGAACTGTTAATTTAAATGCATATACACACTTACACTGTTGCAGCATAAACACAATCACATCCAAACTGCCACTACCCCCATCAGCAAGCCCACAGTAAATGTCCTTTCTTTATTATATACTGTATATTTTTTTATCCCACGTATGCTATTTTATTGCTATCTGTTTTTGCATTATGACTAAATATAATAAATATCATTGTTATTCCTACCTCAAAAATCTTTGTACATAGTCTTGCACTTTTAATGACTCTGCTGCTAGAATATAGTCTTGATATTGTAATTATTTATACTAGTACTGTTTCTGCTCTTGTGGGCTGCAATGTATGCTGTTCTGTCCTGTCCTGTTGTATCATTTGCTTTTGTGTTTTAAAATCTTGTGTAGTCCTGTCCTGTCCTGTCTGTACTTGTGCTGTGGTGCCTTGTGTTGTTTTGTGTTGCGCTGTGGAGGAGGGTTGCTTCTTTTCACTGTGTCCTGTGTTGTTATAACAATAAACATATATTTGACTTAACTTGGCTACTTGTAGTTGTTAAGAGGATCGTATAATTGGCCCACATCTTTTATTTGCTGCTTTAAAAGTACTGACAATATCTATAATGTATTCAGAAATGTTCATAATTTCTCCCCACCTTTTTTTTAAAATCGCAATTGACTCTCAATCAGTGCTGGACTGGCCATTGGGCATACCAGGCATTTGCCTGGTGGGCCGATGGTAATTTTGGGCCGGCCACATAATTTTGGGCCGGCGCGGAATCCCATCAGCACCCCCACCCCCCTCCCCGGCCGATGGTAAATTTGGGCCGGGCAGATAATTTTGGGCTGGCGCAGAATCCCATCAGCACCACCCACCCATCCAACCCCTCCCCGGCCGATGGCAAATTTAGGCCGATGGTAAATTTGGGATCATTTTAGACCGCCGCAGAATCCCGTCAGCGCCCCATACCACCCGCCCCCCCATGGTGAAGGTAAATTTGGGCCAAGCAGGTAATTCTGGGCCGCCGCGGAAGCCCGTCAGCACCCCCCAAATTTCTAGTTCGAGTTATGCAATTCTGCATAAACACATGTTTTAGTCACAAAATGACAAAAACATGTCAAAAGTGTTGAGGATTTTTTTCCCCAAAAAACAATAACTTGCTCCCTAATGGTACAACTGTCAAAACGTCGCCTCTGTCATCAGGAGATGGCGAGTTAGACCCTTGGCGATGCCACAGCAACTGGGACCAGGAGTCCAGGAGAGCTTAATTGGCCTCGCTCTCCCTGGCCTTGTTCAGAACATAACAAAATCTCCTCTGCTGCTCGTATCGATTGAAAGTTGAACCCACACTTTCCACAGTTTCTCTTTGTGCTTCACAGAGCCTGGCTACAAAATAATTAATGTATAATATAAGAAGAGCTGTTTCGAGGCTGATGTGCCACTGAGGACCTATTCCACATATATTTCCATCAGTTTTCTGAATTCTGCTTTGCTCTTTTTAACTTTCCTTTTTCCCTTTCCTGTCTCCTCTCCTCTGCCGTGTATTGCAGAGTCCAGATGAGCGGGACGGGGAGGAGAACGGGACACTAGATCTGAGTGTGAGTCGTGGGGGTGGGCTGGGGGAGGGTACAGTTCTCACCCAACTGCAGCCCATGTCCCCCCAACGCCAAGCGCTGCTCAACAGCCGCTGCTACCAGATGAGCCCAGCTGACTGCTGGGACCTGCCCGTAGACTACACCAAGATTAAACGGCTGGATGAGGACCACAAAGAGGTACTGCTTCCAGGCCTCACATGAGAACGCTGCTGGTTTATTGAAGTGAATACAGAGGGATGGCAGAGGAAGAGCTGCTGTATGCCAAGCACTTCACTAGAGTATTGCATCAGAAGATAAAGCAGATATTACAGACTGTTGAATTTTAACACTGTAGCATATGGTGGCATGTAAAAGCTTGGGAGGTAGTAGGTATTTTGCTTTTGCGTAAAAAAAAATACCTGTTCTACCAAAAGAACATGAGGGACATCTAGTGTTAGAGACTAGAACTGCATATTGCCTACCCAGTGCATAGTTGCTGGAGTAACCCTTTAAATTCCTAGATTTATTATTTCCTATGGTTTATTATTTACTAATAACCAGGGGCGTCAAAAGCATTTTTAATGTGAGGGGGACGCGTTGGTCTACGCATGGGGGTGGGGTTTTGGGTGGGGGCGGTGTTTGGGGGTGGGTGGGTGAATGGGTTGCTGCGTGCGTGCAAAGTCTCGGTCCTTAGGGGGTGGGGGCAAACCCGGAGCGGATTTCAAGTGGTCTGTGTATTCTCCTGTCCATTAAGTGGAATGGATTCTTTAGCGAAAGATTCAAGATTCAACAGCACTGGGTGAACTAATATTTTAATAATTATGAAGTGTGAGGGGGACACGTCCCGCTCAGATTGAATGGCGGTGACGCCCATGCTAATAACAATGGAAGACAGTAACTCCTGGCTATTTAAGGGGTTAAATTAATGAATACATTAATAACTCTTAAGCTTGTTTTTCAGTTATTTATCTTAAGACTTAATGCACTTGTGTAGTTATGGGGGTAAGGAGGCCCCCATACATTAATTAAGCCTTACATTAATCTGATGCTGCTGATGTCAGCTAATATTGTAAATCATAGTCTTAGATTTTGCATTGGTATTCAATGTAATCCCTATCCCCAAAAACAGACTATTGTTTAAGAATGGCCCATTAAGTTCCTGGTGTGTCTTCCATCCCTGTTAGGATGAGCTGGACCCCTTCCAGGAGCTTCTGGAGGATCAGCAGTACCCGGGTGAGGTTTCCCTTCCCAGTCCTAAACACAAATACGCCCCCTGCAAGGAGAGCAAGAAAGAGCTCCTCACGTAAGAAGAGCATTATAAAAATTTTTGACAAATAAAGGCTTTTTAGGGTGGTCACTAATTCTAAATCACTTTCCCCAGGCTCTCCAGCTGCCAGCTAGCTGACAAAGGGATGCGTGGTATGATGGCAACCAACTCACAGGATCTGAAGTAAGCTTTTATGAGATCATGTTCAAATCCTCTCACATGTCCTCTCTATGCTGTGCAGAAATGAGGTCTAGCCCTGTGGGTTCTTACTTTATCTGTGAACAGGTGTCCAACTCCAGGTTGTGATGGCTCCGGGCACATAACAGGCAACTATGCGTCACACAGGAGGTAACACACACATGCACATGCCCACAAATGTTCTATAGCACACATTTACTTTGGAATCCCGTTTTAATATTATAAAGTACGTAAGAGTGTTCATTGCAGATATATGTATAAAATATTTTGATTTGTAATATTTTATTGCAAGCCACAAATACTGTACTAGCATTCTGAAATTTTGTTGTGATCGTGGCAGTGATTCCAAACTTTTGAATCAAGTGGAGCTGAAACAGCAACTTCATATCCTCTGTTGCAGTTTGTCAGGTTGTCCTCGAGCGAAGAAGAGTGGAATCAAAATTATGCATAGCAAGGAGGACAAGGATGACCAGGAGCCAATCAAGTGAGTTTTCCTTAGTTTATATGTCTTTATATGTCCTGGCCTGTGTGTTGCAGTCTGGATCAGTATGAGTGTGTGTGTGTGTTTAGAACTATAACCCCCCCCTGCGATACTCTCCCGCAGGTGTCCTGTGCCAGGCTGTGATGGCCAGGGTCATGTGACGGGGAAGTATGCCTCTCACCGCAGTGCCTCCGGCTGCCCACTGGCTGCGAAGCGGCAAAAGGATGGCTATGTGAACGGAGCCCCATTCACCTGGAAATCTGGGAAGACGGACGGTATGACGTGCCCCACGCCTGGCTGTGACGGCTCAGGCCACGTCAGCGGCAGCTTCCTAACCCACCGCAGGTGTGTATGAGTGTGTGTGTGTGTGTGTGTGTGTGCCAACAATGGCTTTATGCATTGTTTTGTCAATGTTTAAGTGAGGCTCTTTTCATTAAATGTATGCTTGAATTATGATCAGTAAATTATTATGTACAGCACCAATCAAACGTTTGGACACAAACCTGCCTGTCAGTTGTTTCTTCCGAAATCAAGGGTATTACTAAGAATGTTTTCTCTCCCTTTGCTGCATTAACAACCAGACTTTTCGTTAGATGTTGAAACATTTCTGTGAGGATTTGATTGCATTCAATAACAAGAGCATTAGTGAAGTCAGATACTCATACTGGATGATTATTTCTGAATTACAAGCCATCCCAGCTCATCTTAAAGGTACTGGATGGAGCTCCACAGCCCAGTGCTGAGGGGGAGGGTTAGACCCTTCTGGCCATTGGGCTTGTGCTGTACAGCTGTCTAAAACATCTCATTGTATTTTTATAGGGATTATACAACTTGTGCCTGTGCCATTTGTCACCAGTGTCAGCAATTGGTTTACCTTAAAGTAGCTGAATTTTTAAAAACAATGGGTATCTGGCAGACACATGCAGAGGCTTTAGGTTCCCCTAAGGTCACAGTGCCTTTTCTGGCAAGGCTGGTGCTGCCTGTTTTCCTCCAAGTGTATTGAGCTGTCCAATAATGTTGTATCAGAAACAGATTGAAAGATGCTGTGTGGCTTCATGTGACTAAAAGGAAGTTGGATATACATAAAAACTTGATAATTACATGTGCTGTTTCATTGTTTTAATTTCTTCGTTGCTTTTCTAAAATGTGCAAAATGTGTGAAAATAAAGAAAAACCCTTTTGGAGTAGATGCGTCCAATTTTTTGGCAGATACTGTCTATTTACATGTGGGTTTTTGAGACCCCTGAGCAGAGATACAAAAATGTCATGGATGTACATTTTCTTTGTGCAGTCTTTCTGGCTGTCCCCGTGCCACTTCAGCCATGAAAAAGTCTCGGATAACTGGAGTAGAAATGCTTACTATCAAGCAGCGTGCAAGCAAAGGTACTTATTGTAATGACGACTGTAACATTCTAGAATGGACTCTTGTCTTCAGTCTCCCATAATGACAGTGAAGCTACCCAGTAGAGATAATGATATTATCCCTTGTTTAAATAAATGGAGAGGATGCAATTCCTTTTATGTTATTAAGAGAGCGGTCACTTTGTGCTCCTATTTAGGAATAGAGAATGATGAAGAAATCAAACAGCTGGATGAAGAAATCAAAGACCTAAATGAATCAAACAATCAAGTGGAGTCAGACATGATTAAACTTAGGACTCAGGTGAGACATTTTCCTCTATGTTTTATCTACTCTGCAATCATTTGTGTGTCTGTAGCTAAATTAACTGCCCCTCTCTCTACCCAGATCACCACTATGGAGACCAACCTGAAGTCCATGGAGGAGGAGAACAAGGCCATTGAGCAGCAGAATGACTCACTGCTGCATGAGTTGGCCAACCTCAGCCAGTCACTAATCAACAGCCTGGCCAACATCCAGCTTCCTCATATGGTACGAGACAGCGCAGTACCTGCACCACACACTCTGCACGACAATACAGAATTCATCACCAACTTATGAACGGCCAGTTATAAAAACATAGGAAACATTTTAGGGTGTCATGTCAATTTCATTAAAGGAATAGTTTAGCAGTAAATTCAGTTTACACAGTTTCCCAATGTAGGCATATGCTTTGCAGTGTAGAGACATGTTTGCTTTCTGAAGTTTGTTATAGATTTACAATAGAGCTGTGAGGCTAAAGTAGCGAACAAATAATATTCCAAATAAGTTTATACTCCACTAAATAGCATTGTGCAGACTGTTTCTTTTCATAATAGACTGCAAGGACAAAATTTAGGCTAGTGCTATTGTTTATAGCTACAGTATTGTATAAAAATCAGAGAACACCCTTTCATTTATTTAATAGCCAATCAAAATGGACATTAATTTTTCAGTTTCTAAAGAGCCTTCAACAAGTTTACGATCAAATCTACCAGCATTTAATTCATCCACTATTTTATTTTGTGCACTCTACTGCAACTCTTCCATTCATCCAATTCAGTCAGTTACAGCTGGGTCCTCCTAGAAGAAGCTGTTCTCAAAGCTCTTACTGATATTGTTACACTAATACTAACATTCACACAGCTTCCCAAACACACCTCAGCTGCCCTGCACAGTCTCTCTCATGCGCTTCTAAAATGACTAAGGAAGAGATTAATGAGAAGAGCTCATAGAAGATCATCCACTTGTGAAAGGGAAAATAAACTGGATTCCCAAAATGTATCAAAAAAGGGACGCCAACAATGGCAGGACCACCAAACCTGTCTCAATCAGATAACAGCACTTAAAGTTTTTGTCTCTAAAAGAGAGGAGAAAATCGAGCTCCTCTCACCGCAAATCTGAAAAAAAAATCTGCAACTCAATAATGGAGGTTTGAAAGGATTTGTCGCTGTCGAGAAGCCATTACTGAGAAAAGGAATGACACAAATGATCATTTGCACTAGAACTCAGAAACTGGACATGTGAGATCTGGAGGAAGGATTTACGGACTGACGAGTCCAAACTTTTATTTGGCGTGTGAGGAGCAGAAAATGCCACCAACTTCAGTGATGTTGTCTGTAAAATAGACATTAAAGAAACACATTTGCAAATTTAACAAAGAAACTGCTGGTGTTCTCAGAATAATGGACCGGCCGCCCCACAGCTCAGGCCTCAACATCACTGGATGTGTTTGGGGTTACTTGAACAGTGCGAAGCAGAAAACACAACCTGACGTCTGTTTACAAAACTTTACAAAAAGCACAAAGAATATCGTCTCAGATTACTTTGAAAACCTGAAAGCGAAGTTCCCTAAAAGAATGAACACTTTCATAAAACAAACTGGATAAACTAAATACCAATAGACATTATATATTATATTATAAGTCTTATTATTATATGCTATACTTACTTATGTAATTTCTGGGAATGTATATAAAAGGATCGCAACATATGCAACATAACTTTTATATACATTCCCAGAAATTACATAAGCAAGTTACTTAAAAACTTGATAGGCTTATTCTGAAATGATTCAAGTGTGCAAACAAACTAAAGAAGCAAACTTCAGGCACAAACATGTCTTGACCCCCTACATAAGGGGAAAGCTATGTAAATGTGACTTTTCTTTTAACTATTCCTTTAACGGTCCGCAATTTATTTGGCAAAACTAAAAAAAGGGAGTCATGTCATTTGCAGTTCTTCTGTAGTGTAGAGTGTGAAGCACTGGGCAGTGTTAATGTAGCCCAGGTCTTTGTAATGGGGTCAGTGATACAGCGGAGCTTTTCTCATCTGCTTCTTTATGTATGTTGTTAAGTTTCTCGCGGCTCCATGTGCTTCTGTGCTTAGGTCACTTTACTGATCATTCTACGAAAAACAACCTCACTCCAGCGACTGCTTTTCAGTTGAGTAAGAACATGGCTACTGTGCCACTTTTGTATCAGGGTGCTTCGTTTTGACTGAGACCAGGTATAATTGGATGAGGCCCGATCTTCAGCAGTAGCCATGTTGGTAAGCAACTGAAAGATGTCCCGTTTGAATATGGCTCCTCAGTTCTCCACCTCCACCTCAGTGAAATGGAACTGAATGCAGGACCCCCTTTGGGGGGCTCCTTACATCTCATCAGCATTTGGATGACTGTTGGCTTTTATATGTGCTGTTCTAATTCTTTACATTCTGCATTAGGAGTCTAAAGCCAAACCGGATTTGTAGCATTTCTGAAAGTCAACTGTTAGCTCACTGGCTGTACATTTTTTTTGTATCAAACAGAGACAGTTGATTGAAATTTGCAGAGTTTGTAAGAGAGATTCATGCCCAGCTAATAGTATTCTTTCTACACCTCTCCCCTGTAGAAACCGGTGCCACTGAAAGAGGCCCCTGTTAAAAATTACTGCTGTTTACAGATGCCCCACAGAGTAAGAGATTCATTTTCCATAGTCTAACTTTATCCTTTTCCTCACTATCATTTTCTTCCCTGTAGCCCTCCTCTTCTCCGTTACACACACTGTGGTGTATATACATCACAAATGTCCATACATGTTACCCCATATTAGCCATTAAGTTAAAAACACACACACAGTAGCATAGCTCGTAATTTACCTTATGCAGTGGTCAAGCTGGGGTTACAGTATGAGCCATATTTACTTGTTGTTTGTATTTTTTATGTTAATGTCTTATGTTATCAACCAGATAGAATGACATTCAGTGAGCTGGTGCTTGTTGATACTTCTTTGCCTTCCATGACACTGCTAGTTGTGTGTTTTTATTTCTTTAGTGAGTATCACTATTGCTCAAACACTCATATGCATGATCTTCACCATGAGGCATGCACTCATAGCACATGTGCCTTTTTTGTTACATCCTCCATCTCATGATTTTATCAGTTAAGTGTAAAATAAAGAGGTTTTTCTTGGCTAGAATGATTTACCAGTAGAATAGTTTCATTGCCTCTGTCAAAAGCAACTGTTGAGGAAAACACGTTATATTTTAAATGCATATTA
Source organism: Hydrocynus forskahlii (assembly GCA_037974365.1). NCBI lineage: Eukaryota > Metazoa > Chordata > Actinopteri > Characiformes > Alestidae > Hydrocynus > Hydrocynus forskahlii. Next base: position 5,927,957 of record JBBPCX010000160.1, read on the forward strand.
CATATTTAGTGTATTCCCTTTAGCTAGATACATGCAAACAAAGCTAAGAGGCCCATCCTCCCCTAAAACTTACTCTTCCCTGTCCCTTTTCTGTTGTGTTCCTCAAATGTGTACCAAACTGTACTGAGCATACTGTGTCTGCAACAGCACTTCTGACTTTGGCCACCCTTCATTGATTGCAATCTGTTCTGCAGGAGCCGATGAACGAGCAAAACTTTGATAGTTACGTGAGCACTTTGACAGATATGTACACTCATCAGGACCAGTACCAGAGCCCGGAGAACAAGGCCCTGTTAGAAAACATCAAACAGGCCGTGCAGGGCATCCAGGTGTAGCTTGCCGAGCCAACGCCAGGTAACGGGGTCACAGTTGCATCCGCAAAAAGCAAACAAAAAACAAAAAAAGAATTAAGAAACGAGAAAAACATGTAAAAAGTATGGATAATGATTATGATTTTTTGCTGCTGTAATTTATTGTATTATCTTGCATTATTTATGATTCTGTTATGCTTTTGAGGGGGAAAAAAATACCTAACTTATTTGTTGCCTTGCTTTAAAGATGATTACCAATGGCAAATGTTTTGAGGAACATTCATGTTTTGTACATTTTTCATATGACCTGACATAATGTGATGTACTGTTTATAGCTGCTAATGTATGCACATTTTAGTGTATATGTATTTATTAATTGTAAACAAAACCATCCATTGTTTTAAAGGCTTACTGACAAAAAGGGGGAAAACGTCGCAGTGCTGAATCGGAGCAGTAAATGGGAATGTAAAGGGCAATCAGCTAATAAGCTTTTTCTTTTCGGGGAATAAGAGGAGTTCAGTATGTGCTGTGCAGGTTGTTCAATGGATGTTAAATGGTAATTTTGTAACAATATAAAGGAACTTCATAAAGACTTGTCTTTTTTGTTCAGAGGAGCATTTTACAGTGGTCAGTGTGGGCACTCTAATGAAATACACGTATCGCTCTTTGCGCTTTTGTTTGTTTTTCAAAAGGTGTAAAAATAAATGGGTAAAAAAATGAACCGACAAAAAAACCTCAACATTTTCATGAAACATCATGACACGGAAACACACTTAGTGCGAATCCCAAGATCGTGAGAGAAATAAATATTTCATAACCGAAACCATCCTTACCGTTATTACCATTCGGTGAAGGCCAATCACTACGGAAAAATTTTAAGGAGACAATCCAGCATAAATTGTGAATTTATGATCGTAAACTATTAGTAGGTAGTGAGATAGCATATCAGCAATATATGACAATGAATCAATCATTTATTTAGATATGGGATGCAAAAGTTCGGGTATATGCAATTTCTTATTCTTAACATCACAGAAAACTGAGTAATCTTTTTACTAAATGTAAAGTATTAAGTTTTATATAAATCTTTTACTACAGTCATGTTTTAGGGTGAAACATGAGTGGTCAAGTCCAAATGGATGAATGCATATGCATTATGATTTTACATTTCTCATGTTCTGTTTTGCACAGGGACGCCTTCGTTTCCATGTTTTGATGTTTTTGATTTGTTTTGTTTTTATGGTTTTGTTAGTTTTCTTTTGTTTTGTTTTTTAAAAAATAAAAATAACAGGGAGGTGCCCAGGAGCCTGAATAGTGGGGAACAATTTTTTTTGCAGACAGCAAATCTGCGTGTGAATGTGAGATTAAGTATGTTGGACTTAACAGGGTTAACGTCACTGTCCATGCGTTTTATTGTTACAGTTATGCAGCAATTGTCTTATAGGATTGTTCAGTTATCACGTAAAGCAGCATCAGATGCAAAAGACATTTTCCTCAGACAAACATTACTGGATTACCACGGATCAAGGGCAGTATTTCTTACATTTGTGGAAACTTGTGAATCATTATCATTCATTTTTAGGTTTGTGTTTATGACATATCAGAAGCACTTTAAGCTCTAGGAATCACAGGAACTCAAGTAAGGTGTTACAGAGACTGCTTATAAAGTGGACAAGGACATGTTGTAGTGACCGAAAACTTGGGTGCGTGTTTCACGGGTGTGACTAGAATACAAACAGTTCTGCATGGTCTGCAGTCCTGCATAATCTCTAAAGAACTCCATAATGTGTCCAAAAATTTGAAGACACCTGCTCATTCAATGTCTTCTGATATCTAAGGTATTAATACAGTTTGTTCCCCCTTTGCTGTAGCAAAATCCTCAATTATTCAGGAAAGGCTTGATATTGGCTTGTTATACACTAGATATAGCAATGGCTGCACCAGTAGCTAAATTGACTAATGAGGGGTGTCTAAATACTTTTGGACATGGTGTAGATCTGCACCCACAGACTGTAATACGAATTGCACTTGAGCCCACCACTGTAAAGTGGCCCTGTTTGGTTAAACATGTTGGCCTAATTCAGGCCTTTAGCAGAACAGTATTAATGCTTGAGTTCAGTGGTTTAAGAGTCGGTTGTGTGTACTAAGCATGAGCCTCATACCATGTTGTCACAGAGATTGCAAAAATGAACCGATTTTGGTTGTTGATGATTACACATGGACTGACCATGCTGTTACCACCGCCCTTTCTTTCCCTGTTTCTTTCCTCATTTAGACTAGCTCTGCATTTTTGAAGAGTTCATGCGAAGGTGCTAGTCATTCTCATGCTCATCCTCATCCATCCAGATGGACTAACAGGTCAATATATCTGTCTCTCCACCCTCCCAATCCTCTGTCCAAAGCTTTGTGTATGCCGCTGCCAATATAGTAATGCTTCTGATAGACTGATAGCAAAATTTCCTCTCATTAACTATCATAACTGATTTGACAGGAAAAAAAGGATTTTAAGCACAATTCTGCTGCTCACTTTCTATTCTAACATATTGCAGTATCTAATTTAAAAAAAAGAAAAGAAAAATGCTATCTGTAACTAATTAAATAGAACACTAACTACACTATCACATGCTTGTATGCAGAATACTTTTCTTATTACTAATTGTGAATTCATCAGGTTACAACACACCATTTGAGAAGGACTTCAAAGACTCATTTTAAAACAGGATTTTATATTTAAAAAAAGAAAAGAAACATAGCTTTCTCTTGGTCTCTTGCTCTCTATCTAGCTTTTTCTCTCCCTATTTTATTATTATCTTTTTTTTATCACATGGCATGATTTTGGTTGATATGACACTTTTTGCTGTAAATGTTTAAGATCACACGTTGCAGTGATATTTCATTTTGAAATTGTGAACTTTGTACAATTTTTATCATGCTGGTGTTGACATCTCTTACTCAATAAAAAAACTTGTGTTGCCACACTGCACGGCTTCTCGCCTCACTGCTCATGGTGCAATTGAAAAAAAGTGAAATTCTAGAAAGTCTAGAGACACCAATCATTTCTTCCTATTTGCTTCCAAAGAGACTTTCAAAGACTCTCATTTTCTGTACAGTTCCTGAACCTGATCAGTTTCAGAGGATTTTCTTTGTGTTTGTTAAGTGACCTGCATATAAATCACTCAAGCCATCAAACTTAAGGCAGTGAAGAAAAAGGTGCTGATGATTCCAGATGATCAGGCAGAGATCAGTATACTGGTGGTGCTGAATGTTGAGTGGATGGAACACCTTTATCTAGGCTCCTTGTATATATAAAAAACATATAAAAGTCACACAAGCAAGGTGACTTTTATATGTTTATCATTCGCTTAGCACTGATTCTAATTTAGAGTTGAGTAGTGACTCAGTTACATATACTCAACAAAAACAGTACACTTTTAGCACCTTCACTAAATCTGAACAATTAAATTTGATGTAGCAAAACACTATACTACATTAACAAATACATTCAAGTAGCAATAGTCAGTTAATCCTCCTTTTTTTCATTTCTGATTCATGGCTGTATGTTGGGATCTGTAACTTTGTAAGACCCGTAACATCTCTCGCTTTAAAAAAAAAAGAAAAACAGAGCCTCACACACTGTAGTGTTAGGGAGAGGGCAGGAGAGGGAAGGGGAGGACGCACACAGCCGTTTAAATACTCAATACACTTTAATTTCACAC
>JBBPCX010000160.1:5932083-5955254 GCA_037974365.1 Hydrocynus forskahlii
GGAGAACAGAAGGGAAAACTAATACACAGGAGACAGGGACCGGGACAGACGGGACGAGGGCGAGGTGACCGTTACATGTAGTTTTTGAGCTGAAAGAGTCTGGATGTTCCACTGCTGTTCTCTAACTTATTCAATTCTTGAATAGTTTTTGACATGCTTTTGTACTTCTACTCAAAGTGTTTTGTTGAATTGTGCTTTTAGTTTTACTTGAGGGTCTAAGTTTCTTTATCTACCTATGGTGAGTTATGCATTCATTAGCTTTCTCAAACTACAATGCCCATGCAAATACATAATACAACCACTGGTGACAAAGACACCCTGACTGCTAGCATAGCATAACTAATACAGAAGCTACAAAATACAGACATGATATTTAGCATTCCAGCAGGCCCATTGACTATCTTGCCGCCTTCTGCATTCTGAAAAAAGCCTGCCCTCAACGCTCCACCCTCAAGCCCAAACGCTCCTCCCACCATCAAGGTACATCATCAGTGGGAAGATTTCCTCGGCTTTAAACTGGAAAATCTTGTTACTAATATGGCACCACTGTAGGAGGTATTTAGGCCTGTTTACTACAGATGTAGCGATGGTTACAGTTTTCATTTTGTCCCTTTAAGGGCAGGCTGTATTTCCTGCCCTCCTGCTCTTCAGAAGGAGTGGAAATTGGGCCTCAATATTTAAAAAAAACCTTCTCTTTTGTTGTTGTTGATTTTAACACTGTGATAATGAACTTGGGGGCTTGCACATCAGAAAATACCTATTTTTCATCTCTTACATACAAAAATCAAATAGCATATGTGAATTATAGAGAACAATAAATACAGATTTTAATCTCTTACATAGAAAAAACAAATAGCATATGTAAATAATAGAGTCCAATAAAGAGCACATAACTGAGAAACAAATATTTCATTACCGAAATATTTTGTTGGAAGTACAGTAAACCTTATCGCAGGGGTTACGTTCCAAGAGCACCCGCATATAGTGAAAAAACGCGTTGTTGTGATGCAGTTAAAAATGTATAAAAATGCCTATTTTTATAGTGTAAACCCTAAATATTCCCCCAAATACGCTCATAAAACACTTTAATTTCATTTTAAACTCATTACCCTTAAAGACAATGTAAAGGTAAACTCGTATCCGTACGGTACAGTTTACACTCTTGCAGTGCTAGAATGTAAATACTGATGTTACCCCTGTATAGACTGTACTGTAATCCATGCACGGGCGTTTTCTTTGGTATAAGCGGGGTAAATACAATAATACATTTATTTAATTTATTGTAATAAAAATAAAGGACTTTAAGAAGAACAAAACGAAAAACACTCCAAATTCTGGACTGCCGCTGCGTCTAAGAGCAGCAGCCAATCAGCAGCAAGGAGAAATAAATAACGTTTTCGGATTGGCTACTTTCAAACTGCCCCGCCTCTGAGTACTGTGGTATTTCAACATCCCAAGACGCTTTCTTTGTGTTTCTCTTCACAGTACCAGAAATGTATAGTTATATTTTTATACGGAGAAGTAGCTAAATTTATGTTAATATTTAAGTTATAAATATAATATCTTTCTTAATAATTTAGCAATAAAATGCATGAAAAATTATATATTGCCACGAAAAAAGCTGTGAAGTCGGGCCTCGTCCGCCACACCCCCAAATCCTTGTGCTGGGTTGTTTAATTTTGGGCACAGTGCTTAGCAACCCAGCACAAGGTCGAGGGGGCGTGGCGGACCAGGCCCATATGTCACAAAAGCAAAAAAAATGCGGAGGATATCTGCAGTTTCCAAGTTAGGGTGGGGGTTTCAGTGAACAATTATTAGTTTGCTTCTGAGAAAAAAATGGGACTGAAACCGCGATTGCTGATCCGTGTTAAAGTGGGGGTTTACTGTATTTCATTCAAAGTTAGTAAATTGGGATTATTTTCAAAGTTCAAGTACTATTAATGTACTATTAATGTACACACACACACACACACACAGGGCAGTTGTAATACTTCAGCATACCAAGACAATCTGGACAACGCCATGCTTCCAACTTTGTGGACACAGTTTGGGGAAGAACCTCTTCTGTTCCAGCATGAACAGTGCACAAAGCGAGCTCCATAAAGTCATGGTTGGATGAGTTTGGTGCGGAAGAACTTGACTGGCCCTGACCTCAACCCCATCCAACACCTTTGGGATGAACTGGAATAGAGATTGTGAGCCAGGCCTTCTCATCCAACATCAGTGCCTGACCTCATAAATGTTCTACAGAATGGATGTACACAAACTCCCACAGAAAACCCCAAATCTTGTGGAGTGTTTTCCAAGCAGAGTGGAAGCTGTTATAGCTGCAAAGGGGGGGAACAACTCCATATTAAAGCCTATGTATTTGAATGCAATGTCATTAAAGTCCCATTTGGTGTAATAGCCAATATTTTTGTATAGTGTATTTCAATGACACATGTAATGAAGAAAAACAACCACCAAGGGGCGCTGTGTGGTCACATGACAGTTTAGGAAGATGTCTGCTACAGAGGAGGATACCGAGCTGAGAGACCTGCTGATTCAAAATTTAGAAAACAATGGAGTTTTGAACAAGATTAAGGTACTTTCGTGGTGATATTTTTCCACAGGCTTTCATAAATACTCTTTTCTGACAGGAAATGCTAGTAATAACGGCCAGTAAGTTAAGTAACTGCTAAAGTTGTGGTTAGCCTGCTAGCTAGGTAAACAGAATGACAACAAACCGTAACTATAGTTTAACGACCGGATTATGACTGCTGGATTCATGCCTTCACACGTCCAACTGTTTTATACTTTCACATGTGGGGTGTTTATGATGATTCTAGGTTAACTAAGCATTTCTTAAGTCCACCTTGGTCTTGTTTGCAGGCTGAGCTTCGAGCTGCCGTGTTTCTTGCTTTAGAGGAGCAAGACAAAGTTGAGGTAAAGCAACTAACAGTGGTTTTCAGCCTAATACGATTCTATCGTTTATAGTTCAGCTTCTGCCTTGTAAATGTTGTGAATGTGTTCCATTGTACTTAATCTCTTGGGTATGAATGATGCAAAGTCACCCTTACTTTTTCCTCCAGAATAAAACCCCACTTGTAAATGAAAATCTGAAAAGGTGTCTCAACACAAAAGATGGTGAGTTCAGTTCAGTTGAGATTTTTCAGTGTGGAGGTCCTGTGAATTAAATTTCACCATTCATAGCTGTAGGTCCTTTCTTACAGGACGTCTTGTTGCCAGTTTAATCACTGACTTTCTCCAAGTCTTCAATTTAGACTTCACTCTTGCAGTTTTTCAGCCAGAAATTAATACGGTAATGTATTTGAGTTCTTACTCATTTAAACATGATAAATGTGATAAAAGTAAAATGGAAAGTTATAAATGTATACCTTGCATGAATTTGTGATTGTAAAATACCTGAAATACAATTCCTTATATTGTTCAGACAAATTTCAGCTGTCCTCTTCTGACTTATTCCAGCAGAAAATAACAAGCTTGTGTGAAAGATTTACACTTAGAGTAATTCATATTTCTTGTCTTACCCAGTTAAATGGGCTCGATAGCCGTGAAAGTTTGTTCAAAGAGCTCGGCCTCTCTGATTCAGAGGGCAATAAGAGCACACCCCTTCTTCTCGAGTTACTTAAGAGGGGCCGGCACAAGGACAAGCCCTCCATCTTCTCTGAGGTGAGTCTAACTTTTGATTTTTCATGACGTTTGACTTCTCAAGGATAATTGCTAAAAGGTTACATGTTTTTTTGTCTCTTTCTGTCACAGGGAGATCGAGTAATGCACATTCCCAAGGTACTTTATCTTTGTCTACCCATAACCTGATTTCAGGCACCCACAGTGTACAGTAACCACAGGAATGACTTACTGTTTCAGGTGTACATCCAGGGTTGTCATAATGCCAGCATCTCAATCGCTTTAAGATGTGGTTGGAGATGTATCTGGGGCTGATTCATATCTCTGCCTTACCCCACATTTTGTGCCCTAACTTCTATTATTTAGGTCACACAAGGGAAGCATGATGTAAATTAAGGTGCTCAAATTGTGCAATGAAAAAAAAATTCTTTCCTGTTCTGCTAGGTTTTGCAAAACAGGTTTGTCCTACTTTTATGCATTTGATGCTTTGTTCTTAACGTTACAGCAGCATGGCCACAGCACATTTGGAGAGAGACAGATGCTAAACTTATGTCATGTCTCAGACCAATGAGGTGGTCTCTGCTTATTTTGTTATGAGTGTGTCTTTTTTGTTATCAATTATCTTATTAGGAGGGATACAGGTAGATAAATATTGCCACCTCTTATTTGTTTAAACAATGTTCTTCCCTTCACACAGTTTCACACACATAACAAAAGTGTACAAACAAAATGTATTCTTGCAAAACCCATCCATAAATGGCAACACCAGACGTACTTGCCCGGGATCTCTCTCTCTCCATGAGAAAAAAAAAGTATATATAATAAAGAAAATAAAGGGTCAAACTTGTTGAAGGCTGCATCCCATGCCCGAAGGGTCTTAGGGCTAGCCACATGCATACTGACCTTTCCATTAAAATAAACTCAAGAAAATAGTTAGCCCATTGTTAATAGCTGATAGTTAATATATTGGTAAATGAAAGCTGGTGTACATCTACTTTAAATGCATGGTGGCATTGATGAACAACAGATATGCTATACACTGTTATTAAAAGGCTACTGCTTATTTAGGAACTGTCTCCCCGTCAAATTGCTGAAGCCCGGAAAAAATATGACTGCAGGGACAAGGTAATTAATTCTTCACTGCTTCAGTATGGCATGTGTAGTTCCAGACTACTTGGCAGCTTATTGCATGAAAAAAATGGTCTTTTATATAAAAAAAAAAACCCTTTGTTCAATGCCTATGTCTCCAGTAGGTATTTCTCCAGTATTTCTATTTTAGCATCTCATCACTGTCCAAAACGGTCAATAATAGTAATTTCACAGGAGTGAAATTTTTTTCTAATGTACGTTTAAGGTTTGTTATGTTCAAAGTAATTTGTTCATTCATCAAGCAAGTTTCTCTGTTCAAATGGTGTAGATGATTTTTTGGGCAGTGATGATGTACTACACGTACGGCTACTGATGTGTACAGTATATGAAAGTATATTTCGACACTTTATGCAGTTGAATATAAGCTGTTAATGGAATGCTAGAAATTAAGGTGGGAAGGAAGCTGGGAAAGTTCAGTCTGCAAAAAGACACTTTTTCCTGGTCTGACTCTGAAAGAGACCTCAAAGCAAAATACTAGCGGAGATAGTCTTTGTGGTATGAAAATGTTACTTATTTAGGATGTATGTAATTTTTTTATTTACACAGGATAGGACTGGTGCAATAAGTAAAGAAGACATGATTGGTGTTTTCTCAGATCTTTTCCCCAGTTTCAGCAGGTAAAATTGCTTGAATGCCAAGAACCCCAGAACCTGAATGCCAAGAGATTCAGGAAGTTTGAAAATTAAAATTGGCTGTTCCTGAAACTTACCTTTGAGTTATTCTGTCTTAACCACCTACCCATACTGAAACCGTTTACTTCCTACACATATACCATTTATGCAATCCAGTAAGACTGTGGTTCTGGTTTCTGGGTCTCTTGCATTCTCACAACTTAAACAGCAAGCAAATATTTGAAAAAAAGCATCATTATATATGTTATTCAGTCCATAGTTTAATTTCATATTATACTTTGTCATTAATGTTGTCGTGTTTGTGCACATTTGTTTCTTGTCTTTCCTTACAACCATTACAGTCAAAAATGTTTATATTCCAACAACCAACAAATACTCATTTTGTGTTTCTCCTGTTGGTAAATGAAGAGCCATGCTAGAACGATATGTCATCGATGAGCTCGGCGCCAAAGATAAAGATGTAGACAGTTGTAAGTACACAGCATTTAACTTGGGTTTTTTCTCATGTGCATGCATTCTTACTGGGCATATTGCATTTGCTGGTTACTGGTGTTTTCTGTCTCATTGATTTGTTTTTCATGTTTTTGTCAACAGCCATAGACTTTCAAGACTTCTTGGGAATGTACAAACGGTTTTTTATTCAGTGCCGAAGTGTGGTATGTCCACCATGAAAATGTATTAAATCCGCAAGTAGAGTTTAGCAAGTGTGATGGATATGAGATTTGTCTTTATAACCCCCCACACACGCACACGCACACACACACACACATATATATATTTGGACATTAACAACTTCAGATTTTTTCAGGTCCACATATCCATCAACAAAGTCGAGTTGACTAGTCGTTTGATGTCACACAGATGCAGTGGAGGAACACAGATGTCCAACACTTAGCAACTTTTATCAAAATTCCCTGTAACATTAACAGTCAGCATGACAAACAAAACAAAACAAAGGCATAAACTAATCTGAGGCAGAGATTGAGGAAAAAAAACACGACTTGTGCCCCTGAAGTCGACTAGTTGACTTTTCTGTTAATACTCGTGTGTGTGTGTGTGCATTAGGGATGTCACAATTATAGATTTTGATTGCACAATTATTGTCTGGAATCACAGTTTCATAATATCACAATTATTTTGCATGAATTAATCACATTCTGTAGAGGTTTTTACCTTTTATTTACTGCTGTCTTTTTAAATAGAAATAATAATGTAAACAGTAATGCATCACAGTGACAACAAAAATAAACAAAGAATTAAATATAAGCTTAAATATTAGCTAATTGCTCTATTTAAAAAACATATTCAAAGGCTGCTGGACTGCAGTGCTCTTTTGTCTGGAATGCTTGCTTCAGTTCTGTCAGTTTTTATTAAAGTGTAAAAAAGTAAGCATATTCACATTCTCACTGGCCACTTGAGCTAGTTACTCTTTCTGAGTGTGTCAAGTGAGCTGTCATTCACTGATTGTACTGTCTGTGCACTGACGGTGAAAAGTTTGCGTTTTGGACAAGTCCCGATGTGTTGATAGCACTGTCATCATTTATGTTTTTAAGAGCGCCAACTGAAACAGTGTTGAGGAGCCTTTGCGATTAATTAACCGAGCCGTTTTAAATCGCTGTTAATTGTGAAACTGGTTAATTGTGACATCCCTAGAGAATGAGAGTGTGTGTGTGTGTGTGTGTTTGTGTATATGTATATATATATAAATAAAATGTGTATAAAATATGATTTTTCAAATGTCATGTTTATATTAGGTTACCAGTGATGTTATCGATACAGCTCCCTCCCTGAGTAAGGTTACTGAGGACAGGATCACTTCATCGCCTACCAGCAAGGTTAGAAAACACGTTGCCAGTATTTTGTGTGTGTGGGGGAATGTAGGAGGTATAATACTGTATACTCTTGACCTACTTCTCAGTTATCTTCATGTCTAGAAAGTCTAAATCTGTGGTGGCGATTAGTGTATCAAAAGACTATGTTTTCTTACTTTGACTCATGAAGGTCAATGGGGCTTTCCCAGAAAACGAACAAGTCTTTATTACACATAACGTGATTTTCCTAATGAGTTTGATTGGATTTTGCATAGCAAGGGTTATTGTTTAAACTCATGGCTTTTATTTTTCTGCTTCATCTAAGGATGTAGAGGTCAGTATTATGTCTAAGATTTTTGCACATATACTTTTGATTTTACCCAGAACAAGCAAGCAATTGAAAGTAATTTGTTTGTGCAATGTCTGTTATGGGTCTGGTCAGTAATCGATTGGTTTTGACTTCATAATTTTCATCAACCATCTTTTAATGAATATTTAATTGCTTAAACACGGTTTCTGAAGTAGAGTTTTCATATTCAAAAGCAGGCACCAAAATTCTGTCTCATTCTGAAATGCACCTTTGCCAAATCAAAGCATATGAATGAGTCATTACTTTAGAAGTACATAATGACACTGCTATTTTATTAAAGCAAGTCGCTTAAGATTTTGTCTTTGTCTGTGTCAGAATAAAGCTATGAATAATAATAGTACAGTGTGGAGTTTCAATAGAATTATAGGCAGTTACAAGACAAATATTTTTAATGTATTTTGTCTAGATAAAGCCACTTTCACACATGTAGCTCTGCTCTTTTCCCTGGTCCTGTAAGGAGTTTTTCTGTGTTGGACATGTTCTCACCTACTGAAAATACTCCCTGTGGTTTAGTCAAGAGGTAGCGCATGCAAGACCGGAACATGATGAGGCAGTTTGTAATCATCTGTGTTGGGTCTTTATATAGTCCTGGAATTTGATGTTTAAGAAGTTGGGGGAACCCTGTTACTCTGACCTTCCACTGGGGGCTGAAAGGTTAGAGTCTGTTTAGTTTCTGCTTCGAATCAATCAGACGTGCTTTCAAATGTACAACTCCTCCGGGTAATTCTACACCTTCGTGCATGTATAAAAGGGGCTTAACGATTACTACTACTTGAAAAAAAAAAACGAGTTTTTATTTGTTACTACCAGATGAAAGCTAAAAATGTGTGAAATATTCTGACCATTTAAAGATTTCGTCATTAAGCAGATACTTTGTATGAGCAGTGAGAATGATTTTAATATTATTTATATGAAGCCAGATAAAATAGCAGTGTTACATATATGAGTAAAATAGTCTGCAGTAGCACTTTCTGTTTGTGTTTGTTTTTATATTTATGTGATGACTTTGGGTCTGGTTCATAAGTGCCTTGAGAGGCTGATAGTTGTGTTCTCATACTCAGATACCCAGATATAAGGGATTTATAAAGCCTAGTGCAGCGCAGGAAGAGCCACCTGGTTCTCAGGTAACTAGCACTAGCACTAGGCACTAGCACTAGGCCTCTCGCAGCACATGCTTAACTGACCCAAATGGCACTGGTACTGGCCAAGTGAGTGCAACAAAATACAATGAAGACCATTCTCGTTCCACTCACTTGGCTGTTTTCTGGATCTATCTGTCATTATTTCTTTGGCACTGTACAAACAACCAAAACATTGTTGTCCAGGGTCAAATTGATAAGTTTTTTGTTAGTTCAAGGAATTACTAACAATGCAGTAACACTGTCAGCAGATATACCCCAAGCCACAAAGTATCTATGGGGTCTAGATGTTTAAATTAGTACCGAAGGTTATAGGAAGTGAACTTTTACTTTTTGTCAAACCTTGCCATTATTCCTAGGGCTGCACAATGAGAGTCATTAATCTGGTGGTCTAGGTTTTGGTGTTACAACAACAGTGGTTGTCTAAATTTTCCCACCAAAACATTTTTTAAGTTTATTTGACATTGGATATGACCTAATACTACTTTCCCACAGGCAAAGAAAGTGTTTGCACATCAGCTGGACTGATCCAATATTTTTGTTTCTTTAAAAACGGGCTATATTTAATTGAAGCACTAGGCTTAAAGTGGCTGTCGAAACATATTTGGACTGCTTACTACACAAAAAAACGAATTGCGGAAGACATACCTTTTTATAAGACACATTATTGATGTTGGACTACACACAGGTACTGTTATCTTGTGACCCACACCACTTCTATTTCCTCTGAATGTTTTCATTGTTGTTTGTTGCTTTGTACTGTTAGAAATATATCTATTAATTATGTTCATCTTTAATGAAACTTTTTACACAAGTAGGGCTAGCCTAGATAAACGGAATATCCATTCATTAGTATTTGTCTCCATATTTAGCATTTGGATAGTTCATCTGTAAGTAATAGCTTTACTAATTGCGGTATCTATACAAATTTTGTTTTATAAAACATTGAAATAACTTAGTCCCTTTGCTACCTAAGATCTTGCAATGTAATTTATAAAACTGAATTTGGCCCAGTTTGTTTCGACCTTAAGTGGAGCCTTAGTTTTTATTTTGTCTTAAATAGCACAACGTTGCTTTCTGACTGCTGCTCCATTTAAGGTGGACCGGAAAAAACAAACCTGGACCGCAATGTCAGCAATGGAACAGAAACTTGGCTGTTCATTTGGTAAAGCAGGTGAACATACTGGAAATACGAAAAGAGATTTGTCTTAAACATACTCATCACTGCTGTCCATGTCAGCAAAAATCTAGTCAAGACTCATGTGTCTCTTTACTTGATGCCCAGCTTGCAGCGTGACATAAATATTTGTTTAAAAAAAACTATAAAATGAGTAAATTAATGATTGTGGTTAATTATGAAGCACAATATTCAAACATGTGTTCGTAGATGGCAAGTGGCGTAAAATGAGACTCGTCTGGAGACCATAGGAAATGGTTTAGTTTTTTGAGCCACTTAAAAAATTCTGCTTTCTACCAGAGAACTAAACCTGATGGCAGGGCAGATCATTTAATTGAATTTTATCATTCCCACAATGTGAATGTCCAAAATAAGTGGCTTGTTAAAGGCTGCAGATTTTTTTAAGGAATTAAGTTGTTTTTTGTGAAGAGATATTTGGAAAAGCGATTAAAAGAATGCCCACTGTAAACAGCTGTACAGTGCTAATCATGCCTATGGTTATGTAAGCCATCTTTACTCTAGGTACAAAATTGAAAGTTGCTTTTGCAAATTTGTTATTTGCTTAATGGAGAAATTAGTTTGAGTTTAATTTCATGACAAAAAAAACTGTATTGAGCATTATATTTTATGTCGTACTCAACGGCACTGGTGTCAAGTGCAGCCAAGAGTAGTTAGTAGTCCCTGTCAGTAGAACAGTAGAACTTATTTCGTAGATTTGTTATGTTTTTCTTTTCTTTTCGCCAGTATTTGTTACAGCATTGTCTTTTGGTGTTGACCCCATATGTAGATTATCGAATCTCTGTTTGACTTTCTTCATGACACCCTTTCAGCTGTTGCTGTATCTTTAACGAGATCTGTACCTCTAAAATTTATAATTACTACCTTAGTTGAATGCATGCATTTTCACTCTGTGAAGAACAGTCCAGCAATACAGAGTTGTGCAGCCCTAATTTTCCTCATTTTATTTCAGCACTTCACTTTACATACATAGTTTCCCTGCACCTGAGTGCCCGGCAAATTTATTCTAACAAAACAATCATCTAACGGAGTTTGTTTTAAGCAGCAGGCCTTTTTAATCTTTCTGCTTTTATCGTCTTTCTTTTAATTGTTGTTTATTCATATTACACTTTTTGTCTGTTAGTGGTCAACAAAAGGACACGTTACACCTCAAGTAAATGTTGTATTTTTAATCCACATGGCAAACCAAATCTGTGTTCAAGGATCATTTAATCATTTATGTGAATAATTTTTCTCGGGTTTGCTATGCGTCTGTGTTGCTCATTGCTTGACGTTTTTATGTGGGCCAGTTTCATAAATGACTTTTTCACAGCCCACTTTTCCAGTAACTGATGTCAGCATTTGACTGTAGTGAGCCATCCCAAAAAAGTTACAAATCCAAATTGTCATTTACTTGAGAATGTTATGTTCTTTTAATGATCTTATTTCATCTTCATGTTTCTCACTATAATAACTTTCAAATGCATGCAACTACATTTTTGCATTAGATTTATTTTACAATCCACTTTAACTAATTATTTTTAATCTATATTAATAATCTATATTTAAAGTGCTTCATTAAGTCATTAAATAGAAATTTACATGCAAATAAATAATTGTACAATATGGCATGATGTAAATTGTGGTGACCTTCACACAGGCTGGAGAGTTGTCACTAAGTCACAATGAGCTGCTGGGCTCTCAGAAGAGCAAAGCTTTCTCGCTTGTACCCAGTGGGGTCAGTGAGGGGCTTGCAGTAAACAAGAATGACCCCACAGCCCTGAGGAGAACATTAGGCTTTGCCCTGGAGGACGATGATGAGGAGGGAGACTCTTTTTTTGACGATCCTCTTCCAAAACCTCAGAAGACATATGGTTGGTAAGTAAAGCAAATTTGGAGCAGATACCAGAATGTTATTTAGTGACACCGGACAGTAAATTTATCAGTGTATTAGTTAATCTCTTGGGGGAAAAAAAAACATCTGATAGTTTTTAATCTTTTGTAATTTAGTAGCAACTTAAGTATATAAAATAAATGTTTAATCAAGACAGTGCATCCTTAGTAGAATAGTGCATCCTAAGTAGAATATAGCTGTAATTAACAGCCTTTCTTACATGCATCTTTTTATTTTTTTGTTGCTTTGTCATCACTGCATGCGGAAACAGTAGTTTACCTTCTACAGAAAAGCCATACTCAGGGCAGAGACTTTCTGAAAAGAGCTATAGTCAGAAAGAGTAAGTACTTCCTTTTCTCTCAGGGTGTTTGGATTAGTTTCTTCTAAGTGGCTGATGTGCATAAGAGGGTGCAGCAAAAGCTCTTGTCATGTGAAACAGGCTAGTGCTTTGTGTGTTGTATTGGAGTGCAGCTGCTATCTGCTGCACCTCTTCCTTCCTTTGCTTTTTGTCCTTCCCCTTGTACCTGTCTTTCTCATTCTGTCACTGTCCTCTATCTCTGCTCTTTTCCCTGGTCCTGTAAGGAGCCAGCACCCGCAGAGGGAGGAGAGCCTGGCAGGGCCATCCTTCTCCCAAATGAGGAGGGGTACTAGCCTCAATGAGTGAGTGTGCATGGAGTGATCGCTCTGCCATTAAAGCCCACTGCAACCATCTTACCCATGGATGCAAAACCAGGCTCTCTGGCCCTTTGGTGCCATGGACTCATCATTACTGCATTTACACTTTGAACTGATGATGTTTCATTTTAACCGTGTTTCATCAAGGCGTTGTCCAGACTTATTTGGATAGATTTAAAAATGCATACATCTCTTCTGTTTCAGCCTTCCATCCACACAGCAGTGACATTTTTAAGTGTTGAAAGTGTCCTATGACCAGACAAATTTGACATTTTTCGCAGTGTAGTTTGGATGAGAGATGCCAGGATTTTCCCAAAAAAAAAAAAAAGTGACTGACTGTGTGTGATGTTCTCTTACATAATAGCTAAAAGGGGAAGTGTTGTGTGTGTGTGTGTGTGTGTGTGTATATGTAAAGTGTATGTGTGTATATATATATGTATGTATATATAGCAGTACATACACTGCTCAAAATTAAAGGAACACTTTGAAAACACATCAGACCCCAAAAACCAAAAGAAAAAAAATTATGTTGCATGCTAGTCCATTTTGCCTGAATCTTGTTGCAGCAACTCAGAATGGTACTCAGTAGTTTGTATGACCCCATGTGCTCCTGATGAGCTGATGGATGGTGTCTTGGGGGATCTCCTCCCAGATGTCGACCAGGGCATCACTGAGCTCCTGGATTGTCTGAGGTGCAATCAGGTGGCGTCAGATGGACCAAAACACACTGTCCCAGAGGTGTTCTATTGGATTTTGGACAGATGAGTGTGGGGCCAGTGGGGCTGACAATGGGTCCAAGGATTTCATCCGGATACCCAAGGGCAGTCAGGGTGCTATTGTCTAGCATGTAGAGGTCTGTGCATCCCACCATGGATATGCCTCATCACCACCAAACCAGTCATGCTGAATGATGTTACACTCAGCAAAACGTTCTCCACGGCTTTTTCAGACCCATTCACGTCTGTCACATGTGCTCAGGGTGAATCTGCTCTCATCTCTGAAAAGCACAGGGCACCCGTGGCGAGCCTGCTAGTTCTGTTCTATGGCAAATGCAAATCAAGCTCCACAGTGCCGGGCAGTGAGCACTGGGCCCACTAGAGGACGTTGGGCTCTCAGGCTACCCTCATGAAGTCAGGCTCTGATTGTTTGGTCAGAGACATTCCCACCAGGGGAGGTCATTTTGTAGGGCGCTGGCAGTACTTACCCTGTTCCTCCTTGCACAAAGGAGCAGATACCAGTCCTGCTCCTGGGACCCCCTATAGCCCTGTCCAGCTCTCCTAGAGTAATTGCCTGTCTCCTGGAATCTCCTCCAGGCTCTTGAGACACAGCAGACCTTCTGGCAATGGCACGTATTGATGTGCCATTTTGGAGGAGTTGGACTACCTGTGTGATGTCTGTAGGTTCCAGGTATCACCTCATGCTACCAGTAGTGACACTGGTAGCATGCAAAACTAGTGAAAAAACATTCAGACAAGATGAGGAGGGAAAAATTCTCAGTGGCCTCCAACTGTAAAACCATGCCTGTTTTGAGGGTCGTCTCATTGTGTCCTCTCTAGTACACCTAGTATCTGAAACTGATTAATAACCCCCTCTGCTACTTCACTAACCAGATCAATATCCGAGTAGTTTAACTGACTTGATGCTACACTCTGATTAAAAAGTGTTCCTTCATTTTTTTGAGCTGTGTATAAAGCATTTTTCCAAAGAACAAAGCAAGGAGACAATTTTCCAGTTACTCACTCACATATGCAACAGGAATTCACTTACTGCATGCAGTCCACTTCAGCCTTTCTAGGAATCTAACATTTTGTGTTGAGAAGACACTTTTTATTTACATGCCTGTTTGTGGCAGAGTTTGGGTCAATTACAGCTGCCAACGACGTGTTACCTCTGTCACAGTCTTACAGCAATGTGTGTGACAAATACTGTTTAATTCCTGTACATTCTTCAACAACACAAGTCAGCATATTGACATACACAGTCATGGTTTGCTAATTTGACAGTGAATGCAGCTCTTTACCAAAAGTAGCGATGTTAAACTTGTGTTACATGAGGGGACGTGGCTATGCCGTACAGTGCAACCATGTTTTTGTTCATGCTGTCTGTTTGATCATTCCTTTTCAGAAGATGGCTGAGCTGAGTATTCATAGAACATTGCTGCGTAAAAGATAAAGCACCTTGTATTCATTGCTGTTGGAGAAATCTTGGCATATGGCATCAATGCAGTTACTAACAAATTGTTGCCCATTTTTATTTATCTTTGCCTTTATTTTTCTGGTGCACACAGTAATCAATCTGCCTGGCATATCTATTTAGATGGCCACCTTTTATTTAATATTTTGACACAAACACCCTTTTATTCATTTTCAAATGGATCTAAATCAGTATGGGCAACGCATGTATGCGTGCGTGTGTGTGTCTGTGTGATTGAGGATTAACTGGACTAGCTCAAGTGACTTCATTCATTATTCTGTTCTCAACCTTAACACATTTCCCCTTCTTCATGTTTGCTAATCTTATCAGTCTTATAGCTGTTTCCTCCACTGTCTTCTCTCTGGTTGTGTGTGTATGTAATTGCGTGTGCGTGCATGGGTGGGTGCACACTCTGTATGGGCACAGCCTTTCTGCTATAGGCAGTGACACTGAGGGTGATGGAGAGGATGTGTTCTCAGACCGTGAGAACAAGCGGAGCTCTGACTTTGAGCCCAGGTGAGCTGGGCTCTGCTCTGCTCCTCCTGTCATCTTTCTTATTCTCTTATTATTTTTCCCCTCACATGTCTGTCACTTGAATTCACCTCTGGTAATTCATATGGTATGCCCACTAAGTGCCTTTCTTCTAAATCTTCCTTAGGAGAACAGAATCAGCAAAGACAGCTGGAAGAACTCCCTCCCCATTGTCAGATATCCCTCCATTAAAAGGTGTTGGTGGATCCCTCTCTGCAGAGAACAGCCAAAGAGACCATATTTCCAGCAGAAGTGGTATGACAGTGCTATGCACTCAGCATCTACTTTATTAGGTGTACCTACTCTTTAGCTTTGTAATAGAACATAATTTCTTTCAACTTCTCACAACAGTGGTAGATTGCAACCTAAAAATGATTGGTAACAGTAATAACAGGTTTCTATTTACAGCTGCACATCAAGTCTGTCTAATACATCTACAGCTATGTAAATATGTAGAGATCTGAATAACCTTCAAAGTCAACTCCTGAATAATTTAGCACTCCAAGTAACTGAGCAAAACTAATAATACAAAAATAAATCGTACAAATAGTAATTTAAATGTTCTTTAAAACGGTTGCTTGCCATTTATGTAATAAAATGTTTTATTTTAAGAACAGCATGTTCTTTCATAAATATATAGACAAAATTACCACCCCAACCAAAGAATATTTAAATAAAAAGAAAGGAATGTAATTTGCAGCTTTTGGGGGAAAAATATTTTTTTATTGCTCATAGTCTCCAGGACTTGAGCTGTTGTCTATTATTCCCTGTTTCCCTAAGGTTATAAATGTGAGGTTACACAGACAAAATCCCTTGTTCATCCTATTAATATTTTAATGAAGTTTGTGAACCCATACAGATGAGCTACTGGTTATAAAGAAGTGACTAGTAAGCACGATTAAGCACAATCGGACCAATTAAAAGATATGAGAAGCTTGAAATAGTAGAAAATCTGCTCGCAGGAGGAAGAATATCCATGTACAGTGAAAAGGTTGATTAGAGAGAGGAAAAGAGCAACCCAAAGATCAGTTTAATAACTTCATATTTTAGTTGAATCTTGGGGTTTCCAAATTTTAAAATCCACCTCCATAAGCAGAAGTAGAAGAGTTTAATAAAATAAGTCTTTCCCAAGAGCAAGCCAAAAAAGCAGCATTTGAACTTTACAGAATCTCATTGTAACTACAAATGAACTCAGAAGATGAGGCAAAAAATTTTTCTCATGCTTACCATTGGCTCACCTGATATTTGTGAATATGGAGAACCATCAGTGCTATTGGACTCAGATGGCACAATGAATTCCAGCAAAATCAGGAGAATTTAGTTTCGATAATATAAATGTTTTTAATGTTTAAACAATGCTGCACTAAAGAACTTTTCCCCCCCACTGTATTTCATGATTTCATTTTATTTGGCTGTATCTTTTTCTCATGTGTGTGTTTGTTTTTCTTCCAGCTACATCAAATTCAAAAGAAAAGGGCCTTCAGAATGAGAAAACTGCATCTCCTCCTCTGGGTGAAATATTTTTACTGCTTGTGTTTTCAGTCTTGCTAATATTTTATAGTACCTTGTGTTCAAGGGCCAGAGCTTCTCACGAGCCTCACTTGAAACCCACTTACTCAGCCACTTACGAACAATAATCAGTTGTTTTGTTTATTTTTTAAAGCATTAAACTAACCTGTACATTTCCTGGTATTGAGTAGCACAAGTATTGGGTAAGCTGCATGACAGATATATTGATTGCTCAACTGTTAAATGTTCTCTTAATTCTATAAACATAAGTCCAGGTCAGAAAGGCCTGATTAGATTCACAGATGCAGTCATGAAACAAGTAATGATGTTATTGTAGCATGAATTCAGAAACTCTGAAAACATCGTCTTCTGAGTCAGTCTAGTAATAAGGCTTGGTGAAAAAACACCTTAAACTGGTTTGAGGTTATTGTGTGTTCCTTTCTTAATCAAAATATGGTGCTGCAGTAGCTGCAGTCCTGTAAATTATGCTGATGTTTATTTATTGGTCTGAAATACACTGTTCATTAAGATGAAAATTGACATCACTGTTCATCTCTAATGTATGACATAAAATGTTCTCACCATCATTTTTTTTGGATGCTTCCACAGATGAAGACCTCGACTATGATGATGACTTCAACAGGTTATTTACAGTTAACTTTACTTAAAGTGGCTTCAGGCATTAAATTGCTTATCAGCTTTTCAGTCTCTGTAGACTGTGTTAAAATCTCCGCCTCTCCCACAGCCATCGATCAGAGAACTCAAAGAGCGAGGTGAGCATCGGTGAGGAGATTGAAGAGGTCTCCATCGAGGGACCTGATATCAGTGACAAGGTACCTACCACAGTTAACTGCAGATATTTTTACACATGGCCTCAAATTGGAACTTAGATAAGCTATAGAGGCCTCTCAGATAACGCTGCATATTGTACTACAAGCAGGAAGTGAGAGTAAAATGTTGATAAGTAAGGGTCTTTCATAGATCAAAGGAGGCTTTAAAATAGGAAGCTTGTTTAAATGCCAAAGCGTAAAATAAATCTTCATAGTGCCATGGAATTTTTCCATCACTAACCACCTCAAAAGCAGAGCTCTTTTGTATGCTTAGGTCCTTTTGCAACTTAGCTGTTGAGTTTCATGTGTAGTAGTTAATGCATTGTTTCTTTATATCTGTTTTTCTTCAGCTTGATGAGATCACTCAGGATGTGAGCTTGTCTCAGTTGAGTCAAGGTGCAGCAGATTACATGGAAGATGTGGCGTGACGTGGCAGCGTGTTTGTGGATGTAATTGTATAAACTGTATGCAGTTCCTATTAAAGCTCTACTGTTCAATGTTGAGTTCCCTATGTGGTTTATGTTGCAATTTACACCTTATTTTTACCAAGCACTTTGACTCTAGTCATAGATTCTGTCAATTATTCCCAATAATAGTTGACCAGTCCATACATGTGTCAGGAAACCCAATCTAGAATGGATTAAATGTTAATTATGAAAGCTAACAGATTGAGGCATCTAGCTTTCCAGAAAGGACATCAGATTGTATCAGTAAGACTCCACCTCAAACAACCTTAAGCACGCACAGAGTGACAATCAGTCAGTCACACAGACCATTCACGGGGTAAAGCGGACGTGGCAGGAGCGGTAAGCACTTTTTGTTTCCTCTAAAGTCACTTTCATTTTTTATGTCTAGATTCCTCAAGACGGATATGGAGAGGAAACCATAGAACTTAATTTTTTTATTCATTTTGATTGTGTTGTCCTAAATGTAAATCTGCTTGCACCTGTATTGCTGTCACTTATGGAAAGGGAGCCGGTTATAAACCTTGTTATCTAGCTACTGCCGTCTCTTGTATTTAGTTCACCTTATGCTGATTTTATTCCGTTTTCTATTTGTTTATAAATGAATAAAGAAATTTAGTTTTACTCAAAAGTGCACAGAAACCTCATCTAGTTGTAAAATGCTAGGGACTTAAAATGAAAATCTAAACAAACATCAAAGAGAATAAGGGTTTTAAATTAGTCAGACATCAAAAGGAAGATTTCGATTCTAAAACCAGGTTATAATGAGTCATTAAACTAAAGCACCTCTTTTTATTTTTTTCTTTATGTTCAACATGCATTGGTTTTAATGCATGAACTAAACATTTCATCAGAATAATTCATCTGTGAAATGTCATCACATTTGAATCACATTTGACAATGACATTTGTATCGGTCTGCTTGCACATATACAGCCACAGTAGAGATGTGATGGACAAAATTGCAGTCAACAGTGGTTTGAATATTTAATGTGTACAGTACTGGGCGAAAGTCTTGAGCCTCCCCACAATCCCCCATCTCTTCCTTTTTTCCATTTACCGGTTTCAGCGGATTGTTTTCTGTTTGTTAAGCCACACAGTGACCAAGCATGACAAAGTGCATATAACGTAATACCTGAGCAAGTGAAGAAACAGGTTCAGATGAGTATACCTTATCAGACTGGAGATTAGTATACTGGAGGTGCTGAATGCTAAGTGGTAGGAACACCTTTACCTTTTATCTTTATTCACTTTGCAGCCTGCTGCGGTAAAACATTTGTTCTTATTTCTCTCATTTTAATCTTCTTAATATGCCAAAGATAAGACAGTTTGGTAGGCATAAAATAGTACTGTTATCCCAACAAGGTGATTCAAAGCAAAACATAAAGAAATGAGACCTTTGCCTGGTACTGTAGATTCACTTTTTTAATATCAAGCCTTGTTGAAACGCAGGGATTTATGGTACCAGGCTTAAAAGACAAAGTGAAAATATTTCAAAAGTCGCCAACCATTCTGTGGTTTTGTCCAGTCATGTGATTTGCCATGTGTAATACCATGTCCAACAAACAGCTTAGAGAGTTGTAAGTTGTAAGTTACATAAAAATGCAGTAATGTGGTTTGTTCTGATCATTCTGATTTGTAAGCACTAGCACTGTGCTTTTTATATCTTCCAGCGCTACAGATACCACATAAATAGGTCATTTGCGTTGAATCTTCACTAGTGGCTTTTACATGTTTTTGACCTGGTTCTTGCAAATTTCCTCTTTCTGCAGTATGAAAATGACGTCTAGCTGCAAAGCAGCATCAAAACCTTAGATTTGACCCCCTGATAAGGATTTTGGATGCATTTTGTCAGATATCCCAATGTATTTAACATCTGACTGTGCACTAGGATTTATTTCAAGGAATGCACCACAGGTGAAATAAAATAAATGGAATAGATGAGCAAAAGCAATTAAATCACATTTACTAAGACACTAAACAGGCTTATCCTCATCTGCTTTTGACAGTGTGTGAATTGTTTGTTTTTGTTTGTTTGTTTTTGTTTTTTAACATTTAGTTTTTTTCAGTTTTGAGAGGGGTGTTATTGAGGTCTTTGGGCAAACATGTCAAACTATTGCACATGATATGTGGCATCAGACTATTACTTGTACTTTTAATGCTCATTTCAATAAACATGCAGATTGTTTATGGTTTAGCAAATTCAAGTGAGGTGAGGTTTGACAAACAAAAAACTTCTAGGTGCATCACTCATTCCGTTCTTTTTCCCCCTCCCAGAATCAAAATGTCGGTCTCCAATTCCTCATACGAGTATAACTATTCTGATTTTGAGGAGCCATGTTCTGTGCAAGGAAATCCTATCATCCAACGCTTTCTCCAGGTCTATGTGCACTCCATCATCTGCATCGTAGGCTTCGTTGGCAACACCCTGGTCATCCTCACATATGCCCTCTACAAGCGGACCAAGTCCATGACTGATGTTTACCTGCTGAACGTGGCCATAGCAGACATCCTGTTTGTGGTGGCGCTGCCTCTGATCATCTTCAGTGAGCAGAATGGCTGGACTTTGGGAACTTGGTCCTGCAAGTTACTCCGTGGCATCTACAGCATCAACCTGTACAGTGGCATCCTCCTCCTAGCCTGCATCAGCTTAGACCGCTACCTGGCCATCGTGCAGGCTCGCAGGTCCTTCAGGCTGCGCTCCAGAACCCTCGTCTACAGCTACCTGATCTGTGGCGCGGTCTGGGTTATGGCCTTGGCCTTGTCTTTGCCCACATTCATCTTCTACGAGAGCTACAAACCCAATAAGAACCAGACCGCTGACTTTAGCTACGATGTTGCAGACACAACTCCCACCCTTTTTACTACTACAGAAGATCCTATGATGCCATTGCCATCCATGGCTTCATCCATCAGCCTCCAAGATGAGGATCAAAATGTGTGCTTCTTCCGCTTTGAAGAGAATGACACTGCCAAGCAGATGAAGATTCTGGTGCCCAGCTCCCAGGTGGCGGTGGGCTTCTGCTTGCCCCTGATTGTCATGGGCTTCTGCTACTCTCAAGTTGTTGCTACCCTGCTACATGCCAAGAACTTCCAGAGGCACAAGGCTGTGCGCGTGGTGCTGACTGTGGTGATAGTCTTCATTGCCTGCCACCTGCCCTACAACATAGCACTGCTGTATGACACCATCACAATGTTTGACTTGAAGGATTGCAGGGAGGAAGAGATCAAAAACCAGGCACTGTTGATCACTCAGAGCCTGGCCTACCTGCACTGCTGCCTCAACCCGCTGCTCTACGCCTTTGTCGGGGTCAACTTCAGGAACCACTTCCGCAAGATCGTAGAGGACGTCTGGTGCTTGGGGAAGAAGTACATGGCTCGGCGCTCCTCTCGGGCCACTTCAGACACCTACTTCTCCTCCAAGAGGTCTGTGGAAGGCTCTGGCTATGAAACTGCCACCTCCTTTACAATGTAAACAAAAATCGGCTCGTCTGTCATATTGGCTCACATTCAAAGATGATATGCTTTCACAGAGATGAAAAGACTGTCGATCGAAGGACGCACCACACTGACCTGCACACAAGTGTGGTACACCAACGCCATTGTTTTCAATTGAATTTTGCATCAGCTTTAGTCCTAAAGCTTTATACAATATTTCCGTTGTAATAAAGTTTCTGCCTGCAAAGTTTGCCTTTATATGCACGAAACTAATTGCCAAACTATCTTTATCAAACATTGTCATATGAAAGTAACTTCTTTTTGTATTTGTACATAGTTTTTAACTGAAGAAGCAGTGTGCTGTCACTGTATGTCATAAATGGTAGAACCTTAAACATATGCAGCTGTAAGAATAGAAAAAGGATTTTTACATGTTAATAAAACGATTTTTTTTTAAGTTTTAGTGTTACATTCATTCCGCTCTCACAATGGTGATAAGTCCTTGACCAGCCTCTGCATAATTTCAGTGCTAATGCACCTGTGAGAATGGATGCATAGAAAAGTGAAAAACACCTCTCTGTGGTTGGGTAATACCAGACTTTTGCTGTATAACAAAACTGAGGAAGTAAGAGGCTGGTGGTGACAAAATAATTTTTGGTGTCCACATGCAACACTAAATGAGTTTACTGGTCAACACTTACAAATTCATTATTATGGCTTCCCATAATAACCACACTGATTACAATGATATCTACAAGTTCATCTGTGGTGCCGCGTCAGTTGGTTCTCCTGCAGATATTTAAAGCCCCAAATCTGTGCAAAGTGTTGAATGAGATGAGGTCTGTAGGTCAAGGCTTTGTCATGGTACAGCAGCAAAGTATCTTTCAAATGTTTGTGTTGTTGGAATACTGCTGTAAAAATGATAATTGTCACAAAAGATGCGTGTCATGTAGCCTTCCAAAATGCTGGCCTTCAGTGAAATAGTACATTGTTTGAGGTGAACTATTACTAGTACAAACTGATTATAAAATTATTTTTACATGTAAGGATAGAATTTACACAGGTACCAAGTAAGAAAACTTTGGTTACATTTGTCATAAATCACCATTAACATTTAAATTTGAATTAAAACAAAATTGAATTCAAACTAGAAAAGTGAATTGGGGAAAGATTCGGGGAGCTGAATACACCTCTCTCTCCCTCTCTATCTCCCTCTCTCCCTCTCCCTTTCTCTATCTCCCTCTCTCTCTCTCCCCCTCTCTCTCTCTGTCTCCCTCTCTCATATATGTGTATATATATGTATATATGCATATATGTTCACTACAGGTCAAATGTTTTAGAACACCCCAGTGTTTCAAGCTTTTTTTTTTTGAAATTCAAACAGTTCAAGTCCAGTGAATAGCATGAAGTGGTACAAAGGACAGTGCTGAACTGTGAGAGATTTAAAAATGGTAAGGTTACCCAGAAGAGAGAAAAAATTCTGTCGCTCCAAGCAGTACCCTCTGGTTTGTGCCGAATTGGTCAGGTTCATCCTACAGCAAGATAGTGACCCAAAACATAAGTCCAAGCTATGCCAGAACTACCTTAGAAAAAAGAACGAGAAGGTACGCTGGAAAAGATGGAGTGGCCAAAAGTCTCCAGACTAAAACCCCATTTAGCTGGTTTGGGATGAACTGGACAGAAGAGTGAAAGCAAAGCAACCTATAAGTGCCGCACACTTATGGGAACTTCTG
>JBBPCX010000160.1:5961989-5986664 GCA_037974365.1 Hydrocynus forskahlii
AATGTATACATATAAACAATATAGACATATATAAAATTTAATTGTTTCATTATTATTATCATTGTTATTATTGTATTATTAGTATGACAGACCACTCTCTCTCCCCACGGTAGTGTGAGCAGGTCGGTCTGCAGGTGGCAGTGTCTCGGCCCGGATCTCGGTCCTCGTTTCTCAGCAGAAGAAGCCGGGCTCCGAGGGGACGGAAGTAGGTACGTGGCTGCTCCGCTGCGTGTGCAGGATGGCGACTGAGGTACAGAGCGGAGACCTCACCAGGGCCAGCTCCAGCCGGCTCGAAGTCTCCATCGACGGCCTGACGCTCAGCCCGGACTCCGAGGCGGAGCAGGAGCCGCTGGAGGCGCCGGGGCCCCGGGCGGCCGGGCGGTCCGGAGCGGAGGCCGAGGAGGAGGAGGACCGGGAGGAGGAGGCGGAGGAGTGCGGCGAGAACAGCCACGGCTCGTTGGAGGGGGTCTGGGGCTTCCCGCTGGTGGAGCTCTACGGCCTGGCACTCAGGTTCTTCAAAGGTACGGGCTCTCTTTTTCACTGCTGTTGTGTTTTGGACCGTGTATTTGTGTCTCTACTGGTTGACAGCATTAGCTTAGCTGCGTCCCTGGAGTCTCAGTAGCAGAGCTGGTCAGGTTTGGCTTTTCCAGTCTGGTGGCTCTCGGGACACACCTGACAGGCCACTGTAGTGTGTTTTAAGCTCAGATAGGAACAGTACGGTCGAAAAGTAAGACAGGTGAGGATCAATACTGAATACTGATTATTGAATACTGACTGCTGTAGGCTGAGCTGGCAGGGCTGGCGCTACAGGTCATGTGTCAGTGATCATGTGGTCACACCAAGCCTTTGGTGGGCCAACAGATGGGCTGCTGAAAAGGACAGAAGTATTAGGACACATCTCCTAATTATTGAATTCAGGACAATCTTAATACTTCAGCATACCAAGACATCCAGGACAAGGCTTCCAACTTTGTAGACACAGTTTAGGGAAAGCCCTTTTATATTCCAGAATGACCCAAAGCAAGGTCCATAAAGACATGGTTGGAAGAGTTTGGTGAGGAAGAACCTGCCTGGCCCGTACAGAGCCCTGACCTCAACCCCACCCAACACCTTTGGGATGAACTGGAACGGAGATTGTGAGCCAGGCCTTCTCGTCCAACGTCAGTGCCTGACCTCATAAATGCTCTACAGAATGAATGCTCTACAGAAATCTTTTGGAAAGCCTTCCAGTAAGAGCGGAGGCTGTTATAGCTGCAAAGGGGGTCCAATTCCATATTAAAGTCTATGAATTTGAATGCAGTGTCAATAAAGTCCCTGTTGGTGTCATGGTCAGATGTCCCAATACTTGTGTCCATATAGTGTATGTGGCTTTCACTCCCATCCTGGGAGATCCACAGACGGTCCACATGTCTGCTTTGCTCTTCCAGCTCCTATGAACCAATATGTCAAGACCACTCAGAAACAGAACTGAGCTTCTCCATCAGCTGGGTTGGTAAACTCTGCATCACATGTGCTTTAAATGCATGTCATAAATCCTCTTCCCTGAATGGACTCTGTGCTGCCTCAGGCTCTGGGCAGACCCTTTCAGCTGACCAACTGCATCTGAAAGTGAGCATGTTTAGTTCTGTTTAATTTTAAGTGTAGTTAAGTGAGTGAAACTGAATATAAATAATTTGCTGTCAGATTTTGAAAATATTTTAAGATGCATCACCATATTAAAATGCATCATCGACTTTCTTGTCGGTTCCAGTTTGTCAGGAAAATACTGACACATTGTGTGTCATGAAATAGTATTTTTTCCACCCATCCCTACAATTAAACTAATTCTAGGCATTATATCCGGTGACTTAGTGTACAGAAGTATGGATGTGCCATAAATGAGCAAAGCTTTCCTATAGAATAGGTTAGTTGCATGTTCTATATTGCTGACAATGCGATGTTGTTCTGTACCCTAATGAACATTTTTAGCTTTTAAAAAAAGTCATAAGAAAAAGACTGAAATGTTTAAAATGTTTGTTCAATTAATGCATGTTGAAAGCACATAAACCCAGTCTATGTGTGTGGATACTGGACTGGATTTGTTCCACCTGTAGCCCTGGGTGTCTAGTTACATTATGTAGCTCTATATCAATTAGCCATAACATTTAAATCGTCTGTCTAATAGTGTGTCATCACCCTCATGCTGCCAAAACAGCTCTGACCTGTCAAGGCGTGGATTCCACAAGACCTCTGACATTGTGCTGTTGTATCTTTTAAGTCCTGTAAGATGCACAGTGGGGCCTTCATGGGTCTGACTAGTTTGTCCAGAATATCCCACAGATGCTTGATTAGACTGAGATCTGGAGAATTTGGAGGCCAAGTCAGCCCTTTGAATTAGTTTGTCGAACCATCCCTGAGGTATTTTTGCAGTGTGTGGCTGGGCGCATTATGCTACAGAAAGAGACTGATGCCGTGAAGGGGTCTACTTGGTCTGCAACAATGTTCAGGCAGGTGGAACTTTTCAAATTAACAGCCAAATGAATGCCAGGACCCAAGGTTTCCCAGCAGAACTTTGTCTCCGCCACTTGCCTTCTTCCCATAGTGCATCCTGGTGCCACCTTTTCCCCATGTAAGCACTCTGCTATCCATTTGATCCATTTGATTTAAAAGAAAATGTGATTCATCAGACTAGTGCACCTTTTTCCATTTCTACATGGTCTAGTTCTGGTGCTCACATGCTTATTGTGGTTACTTTTGGCAGTGGACATGGGTCAGGATGGGCACTCTGACCGGTCTGCAGCTACACGGCCCCATAAGCAGCAAACTGTTGTGCACTGTGTGTTTCTTTCATAGCCAGTATGAACTTTTTCAGCAGTTTGTGCTACAGTAGCTCTTCTGTGGGATCGGAGAAGATGGGTTAGCCTTTGCTTCTCACATGCATCAGTGAGGCTTATGCGCCCATAACCCTGTCGCCAATTGACTAGTTGTTCCTCCCTAGACCACTTTAGTTGCTCAGATCTTTATGCTTTGTCCTGCTTCCAAGATATCAGCTCAAAGAACTGACTCGTCCTATTATAACCCACCTCTTGACAGGTGCCATTGTGTCAAGATAAACAGTGTTACTCATTTCACTTTTAAGTAGTTTTAATGTTGTGGCTGCTTGTAGGTTTGATGCCAAAGTCACTGTAATTGTCGTTAATATTATGAGTAACACATGATGCATTTGAATGAAAAAAGTTGCTATTCTTTGTTTCTTTTTCACAGAAAAAGATGGCAAAGCCTTCCATCCCACATATGAAGAGAAGCTGCGTCTGGTAGCCCTCCATAAGCAGGTGCTGCAAGGCCCCTACAACCCAGATGCTTCCCCCGAGGTCGGCTTTTTCGATGTGTTGGGAAATGACCGCAGGTATGTTAGCATGGATTTCTATTTCAACCTGTTGCCGCGTACTTTGTAGCTTTACTTTGTCAATTATTTTCTGGTTATCTGTTTTAATGGGTATTTGACTTTGAACCGTGCATTGTTAATTGTATTGTGAATAATGTGGCAGTGTGCCATGATATGCTTTTCTGAGCATATCTTTAATTTAGTCAGAACACTGATTAACAGCATTTCATAAAAAAGTGATCATAATTAGTTATGTTTGATTGAATTTCGTGCAATACTGCATATGAAATGTTGAATTAAAATAATTGGACTCACCCCAACTTTGCTTTATTTATTACTGAAGCAAAGAAAAGCAAAAGTCTCTAATTTCCCTGAGAGGGCGTGCTTGTTTTTTTTATGAAAGATATGAGAATGAGTAACTACTCCTTGTCTCAGAGTGAAACTATGGCTAAAATTGTACCCTAATGTTTTGCATGCTTAGAAGGTGTGTGATGTAATTTTGTCAGTCATGCAGCAGTTCTTGAGTACTTCTTAGCTGCAACGTAACCATGAATTGTCCACATTGCAGAAAAGAATGGGCATCATTGGGGAGCATGGAGAAGGATGAGGCCATGGTAGAGTTTGTTAAGCTGTTAAATAAATGCTGTAATTTATTTGCACCGTTCGTCGCATCACATAAAATTGAAAAAGAAGAACAAGAGAGGAAGAGGTGAGCCCTTACTGATATATTGTAATGTGCATTTTTTTGTACTTGGGATGTGGCAGTTGCCTTGTTGATTGTTGGTTCAAGTCACAAGGCCGGCAGACAGAGCGTGACCTGTACACCCTGTCAGAGTAAACCAAGATGACTGTGCATAATGGAAGTGGAGCTTCCTGTCACTGAGCTGAGTTAGCAGAGGAAGCCAGTTTAGGAATTCCGTGGTGTTATTTATGATAATGTCTGAATGTTGTGGATTTTTGGGAACAGTTATATTACTTTCCCAGTCTACTGTTCTGTATGGATGTGGGAGAAATTTAGCTGTTGATGGAGTGAGTATGCAGATATAAATTTAACCCAAACATCCTAATAATTAGGTTTACTTGTGTTTCACTTACCCTATGTTCCATAAATATTATGGACCTCTTGAAATCTTGAAACAGTCATATCTACATCACTACAAATGTTGATATGGTTAAAGAGTTGTTTTGACTCATACATAATATCCTGTAATTTTAGTTTATTTATTGCTTTAGCTGTATCAAGATGTTCAAAACATCACTTTAGTTGCTAAAATGCATTCACACCATTCTGTTAATGTTTCTCCTGAAACTCTTGTTAATTGCTCCTGCCCTGTCATTTCTAACAGCCCCATAGCTATTGTCAATTTTTATCAGGGAAATTATAAACATTTTAAAAAAGATGACTTTTTGTAGCTTTGTAGTTCACAGTGGCTTACAGTACAGATAGAGTAGATATTTTCTTCCTGGATGGACTTTATTGCTTTATGAGCTTACCCTTTGTGTGCTTTCTTTTAGAATGGTTTAGTTGTGAACAAAACAAACAGCCCTAAAAGACATCCTGGTACTGGCCCTTTGTAATACTGGGGAACTGTAGTTTTCTTTTGCTGCTTTCAGAATGTTAAGTGTGTGGACCTGTTTATCAGCCATGTCTGCTTCCAGTCTGACCACATTTATTTACTTCATGTACATGTGCAAATCATGCCAGTTTCTTTGTACCAAATTATTTAATGAACTTCCTCAGTGTTTTATTCACAGAGAATACTTCCCTTACAAACTTCAGTCTTATTGGCTGTGTGCAGCACATCAGGTTTCTTTCTCAGATGTGGAGACAATTTAAGGAATGCTGCCAGAGGTCCCCATTGTCATCTCACAAATGCTTTTTAAGCCTGTCAACAAGAGAGATGTGTGGGCGTGTGTGTTAAAGCTCACGAAATGATCAGAGACCATTGATCTATTTTATTGGAGTTTTAAAAGTAAACTGTAAATGTAATCCAATAGATCATGGTCATTGTCAGTGAATGCAATGGATGTGTGTGCGGGTGTGTTAGTGTGTAAACATATGTGTTATATAAAGCTCTGCAAAATTTTACACACACACATATATATTACACAAAATAAAAATGTAGTACTGTGTTTTTGTCAAATTATGGATTTTGTGCTGTCTATTTGACACATTTATGTGCATTAATGTGTCAGGAGGGAGGAGGAGGAGCAGCGGCGTATAGAGGAAGAGGAGCGGGAGCGTCAGCGTCAGGAGGAGGAGAGGCGCAGGCGGGAGGAAGAGGAGAGATTGAAGAGAGAGGAGGAAGAGAGGCGGCAGGCTGAGGAGGAGAGGCTCCGAGTTGAGCAGCAGAAGTGAGTGGCAGTAAATGGGTGGCAAGCGTCATAACAGACAAAGATTGTTCCATGAGTCGAACACTAGCCTGTTAAAACCTGGGACTTTAATACACAATTCAGTTGATGGTGTGTATTAAAGCAATAAGCCGTGAGAGGCTGTGCATTACAGTTATTTTCATGGGTAAGGGAATTATTGGACAAGATAACCTCTTACCCATGATAAAATTACTGCAGTGCATCCTCTGTAGTGGCCTGTTGCTTTTATAGAATGGCAGAGAAATATATATATATAAATAGTTTATTAATGGTAATAGTCACAATAAGCTTTGTGGTATGTTACTGTTGCCAAGCACAATTCCATAATGGACAAATAAGGTACTGTTTGGTTGTAGAAGCCAGAATTGCACACAATGCAATATATGCTGGGATTAGGGAGCTATTTGAGATTCAGACTGGGTTTAATGCTTCTTAAGGCAGACCTAACTAAAACAAGGCCATTTGAAGAATACAAGTAATCTAATTCTCGTTAAGAAAAAAGTGCTGTAAGTTTTGTATAAGTTTCCATTGTTTATGTGGAAAGGAATGAAAGCCATTACTGCTTGGCTCAGTGATTATTGCATGGATAGCATGTTGAGTATACATTTTTAATGCAGAGAACATGCCTTAACGGATTGCTGACTGTGACTTATTAAATATGTGCTGCTTATAAAATGCATTTAGTGTATTTCCTGATTGTGTCCTCTGTGTCCACAGGCAGCAGATCATGGCTGCTCTGAATGCACAGACCGCTGTGCAGTTCCAGCAGTATGCGGCGCAGCAGTACCCGGACAGTCCTGAGCAGCAGCTGGTTCTCATCAGGCAGCTTCAGGAACAGCACTACCAGCAGTACATGCAGCAGCTCTACCAGGTGCAGCTAGCACAGCAGCAGGTAGCGACACTTCTCTTATTTCCCACTGCTGAGGCATTTCCGTGTGACCTGTGATATTTTAAAGACTTTGTGAAAAAAACTGTAACAGGAGGCACACTATGTATACATTGGTGTTATCAGTTAAATTTGTGTTAAGTTTACTATGATTTCTGTGGCTGGACATGGAGGCAGTCATGCTGTTATACTCATTTATGAGTGGTGCCTGTTGTTTTTCTTTCAGGCCGCCCTGCAGAAACAGCAGGAGGATTCTGTAGTTCTTTCCACACTAGAGGCCAGTGAGGCTTCTGCACCCTCTGGTGGTGAGGAGGGTCCTACAATGAATGGCCAGGCAGAGTCCTCTACTGACAGCATAGAGAGAGAGCCAGACCTGGAGCCTGCTGAGGAGGTCACTGAGAATGGCCCCACAGGTGAGTTGTATGAGAGAGAAAGACTGAAAGTACTTATAGTATTTGAGCTTGGAGCTACTATATTGGGGCTTTTATTTGACTTGATAGAACTTTTCTTTACAGTCTTTTTGTGTGATTGTTTATTTTTTGCCACAAGACAGGATATTTTTTACTCTCACCCTTGAAACTCCTTGACACTTTCTTCCTGTTTGTTAGACTCCCCTCCGGTGATAGCAGCACCCTCTATGTGGACCCGGCCTCAGATAAAGGACTTTAAGGAAAAGATTCGCCAGGATGTGGACTCGGTGATAACAGTGGGCCGAGGAGAGGTGGTCACTGTGAGGGTCCCCACCCATGAGGAGGGCTCTTACCTCTTTTGGGAGTTTGCCACTGACTACTATGACATTGGATTTGGTGTCTTCTTTGAATGGACAGACTCAACCAATGCCTCAGTCAGTGTGCATGTCAGCGAGTCGAGTGACGAAGATGAGGATGAGGAAGGTGAGGAGACCCGGCATGAGAGGATAGGCATGTAAAATCTTAATTTTTTAAAAGTTGAAAATAGAACTGTGATTAGTAGTCATTAACTAATGACAGTACATACAATTAATTTGTTGAGATTTTGCCAGACATTGGATATTTTGCATTTAATATTACACAGACAATCCGCTTCATAATCAGCATCATTTCATCCGCTCCACTTACCATTACAGGTGCACACTGTGTACAATTACAATCTGTTTCTCTGCGTAATTGAATCATATAGAATTACCATAGCTATTACATTATTTGAAGCAAAAAAAATTATTGACCCCAGAGGAAATTGCTTATGTTACAATAATGCAGAGCCACAAAGACGAGACCAAAATAAAACTCTTCAGAAAATACTCTGACAATGCTTAGCACTAAATACATTATGCTACATACACAAAATGCTATGGTCAGTAAGGGAGATGGCAATAAATACTGTAGATAGATATATAAAATTACTAGTTTACTAATTTGTTACTAGTTTGTTACCCTCCCCACCCCCCTTTAGCCTGTTCATCAGTAGTCCCGACTCCCACAGGACCACTAATACGCAAGTATTAGTGACATGATGGGGATTTTTAAAGTGTGTGTGGAGGGCACAGAGTGGATCACACGCATGACTGCTGCTGGAGTTTATAACTTTTCAGTATCACTGCTGGGCTTAAAACAGTCAATCACCCACAAATACCCAGTGTCTTATGGCCAGAAATTGACTATTGATAAAGGATTAGAGCATGACTTACACATACTGTGCGGCACTATAAGAGTTGTCATTATTAACTTCGTAGCTACAAGGTAAAATTGGTTAGATGTGGGCAGTGAGTGCACACAGTGTTTAAAAGCTGTAGCATCTCTGCTGTGAGATTTACTGTGTGCAACACACACACACACAAACACTAACATGCCACTACCATGTCACTGTCGCTGCTATGCTGAGAATGATCTGCCCAAATATCCCTGTGGGGGTCCTGACCATTGCTGAATGGCTTAAACAGAGCTGACAAATAATGCAGAGGAACAGCTGGACTGGAAGTGGGGCTATTAAATAGACAGTGAATGTAGATACATGGAAGGTGTACATAATGAAGCGGCTCGTCACTGTGTAATAAATAATTATTTTTACATTTCACTTTTTGTAAAAACAGCAGCACTTTTCATAACACAGTCCTGATGTATTGATGTGTTACGGAAAGGTGCTGTTTTTAAAAACAGAGAAAAGTAACGGTGTAAAAAAAAAAAAAAAAGCCTGTGTGTATGTAGCATATTTACATTTGACAGGGATTTTGCTGAAATGAAGTGATTGTAAGTGGTCTGGTTTACCTTTCAGCCGAGCCGCAGAGCGAGGAGGAGAAGGCCAAGAAGGAGGCGGGGAAGCCGCAGGTGGATGAGATTGTGCCGGTGTACCGGCGGGACTGTCATGAAGAGGTTTATGCTGGAAGTCACCAGTACCCTGGCCGCGGCATCTACCTGCTTAAGTTCGACAACTCTTACTCACTCTGGCGGTCCAAGAGTGTGTATTACAGAGTCTACTATACCAGATAAGCCTGGAGTCAAGACTGTGGAGCAAGAATGTGTGTGTGCGCGAGCGTGAGTGTGTGTGTGCATGTGTGAGTGGGGTGCGTCTCATGCTGTTCGACTTTAGGAGGATTGGGCTCTGACGAATACCTGCCACCTCTGTTTTGCACTCTAAAGGCGTGCTCTAGGATTTTGTGCTTGTTGATAGTATTGTCTTCTGCACCCAGTGTGACTTATTCTCAGCCTCCATCTTTCAAACATCATCCAAAGAGGTGCTTTGGCCACTTATAGAGCTCTATATCCTAATTAGAAGTGGACAGGTTTACCAATCAGTCTAGGAACCTTGAAGGTGTGACTTAACTATGCCACATGAGGGGAGAGCTGCGAGGGGAACGAATAATGCTGCTTTTCCATCACTACCTGGAACCGCTGGGGCTTTTTTAGGAATTGAGCTGGATCCATGCTTAAGCTCCGTCTGTGATGCTAAATTGGTCACATGGCCTTTAGTCTGAACATTGAGGGACAGCTTCCCTAGACACGGAAAAAACGTAGCTTTGATAGCTGTGCTAATGGTGAATTACCATTGAAAATTAATTTTGCGGTTTAATCTGGGAATGGGAACTTATAGTAGAAACCAGGGGAGCGGGCCACCTACATGTGTGTTGTCTCTAGTCATGTATTTGTGGGTTATCATTTCTGTTTGTGCATTACATTAATAAAAATCTTAACCTTTGTTTACGATTCACAGATAAATAAAATAATGAATGTTAGCTACCCTTGCATGTTTGATCACACATTGGCGATGAAAACACATCTGCCCCAAGTTTTACTGCAGAGCAAAGTCACCTTTGGTAAGACTGGTAATCCCTGCAAGGTTAATCATTCCCTTACATGTTTTTGCTTTGGATTCACTTGGCTGTTTTACTACTTACTTTGTTCATGTATGTTACCTCCACACAGGCTAAACTGCAAAAGCAGTGCAAACTCCTCGCTAATATTGTAGCAATATTTAGCTAGCTTTCATCACTTGGGTCATGTTGCCGCCCTGCGTAATCCTGAACGTGGTTCTGGTTCCAGGTATTAGTGGAAGAGCAGTATAACATGCCTTGCTCCTAGAGGACTTCCTAAATTAGGTCACCACTGAGAATATCAGCCAATGGTGTATAAGTGCTTCACCAGTCAGCGTACAGTAAAGGCGTAAAGCAGCACATGCCGCTCGGGGCTCACCGGAGGAACAAAAAAAGGTTTATAAGACAAGACTTTTCTACTGTTAGTAGGGTGGGGATGACATGTATCTGGACTAAACTGGTGGAGGCCTTGAAGAGAAAGAGATTTTGTTTTGCAACATTTGTTAAAGTGGTTGGATTGTGTGTAAAGCATTTATTAAATATTTATTAATGTCCCTGGTAGAGTAGGGTCCTTGATGTCTCTGTATGTCATATTACATGTAACTCATTTCCAAACCATTCACTTCTGCTTAGTCCCTGTTCTTATTTCTTTTTAATGATGGGTTCTTTTTGTTGTTGGTCGGAGACTCGCCAGTATTGACTTTATATTGTGGCATAACTAGCTGTTCAAACACTTCGGGCCTTTTTCAGTCTCTCACTGTTACATTCTTATGTATGTAGTTATAGTAAGCCACATAAAAAAACAAAATTAAATATGTATTAAGTTCTTGATTTTATAATTCTCACGCCGACATTTTATTGCTTCATTAAAAACTAACAGTTTTTCTTACACGTCCTTTCATATTTCTGACCGCCCAACTGAATCAGACTAATAACCAAAAGTAAGATTTGAATCGGAGTGCTTTGACTGTTTTATTTATTGTTGTTTGCAGTTCTGAAGACCATTACAGTGAGCGCTGCTGTGAATTCAAGGATTATGCTGTTCCTGCTTTTTGATTATTATTTTTTTACAGCACTGAAGGAATGCTTTGTCATCATGAGAACTTCTCAGCATATGTTCTAAACCAGGGGTGCACAGACTCGCTCCTGGACATCTACCACCCTGTTTAGTCCCACCCCTAATCTAACACACCCACGTTCCAGGTAATGAAGGCCCTCAGGGGCATCTGAATATTAGAGCCTGATGTGTTCAAGTTTCCAGGGTTGTAGACTTTCAGGACCTTAATCAGCCATCACTGGGTGTTTAATGGTGTTTCTTTAATATGGTTGAAACATTAATTGACTGTGTTTGTGTATGCTTGTGTGAAGCAGGACAGTTTTTCCCCTGTATGGTTTCAACCCACATGAGAAAATGTTCAAATACATCCATGTACAGATTCACATGATGCACCAACAATGCACCACTGGGCAGTGGTTGAAAGAACATGACAACAAAAATGTCCCAAAGATGTTATAAGTAAAATTGGAATGGATCTGTTAATTAGGTTAATATTCATCATCTTTTTTTTTTTTTTTTTTAACCTTTTCAATTATTCATAAGACGTGTACTAATCGGCTTGGTGATGGATAATAAGATGAAAGTGTGGTAAATCTTAATCATTTTTTTCACATTTGCAAGTGGAGAATGGTGTAAATTCCATACCGTGAAGACATGAAGAAACTCATTTTTGTATTGATTTGAACTGTATGATCTGTTTAAGGATGAGTCTCCTTGAGCATATATTTAATCTTGATTAAACTTATGTTCATCTGTACCTCCTGACTCTTGACTCCAGTATGGATTGCATTTGGGGAATTGAGCTTGATTTGGAGAGAACAATTAAATAACTGCTGAATCTTTGTTGAAATCTATTAGTGAAAATGGGAAGGTGTCCGTGAGAATGCAGTGTTTAGCAGGAAAATGAGTAAAGTCAGCAAAAATGCTGCCTCAGCAGATTTGAACACAATATGACACAATAGTCCGCATCCTTTAGAGGTGGGATAAAAGCCAGAAACAGCCTTCCATTGCTAGTAATTGCCGTCTTGGGATTTGGTACAATTGTCTTGTCATTTTCCTTGTTAAGGCCACAAGGGGGAGCTGGAAACTTTTTTTAATTTGCTGACGAAGCTTCATGAAGGCATGACTGTTTTTTTTCTCCTCTTTAAAATGTTAGAACATGTAAAAGGTCTTGTTCTTACATCAGTACTGCCTTATGTGTAGTTACACATTTTAAATTGCATTATTTGTTCACACAATTTTAACAACTATTTTCCAATCATTTAAAGTGCTTTGATTCAACTTCATCCAAATGTACATATGAATGCCTACATTATTTCTTACCATAGCCAATGTACATCATAATGAAATGAAGATGCAATAGCAAAAAAGTAAGTGTGGATAGTAACTATTTCCATTCACACATAGCAACATTTCAAGTAAAAGGTTTTCTTGGATCTGTGCTTGCCTACATTTTTTCAAATGGTAGTACTATTATGTTTACTTGTATTTGTGTGGTAAATATATATTCCACTTTGTACTATTTGTTTTGACCAAAAAGTAGCCATTAATATTTACTCGTTTTTTTTTTTCTGTTATGGTGGTGACAGCATCTGTATTTCACTGTGATTTTACTTTTGAGGTTCCTCTGTTTATTTCAGACCAAAACAGATGAACAGCCTTGTAAACTCCAGTTTGTCTGATAGATGGTAGGTGTAGCTAGTTCAAGTTGGTTTTTGTTGTCATTTCCCGTGTTTTTGATTTTGTCATTTAGCCACTATATATATTTTTTCTTTTCCTGCCACTTTACCCACCTGGTGGTGTAGTGGGCAGCTGGTGGCCTTTGTGAATGGGTTAAAGACACAGAAAGAATTTCACATTGTTCACACTGTGGTGTGGTGTGTTCACGTGTGACTATAAGGGGCCACTTTACTTTAGTAAACTCTACCTCCTCTGATAGATGCTGGATGAGTTAAAGTCAGAAATTGTAGTTTTTTGCTTGTACATATCATAATTTCACCACAATTATTTTTTTTTTTTACTTAACATGCTATTATAACCACCTCAGATTATAAAAACGGAGTCAGATTCATTTCCATTAAGCCCAATGTAAATTACTGTTCTTACAGTTTTTTCCTTATGTTTTTCCCCCTATATGGTTTCAGCCCACATGAGAAAATGTTCAAATGACAAAGTAACCAGAAAAAAGTAACCAGAATTGTTTGCTTTTAGCCCAATCAGCGGGTGGCCTAGTGGTTAGGGATTTGCCTCTGCGATCAGAAGGTCATGAGTTTGAATCCCAGGGCTGCTCACTGAGGTACCCTTGTGCAAGGTACCGTCCCCGGACACTGCTCCCCAGGCGCGGCGTTCCCGGCTGCCTACTGCTTCACTTGGTGAATGGGTTAAATGCAGAGAGAATTTCACACTGTGTGCTGTGATGTGTTCACACGGGCCATTTTACTTCAGTAAACTCCAGCTCCTCTGCTGATAGATGTTCAAGCCAGTGCGTGTAGTTTTTTGCCTTTGTTTTTGCTTTTACCCAAGTCATTTTTTTATTTTTCATTCTACTTTACCCACCTCTAATTGAGGGGACTTTATTATTGTTAATAGTTTATACATTTATGTCAGACCAAAACGATCCTTAAAACAGAAGAACAGAGCCTAGTAAACTCCAGTTTGTCTGATAGAGGCTGGATGTCAGGAGTTCAAGTCAGTGCTTGTAGTTTATTTCCCTTGTTTTTTTTATTTTACTTGCGTCATTGTTGCCATTATTTAACCACAATATTTTTTTTTTACTTTTCATGCTACTTGACCCGCCTCTTTTTATTTAAAAAATAGCCAGAATTGTTTACTTCCAGCTGCAATCCGTAAACTCCATTCCGTGTTTTACCGACAGCCCGAGTCAGTGGCAGGTAACTTTTCCCACTGAGAGTCCGGATCCAGTGGCTACAGGTGGTCGCTGTGCTTCTCTCCGGGTTTTCCTCAGACTTTCCTCCCCGGTCGGTTGGGAGCGAGCCCGAGTTCAGTAACGGCTCCCGGGGGGAGAGCTTCAGCTCCAGCTGCGTGTTTTTAAAACGATGGCGGGACGGTCGGTGTACTGGACTTCTCTCTGTGTCATTCGTTTTTATGGCTTCGTTTAGAGTTTAAAAAGGACTTACTGTTGCTGGGCTGACTCTCGGTGCTCTGTTGTGGGAGGAAAGAAACCAAAAACAATAACATGCCTTTTTACGAGAGAATCGTGGAGCCTCGGCTGGTGTGCAGGTTGAAGCCGGTCGAGGGCAGCCGAAGCTCGGATGGCTCCCACAGTTTTCGCCGGGCTGTTTTGTTCGCCTCTCTGGACGATGTGAGCTGCCACGGGCTGAGCAGCATTCTCCGACAGCTCTCTGACCTCTCTCGCCACGCCAACGACGTTTTTCTGGGCATAGAGGTGCAGGCTGGAGCGGTGTATGAGAGATCTGCCCGGATCC
The DNA here is from genome assembly GCA_037974365.1 of Hydrocynus forskahlii. Taxonomy (NCBI): domain Eukaryota; kingdom Metazoa; phylum Chordata; class Actinopteri; order Characiformes; family Alestidae; genus Hydrocynus; species Hydrocynus forskahlii. The sequence continues at coordinate 5,976,402 of JBBPCX010000160.1, forward strand.
AGACCCGCCTGGAGAGGCTGCAGGGCACCGTGGTCCATTTCGACCACAAGAAGATTAAAATACGTGAGTTCTTTAAATATATAAAGAAAGTTTTTCTTGATGAAGTGTGCCTGTTTTGTGTTTGGGTGTGTCGTTTTGTTGATGTACGTCAGAGATTTGGAGGCATAGAATTTTTGTGAAATAAAGACTCCAGTAAAATGCTGCCATTTCTAAACATATGAAGTTCCTATAAAAGTGTAGTAGAACTCAGTGCATCCAGGACCCACCAGTATCCGATCTGGACTTTGTTAGGTGTCTCTTCTGGGGGTCCTTTTGATGCTAAAGAGCTAAAAGTAAAGACATCCATGGGCAGAACCTGAAGAATAGGACATTCAGGCAAAATTATATTTATATACGAAAGAGTTCATTGTCTGAAGTGTAAAATCTTAAAGGAAAAGTTAATTACTTTCTTCAGAAATGCTCGAGTAGAAGTAAAAATGGGCATATTGTCATTATGCAGTGCTCAAAGAACAAAAACATCAGCACGAGTCAGAGAGCACGTATATCATTGCCTTCGAATCAGCCTGTAGTGGAGGCAGTCAGCTGTAGAGTATAAACTTTTTATGAAGTAAAGACTCAAGTAGAATTAACAAGTAGCAGAAGCAGAGGAGGAATGCAGCCACTTCTAAACATCTGAAGTTCCTTTAGAAGTGCAGCAGAACTTCTCAGCACATCCAGCATCCACCAGTATCAGAGCTAAAGAAAGAGTTATGAGTAACAGTAAAGAAGTCCAGGAGCAGAACCATTGGAACAGAAGATGAATGAATTCATGAATGAATTCACAGACTGAAGTTGTAAATCTAGAAGTAAAAGAAGGCTTATGTTATTCGGTGCTTGAAGAAGAACAGACCTGCCCCTTATTCCATATTTACCCATTAGCAGCACAAGTCAGAGAGCATGTTTCTCTTTGCTTTCTAATCAGCCTGTAAAAACTGTGGAACCACTGATGGTCCTTTTTGTGAAATAAAGACTTAAATAGGGACTATAACAGACTGAGTAAAAGTATAAGAGGAATGCTGCCAGATCTGAACATCTCAAGTTCCTGTAGAAGTGCAGCAGAACTTCTCAGTGCATCCAGGACCCCCCAGTATCAGTTTGAGTTTGTTAGGCGTGTCTTCTGGGGATCTTTTTGATTCTAAATAGCTAATGTAAGCATTATAAGCAACAGTAAAGACATCCAAGAGCAGAATCAGCAGCACAGAAAGAGACTGAAACAAAATTATATATTTATATATGAAGTAATTCCATGTCTGAAGAGGCAAATATAGAGGGAAGAGTTGATTAATTTCCTTAGAAATGCTCAAGTAGAAGTAAATATGGGCTTATTTTCATTATACAGTGCTCAGAGAAGTACAGACCCACCCCTTATTTACACACCAGCAGGGCTAGTCTCTGTCCAGCCCTGGTTAGATCAGAGAGCACATGTTTCTCCTTGCTTTCTAATCAGCCTGTAAAACTATGGCCTGATGTGAGAAACCACAGGCAGCAGAGTCACATTTAAGGGCCAAACACATGGCTATCTGCTTGCTTTGATTGGGTTTTTATGTAAATGAAGGGCCTGTCAGATTTTAACGGATCTCACTCCGTACTGACCATCTGTGAGCAGGACGTGGCGCTTGGAGCACCACAGATGTTCACTTTAGTGCTGCAGTGGTCAGACGGGGAGAGGAGAGCAGAGCCTGAGAGGTTGCAAATACCTTTGAAATTCACCTTTATACACTATTATCACTATTACTGTTCCTAATAGAAAACCTGCAGTGTATTTACTACACAAATGAGCTTTTCATTTAATAGTGATATAGAAACTTAAAAAATACACTTAATAATCTTTGCTAACAAAGAAACTTACAGTATTGTCACCATTTGAGTAGCTTTGTTAGTAGCTTTAAAATGTCGAGTGTTTTTTTACTACTGACCTACAAAAAGCCACCTAAAATTATAATTATAATCTGGATCACTAACACACACACACACACGTGTGTGTGTGTGTGTGTGTGTGTGTGTGTGTGTGTGTGTGTGTGTGTGATCCACCTGATATATAATTGTAATCATAATGTGAATGTGCACACCTTGGTTCACCCAGGAGTTCTGCCTCTGGCCTCTGGGTGTAGTGGATACCATGGAAATCTTGCTCTGGTGACTAACAGACAGGACTCGTTTTTCGTTTCCTTTGGGTAACGTGTGCTCATTTGAGTCCGAACACATGAGCAGCGAGATGCTGATCTCCATATTTCTTCGAAGATCTAGCTTGGTAACTTGAGAGCCTGTTTACGTTCTCCTCATCTGTGTTTATCTCACATTTCTGGCTGGTGGTGTTTGAACACCACCCTACATGTGGCAGTGAACATGTTGTTCTGTTTGCCTCGGCGTTTTGAAGAGTCTGATTTTGACAGAGCATCTGCAGATGCTGGGAACATGTTACAACCAAATGTGATTCATTTTGGCCACAATAATCCTGAGGAATCAAGAGTAATTACTGTAAATTACTGTTGATTCCTCGACTGTACTGTGCTGTTTCAAGGTAATTACGCAATTATATGATTAGTAACATAGCTGGTTAAGCACACTCTCAAATTTAAGTGACATCATGCGACCGTATCATAAAATACATGGCTGATATCAGACCAGACACTTTCACTATGTTCAGGTTTTGTCTGTGAAAGCATTATCATGACAGTAAACCACAGAATTTAAACCAACCCTTAAGCCCTGTTCAGATCAAAGAGGTCTGAGGCAATATCCTCTTTTACAGGTGCCACTTTGTGATTTTACTTCTGCTTGTCTGCTTTTCTCCCTTGTCTTCTGAGAAAATTACAGGCTGAAGTATTTGATTACTGTTTTACATGAAACTCAGGACTGATACATTTAGTCCTGTTAGATACACATCTCTGAGATTTCCCAGGCAAATGTCAAATGTTGCATTAGAAATAAATACTCACGGTGCACATATTCATGTTGAGCGCCTCCCGATTCGGAAAACGATGGGAGCGTTATTTACTCGGTCTACATTTACATTTACAGCGTTTGGCAGACACTCTTATCCAGAGCGATCGGTGCATTTTAGTCCATAAGAAAACTCGTCCCTAAGAAAACACATCCATAAAAAAAAACATAATAGTGAGAGTAGAATTATAATTAAAAGCTGCTAGAAAACTAAGATTCTGCCAGAGATGACACGAAGTTTGTGTGTGAAGTTTGTGTTAGTTAAGTTATTTTGTGACATGAATATGTAGTTGTTAACCTAAGTTCTCAGTGAAGTGGTAGGTCTACAGTCACCATTTAAAGACAATGAGGGTCTCAGCAATTCTGAGAGTCAGTAGAAGTTCGTTCCACCACTTTGATGCCAAAGCTGAGAAAAGTCTTGGTGTACGTCTTTAACCTTTGAGAAGAGAAGGATCAAGTTGGGCTGTGCTTGATGCTCTAAGAGGGCAAGCTGTGACCTGTGGTCTGCTCAGTACCGATATGTAAGATGAAACTGGACCATTTTTGGCTTTGTAGGCGAGGCTTAGAGTTTTAAATCTAGCGTGAGTAGCCACAGGAAACCAGTGAAGGGTTCACAGTAGTGGATTGGTGTGTGAGAATCTGGCTGTATTGAAGACCAGACATGCTGCTGGATTCTTGACTAGGTGGTTGAACTTCGTCTTCTTCCTCTATAAACTGGGAGAACATTAACAGAAGGAGAAATTACATGAAGTCAATCTAAAAATGTGAGATCCTGCAAGCTGATTAAAAGGATTAATAATGGCAGCTGCAGGTATAAATCATTACTTTATATTCACAGCATCATCAGCCTGTAGTTTTCTATGATCATATGAACACGTCATACAAACATCTTGGTTCAAAGAAATATAAGTGTCTAGCAGCTTGCTGTAGTAATACTTTAATGCTAGTAATTTTGCTAGTAAAATTAATTCTAGTAATTTTACTGCTCTTTGAAGGCAAGTTTTATTGCTGAGGTTACATGTAAAAATTTTATTACCGTCTTTCCACCAAAAAACGTATCCAATATAAAAATTTGACCAGACTCCAGTTCCTACGGTAATGTGCTTTAGGTAGTTTCATGATGCCCTAGTCTTCACCACCTTGAAACTGAGACTGGGAGAACTCTAAATGCCAAGCTTGTAATAATGGTGTTGTGTGTGACCTGCGTGAGGCCTCAGGCTCTGTGTTGACTTAAAAGACAAGATCACATTACTGACCAGTTGCTTCATCCTCGTCTATTTCTGTAGAAAGTGTGAGGCTGAAGTAAGGAATGAGTGTTTTTGCTGCAGAATGTTGAGTCAGAGCTTTATATTGCTATTGCTGAAGGGCAGTCATCTGACATTCTGTCAAAAGTTTAAGAAGTCACAGTATGTAAAATACTTGGATGGAATAGTCCCTTTTGCAGTTTGCCCGTTTTGTTAGACAAAAATGAGCTTAATACTGTGTGTTACTAAAGTGTTATGTCTGCTGATGAGGTGTGTGTCTGTTTTTTTGCCTGTTGTCCCAAAATGTTATTCTCAGACCTTTTTTGATTGAAAGTGTCGATCAACCTTTTTTTTTCTCTCCCACTTCTGATTCTGAGCTCAGGATATTAGCCAGTAGTGATTATTGATCCATGCTCTTTTAAGGCACTTGTATGTTACAGTTGGAAAGCAGACAATAGATGCTATATTACAGTAGGTTTGTTTACTTTTCGCACTGATTTAAAAATACCAGTAATACCAGTAATCCTAGTAATACTAGTAACAATAGTACTAGATCACACTATATAGACTCTTTTATATAAATGTTTTATTCAACATTGTAAGGATCATACACCAACATTATTGTTTTGAATAGGCGTGTTGACTGATATCTGATGCATTTTAATATGGGATTATCACTTTTTTGTTTTATTTTTCTCCATAATTTGAAAATGGTGCTTGTTAACTCTCTGGTTGGTTTGTGATGATGTGAGTGTGAGGATCACGTCACACTTTTCTCACCATAGTGCTGTACCACTCCTCAAACACACTTTTGTTGTTTGCAGTGTGACTCTAATGGGCTGTTATGCTGTTGTTACACTACATGCTGTGTGATAGACTGAGAACGCTGTCCATTTTGTTGTAATAAAAAAAAAAAGAACTCAAGTCAATCAAAGCTTACTACCATACACTGTTGTTATTGAGGAGAACTGAATCGGTCTACATCAGCACTGAATGTTAAAAGCATATGTAATGGTTTCAGTGTGTAGCCCTTTTTTCTCATTTTTTACTTTTACTTTTTTGCTTTTTAATACTCTGCGAATGAATAAAGAGCCTTAAAGAGCAAATCACTCAGTACTGCCCATTGTCCTTTTGAGATTTAATGTAGGTCATGTTAAAGAGTTTAATTAGTTCTAATTCAGTCATAGTCAGTCACTCAAGTTCCATTCAGTGTGTTTCACCCAGGAGACGGCAGCAAAATTTAGTGACAGAAAGTCCACATGCGCGCACACACCCCTCCCTCTGAGCAGAGGCATTCCACTCTTTATCCTTTAGATTGTAGAATGCGTGCATGCATGTGTGTGTGTGTTTGTGTGTGTGTGTGTCTCTTCCAACCCAGTTGCTAGTTTAACTCTCTGCTAGTTTAACATTCTCCTGGTATGTCCACCGTTTCATCTCTTGCAGTGCTTGTCAAGGGCAGCCGTACACTAAAAGAGCCGCACTGACCAAAATAGACCCCCGGTGTTTTCCTTGCTGACTCTGAACTGTGTGTAAATGAGAACATCAGAATAGGCAGCGTATTTACAGACTGTGACATTGTCTTCTTGGCTTTTCCTTTTGATTATATGTGTTCGCAGTACAAGCTCCAGTGGTCAAATGATGACAAGGTCTGCTTGTGTGACTGGAGGCCTACTTGTTGTTTATATTGTCAGCCGAAATGTCTTGAAGGCAGTGGACCAGCATGATTTTTCTTAGCATCCACTCGCACATCACAGACATGGTTTCTGACCAAGACATGGAAATTATAGGCCTACGCATTTTTGTCTGTTCTCCAGAAACAAATTAGCACAACCCAGGTTTTGATATTGCTTCTTTTCTTTGTTATTCTGGAAAACTTTTGTTTTTTTTCTGTCTTCTTTTCCTGTTTCTTTAAGTCCTTGACTCTTTGTGCTGTGCAGAATGTTTGTCCTCGCTTGGCTTGGCTGGCAGAGTCCAAGTTCAGCTACAAAGCCACAGCAAAACCTCAGGGAAAGTGGTCACCTCTCACCCTTGGAGCGTTTAGCCTGGGAAAAGACCAGCACCATTCTTCTGTCTTTTACCATGAAGACTAGCTCTGTGCCCACACACACACACACACACACACACACACACACACACACACACACACACACACTACTCAGAATGCATGTACATTAAAGAGGCTTGACAGTAACCAGAAAAAGGCGCAGAAATCTGTTACAAATGCTGCATGATCTCACATTATCTTGATTGCAATTCTGTATACAATCACTCACTGAGGTTATAACAGTTTTAATGGAAAAGTGCAGCAAAATTAAAAATTTAAAACTGGACCAGTGAAATGCCCCTCAGATTATGCAGGGGTCTTTCATGGAAACCACATCAAAATCAGGATCATCCAATTTTTTTGTGGTTTGTAGCTCAGTTTTTAGAACACTATTTGGAACCACATGGTACTATGCAGTCTTCTGTATTTTTGTGTGCCAAACCAGTGGTAGATAATTCAAGATGTGAAAGTCATATGCAGGGGGTCCTCGGGTTACGACAATCTCAATATAAGCCATTTTGAGTTACGACGCTCACTCTCAAATACTTTAAAAAATTGAGTCGTGAGTGTCCTACTTGCGGACTACGTTGTAAGGATCATACACCAGGAATCCCTGTACATGAAAATATGGGTGTCATGACGCCCTAGTATCTACTGCTGTAAGTGAGCATCCACATCACGCATGGTGCAGTGAATTGCCAGTTCAGGCTTTTGTACAATTGAGCTTCTCTAGTGTTCTTTTTTGCTGAATTGAAACGTTGTTTCTTTTTAGTGGAGCCACGAATGTCCATTAGCTATTTCTATGATTTTGCTGTAGTTGTTCAAATTAATTACATTAATATTTACACGACTATGTCATAAACCATTTTTAGATTTTATTTATGTTCTGTATCTTGTTGGGTTTTTTTACATTCGTTTTGATGCCAAGAAAAACAAATGGGCAGTTTTGTTCTTTTTTCAAAACCGTGTTCTTCAGTTTTGCTCTTTTAACTGTAGTATTGGTTCCACACTGTCATTAGAAGTTCCTCTCTTGATTTATTAAGCCAGCAGTATGGAAAAAATAAAATGTAAGACATATGTGCCAAAAGGTCTTGGAGGGTGAAACAGACCCCTCAGTCGCCCTGTGTTCTCCTGAATGTACTGTTCCTGTTCTGTGACTGCTAATGGTGGGAATGGGCTTGGGAAATCTGTGAGTGTGCCCTGTTGCTGTTGTACCTCTAGTCTGAGTGAAGTGCTGCCAATGGCCTGGCTGAGATTAACCCCTTAAACCTTGTGTGGGGGTCCACTTTATACCTTATGTCCCACTTCATCAGACCGCAACTTAATGTTAGTTTCATAGTAGTTTACTGAGTGATCAGAACCGGGGGCAGCCACCGAGATCAATTTTTTTCCAGTATTTAAGGAGAAAAATAAGTCAAAGTAAAAATAATTTTAAAAAAATCACTGACCCCACTTTTAAGGACTCCCACATGGTCCACATTCTTGTTCTGTTTTACCAGCGTGTCACAAGAGTTTACACACTCACCTGAGAGGGTGTTTTTCTCTTCTTCAGGTAAAGACTCACAGCAACCTTAAATAGTGTTTGGCAAGTTAATTATGTATGAAAATAACTGATGAACTCATCCCACCCTTCATATGCCTGACAGCATTTTCCCTGCTAGGATATGTTCTGTGTTCCACAGGAGCTTTCTTTGAGAAGCTGAAAGATATTCAAATGCTCAAACTTGATGGTATCCCATCCAAAGCTCGTTAGCTTTTAATAGCCTACACCATTAAGTGCTAATAAGGCAAGTGGGTGCCACTCTGAAATATGCATACCACATGCACAAAAGATTCCTTTGTTTTGAAAGTGTTGTATAGAAATAAAGTTGTGGCTACAGGTCTGATGTCATGCCCTCTGTCTCTCTTTTTGTCGTGTCCACGTGAAGTTCCTGCAACCCGTCATTCACACAGGAAATCTTGCTCTATTGCAATGGGGTTTTAAGCCTGCAAAAGCTTGGGGATTAAGGCAGATAGCATCAGGCCCTGACATGTGACAAAAGTGTGACCCTTTGTGATATGGAAATGGGAAATAGAGGGCTTTTCCCCTGTCTAATGTCCCTCTGCATGTGATGGCTTAAGTGTGTACGACCCCTAGGGCATCAGTGGCAGGGCGGCATTATTTGATTTCAAAACACTGCAGGTTCATCTGCAGCTTTAGCTTCCACATGTTTGTATTTGCTGCTTGATGCAGCAGCTTATGGTAAAAAGCACTATGTATCTACGGCTGAGCACGTAATACATCCTGAGCTGCTGTTTTCCAAATCCAACCATGGAGAAGCTTAGCAGGCAAAACAGCCCGCGTGTCCACGGGGCCTGCTTCACGGCTGCCGGACACAAAAGTCAACAGCAGGTTTCCACGTAGGAAGTTCTGTTGATCCGATAATGTAGGAGTTTAGCCAAGGCATGAGTGTTTTACTGAAGTGATCTTATGTGCACTCGTCTAAGTGGTCGTGCTTGTTTGGGGGTAAAGCTCAAAGAAATCGGGAGACTGCTGGCTGGTGGGTTCACAGTAATTCAGCAGCGTAGGTTCGTTTATTAACACTGAAACCGTGTCTATAGGCTTACAATGATCAAAGCATTGAATAATGCAGTTACATTGTACAAGCAGCAACTTGTAGTTGTAACTTTGTCTGATGCCCCTCGCGTATGCAGTTGTTCTGGTGTTTTAATTTACATTTGCATTATTTAACTGTAAGAACATAATTACATCATTACAGTAGTTACATTACTAACAACATTGTCAGACATTTGATTTACTTTGCACAATTTCAATTTACATTGCCATCCATGGTGTAATGGTGCACAAAATTCATGCAGCCTTACCATACACAGTTTTTTGATGCAGCAGTATTAACCTTTATTAATATTTCTATGTTTCCACCATGATCTGCAAGCATACAGGCATACACACACTTCTACGTACACAAACCACAAATGATTTAAAACGCTGACTTCCACCCTTTGAAGAATGGCTTTAAAACAAATCAGCGATGCAAGTTACTGAAGTTAAAGTCATTGTAACATTACAATCAGAGGGCACAGCATACATGAAAGCTAATTCACTATGCATAGTTTTGACATATAAAATGAAAAAGACAGGGTATATATTTAGAAACGAAAAATATACCAGTGCATAAGACCATGTTCAGAGAACAGTTGTGGGTAATTGCTCTGCAATTAATAAATCATAAGCAGTGTCTAATATGCATAAAAAACATGAAGGTACGTGCATATAAATGACATCACCAGTCAACTGTAGGTAAAAAAGCAGCGGAGATTAGTTCCTTTTTAGCATCAAAAGTTAAATAAAACACATTCCTAAAATAAAATCCTGGGTTTCATTTTTAATTCCTTCTTTTTTAATATAATTAGAAACTATTCAAAGCCGTTTACACTGTGTCAAATGATTTGTATTAATAGGTAATGATCCTAAATGAATTTAAATTGCATCTTGTTAACTTATATTGTAAGGTTTTTCCTTCATGTGTAAATTCACTTTTGTTGAGGTTTGGGTCTAACAGCTGTGATGTCTCATTTCAAAGTCTGTTACACCCTTCAGTCACTCATCTTTAAGATATTTAATGCAAAATGATATTGATATACACTCCAACTTAGCTTGCTACTAACCCGACCAAGAATAAAACCTATGCTATCTTAGGAAGTTTAGGAACCAAGAAATGACAACACGTTTGTTTTTGACAGTAGTCAGGTTTTGGAGAAAATAAGAGACACTGCAGAAGGGAGAGATGGAGTTCAGTTATGATAAGAGAGGAAATAGCAAAGGCAAGAGGCACCAAGTTGAATAGGGTGAAAGAAAGAGAGTAGACATGCTTGTGTAATGAAGGGCTGAGTCTAATACCCTTTCTAACAGGGCTGCCAGATCTGCAGGAACACACCCTCTCTCTGTCTCTCTCTCTCTCTCTCTCTCTCTCTCTCTCTCTCTCTCTCTCT
>JBBPCX010000160.1:5986764-6001026 GCA_037974365.1 Hydrocynus forskahlii
TAGGTAAAAAATGTCATTTTCCTGAAAACTATCATAATGGATTTATGCCGTTTTGGAAAAGAGCTCTTCATATATATGTGTGTGTGTGTGTGTGTGTGTGTGCCTGTGTGTGTGTGTTTGTGTGCGCATAAATAAAATAAAGAATTGCTATATCTCAAGAACCCATGATCTCACCCACATGTGAACCTCTTTTAGTCTGTGCTTTAACCAAACATGAAGTTGCTCTAGTAGCACTGATGATACCTTTAATATCTCAGAAAAGCTTAGTTATATATCGTCATGTCGCCCACCCTTATGTACTGTGCTTTGAAATTTAATTCTAGGCAGCCTCTCCATCTCTACTGATACAACTGTGTTCGTTTTATTTCTTTGTGCTCAGTGGTTCTTTGCTGTGGTTTATTCTGCGGGTGAAGTGACTGACTGATGGAGTGCTGATTCCTCCTGGGCCTTTGTCCATGAAATTTGAGCCCTGCATGCCTTTCCCACTTAAATCTCACCTGACTGCTCCATTAGAGGGAAATCCCAACCATGACCTTTCATTTCATTCATACTTGTGCCTCCGTCCTGAATCATGTTTGAGGAGCAGTTTAACCCATGTTGTCTACAATTTGAGTGTGCGTGGTTGTGTGTGTGTGTTGATAATGCAGAGGTAGTGTGTGTGAAGTGTGTGCTCCTGACCTGTATAGTTTTTGCAGGGCAGGAATGCAGGGCAGCTGAGAGGAATGTGCACTCTTTTGTGTGGGAACTCGACCACATTCAGAATTCAGAGTCACCAACTCATAGCCGCGCAACCCTAAAACACACACACACACACACACACACACACACACACACACACACACACACACACAACACAGGGTTCCCTTCCTCCAGCCACTGCCCTTTAGGAGGCACACAACCACACAAACCTTCCTTTCATTATCAGAAGTTGATGGTTAGTACTTTTTTATCATATTTATTTATGTAACTATTAAATCACATGGACATTGTGTTAGATTCTGTGTTGAAAGGTTTGCACCTGCACTTCACACTTATATTGTTATGTTTAGACATTGACAAAAAATATATATATTTGTTTGCTTTTAGTAAAAGAACACAATAATTTGCCATTCATTTAAAAAGTCTTGGATGTCTAAACATAATTGCAGATTTGATTCAAAGTCTTGAATCTGCATTTTCAACAGAACTACACCGTTTCAGTGAGAAAAGAGAAATCATTTTCAAATAATTTACAAATGCAGTGTGCTTTTATCATCGATGACTTTTTACTTCAATTACTTTTTCTTCTCTTTTGCTCCCTTCCTCACTCTCTTTCTCTCTCTCTCTCTCCCTGTCTCTCTTTCTTTCCTTCTCTCTTCCTTTGTCTATCTCTTTCTCTGTCTCTCCTGCTCGCTCACACACACACACACAGACACAGAGCCTTCCCCTTCAGATAAGCACGTCCTGTTGATTATATGTGTGCTGAGTGTTCATTATCAGCTCTTCGGTGCAGCTGAGTCTTAGTAAAGGTGTGAGTTTGGTACAGACTGAGCGCCACAGGGGACTGTGGAATCAAACATCAGAGTATTGAACACTATTACAGTATTTGTAACAAAGAAGTAATGAGTAAGACACTGAAGCCTTGTAAAAAAACGAAGAGATCAGTGAATGAATAAATGAAACACTGTATGAATTAAATGAAATATCTATAGATCAGCCGTTGTCTGATTCTGTTTTTACAAGGATGTGAGTCAGCAGAAGATAAGAAATATGCAGTATATTAGCATGTCATCACTGTCAGGACAAAATCTCATATCTTAGAGAAAGTATTAGGGAATAACAACATTTAATGTTGGTTAATGTAACAAGATTTTGATACAGGTCATTTTGGTCTGTTCATGAAATTTTGACACCGTATTAAAACCAGCATTTTCAAATTATTAAAAAAATAAATAAAAACTACAGAAATTGAAAAATAAGGTTTTGTTGTGACAGTGACAGTAAATGTAACTAGTCTTTTGACCCAGATGTTGGTGCAGTGAAGGTGTGTTGAACTGTTTGTTAATCTCTCTCTCTCTCTCTCTCTCTCTCTCTCTCTCTCTCTCTCTCTCTCATCCATCCTCTGTTGGTCTCCCTTCATGCCTGTGGACCTGCCACTTGTGTGTCACTATCACTGCTCTTTTGCTGTAAATAGGTAAGTGTTTCTAATGATTTTTAGAAAACTTATTGGAGCCCTGCTCAGCGAGTGCATGTGTTTTCATCCCTCTGGTCTGTTGTTCTGCTTCAGAAGGGTAGTTCAGTAGAGTTGGCAGATTATAAATGAGCTCAGCATGCAAAGGTGGTGTTCTGTGGAACCTCGATTCCTACCACTTTGGTCCCACAGTGATGTCTGAATTCAAATCAGAAAAGTGTAACATGTAGTAAAGGTACCATTTGTTGGTGGCGGGTCATGCCTGTGAGATTATGCAGACGAAGGTAGCAATCATAGACTTGCTTTTGAAAAGGGAGGGTAATACCAGCTTAGTGATAAACACTGGTGCAGTGGGTAGGGAGTAGCGCCTCATAGCAAGAAGAAGGTCCTGGGTTTGATTCCTGGCCGCAGCCAGCAAGAGTGGAGATGCTATATTGCCCCTAGGTGTGACTGTGTGTGTGAATATGTCCGTCTGTGTGTCTGCCCTGTGATGGCCTTTCGCTCAATGACTTCTGGGATGGGCTCCAGGACCCCCACAACCCTGGTTAAGGATAAGTGGTTCAGATAAATCAGGGCTGGGCAATTAATTTCTACAGGGGGCCACATAAAAAATCTGAACTGTGTTGGAGGGCCGAACCAGCGACAACTTAAACTTAATTCTGCTCAATATAAATTTTCTCCCATTGTAAAAAGCAGTAAATTATGTATTTTGATAAGCTGCTACTAGGCTTGTCACGATACTGAAATTAAAAACTCGATACCAATACTGAGGATGGTGCCCGATACTCGATGTTATTGTTTGGCTGGACTGAGCTACGGGGCAAAATGATCCGTTTTAGCCGGCTCAGAACTTGGCATTGCATTTAAATGTGCACGGCGATTTTTTTCCCCCCGCCCTCTGTAGAGAACAATGGGGGAATTTTTATGCTAATAACTCCAGATCCCCGTGGGCTAGGGGGGCAAAGAAGGGCTCGTTGGAAAGGTCTCATGGAGATCTACCGGCATGTCAGGTTTGGCGTGGCCAGGTGCTTGCCCCGGCTCGGAACGTCCGTGATCACGCGCCGGTTCTGTGGGGAGGAAACTGGCATTTAAGTATCTTTACCAGTGCTAAGTGCTATCGAACTTGATTCTAAATTTTAGTATCGATTAGTATCACATATTTTCAAGTGCTGCACTTGAGTAGAATTGTCTTTATTTTGAAAACATGTATTCTTTTAATATTTCAGTTTACAGAATTCGTTTGCGTTTACGGCATTTAGCAGACGCTTTTATCCAAAGCAACTTCCATTCTCTAACTACAGGGGGCAGTTTCCCTAGAGCAACTTGGGGTTAAGGGTCTTGCTCAGGGACCCAGTGGTGGTTTTTTTTTTTTTTACAGAATCTTGGCTGTTTCCCTAAGGTAGACCACACAGGGAGGAAGAAAGGGTGTGTGATGACAGGGTCGACCCTGCTGGCTCTGGGTCCAGCATAACAGCCAGCCCTGTGCTGATCACACACTGTTTGGCTGGACTTTGCAACATGACTGCTTCTTCTGTATAGCGCACTGGCCAAATAATGCGTGATAGAGTCATTTCCACTGAGTGAGAATGATTTGCACCCTGGTGGCACTGCCCTCGAGCGAGGCTATGGAGAGGGAAAAGAATGTGGTAGAAACTGGGTGTGAAATGGGAGCTGAGTGAGTGGCCTCAGGGTTTGGGCTGGACGTGGGAAACGAAGGAAGGAGATTCTGTGTGTGGGTTCGTGTTTGTGTGTGTGTGTGAGTTAAGTTGTAAAACTATTTTAAGACTTTGCTGATTCTGCATGTGGACCAAAATGTCTTGGTTTTTTGTTCCTCCGGTGTGTCACAGTGCTGTTTTCAGATCTGGTATCATTTTTGATTCTGAGATCAAAATTTGATCTGATTTCCAAAAACAAAAAAGCCACATCCCCTTAGCATTGCCTAACATTTATGAGCAACTTTAAAAAAAAAACAGCAATATGTACGTGGATGCATGCATGACAGTAGCCATGATGCACCCAGATGTCTAGTTTGATCACTGACAGTGGTTTCCAGAAACGGCAGTAAATGAGAGACCCTCTCTAGTAATTTAGGAATACATTTAAATTTCCCTACACTGTTTTAACCCTACGTGGGTTTATAATTTTGATACTTCTTTGAAGTTGTTACACTCTTACTGTTTTAGTAAGAGTGAGTTGCATACAACTGTACAACAACTGTACAATAAGCAGTTTTGGGGCAAAATTATTTATAAACGATTTTGTGCCAAAACAAATGGCAAGTTTTAAAAACTTACTCATGCTAAATAAGAGCCATTCCTCACTTCTGTCAAAATGACGCCACTCCACATCCTTCACATACTCTGCCACATACACAGCGCTTCTGCAGAACTTTAACTCCTGTGATTTAGTAGATCTCCTTGTGTTATTTGATCAGCCTTCCTAGCATCTTATTAGCAGTGTCTCTAACAAAATTTGAATTTTTTTTGCTTCATTTATTCTGCTCTGACTTCTTCCCACGTTCTCATTTTTTTAAATCTGAGTTAATATGGAGGTTTTTGTGTGTGTTAAATCTGAAAAGGGTGACTGAACAGTAAACTATAATTAGGCAGGAAAAACACTGTTTCTGATGCTGTTTTCCCAGTGTGGCAACTCAGTAGTTTCAGCCACTCACATGAGCCACTCAGAGCAAAACCAGGGATGGAGTTTCAGATAGTGGACTGGAGCACAAAACTCTCATGAGTTCAAAATGGAAAGAAAAAAAACAAAATCTGGTTAGTTACTTCAAGTGTTATGAATAATTGTTGAGAAATCAATCTCAGTCCTAGTTTTTCCCTTTTAGGCTTTTTTCTGGTTTTACTTCACCTTGGTTTAAGTTGGCTAAACCATGTTCTTTTGCTTTTTTGTCTTTGTCTAGTAATAGTAATTTTTGGAGGTGAAATATTTGTAAGATACAAGGTGGTATTGACTTGTTCATCGCATTCACTTACAAACTGTATAGTATCTCCTCAGCGTTGCACCCTGAGCAAGAGCAGGGATTCTCCATATCTAATTATATAGCAGGGCAGTCTAGATGATACTTTGTGTTCTTGTAGGGGTGTGTGTGTATTAGGTGATTCTGAGATCAGGTTATTATGCGAAACAGAAGCCTATGCTCTGTACACGCGTGTTTGTGTGTGTGTGTGTGTGTGTGTGTGTGTGAGCTTGAGCATGTGCGTTTGTGAGAGACAGAGGGAGGAGCCCTTCAGGCGTGACTGTTCTCCTTTCGTCTCCTGCAGGTTCTTAACCTTTCTGCATTACTGCTCATGTTATTATAGCTCATGCTGCCCTGAGGAGAAAGAAACAGATCCGTCCTTCTTCATTGTTTCCGCTTCAGTCTCTCTCTCCTGTTCCCTCTATTTTCCTAGCACCTAAACTACCAGTCAAAGGTTTTTGCACACCATATGTTTCTCCGTTTATTTCATACACTGCAGGTTTTTAATCCTGTTAAGCACTGGAAAGTTGAGAGAGCAACTATAAGAGAAAATGTCAAATAAAAATAAAACATGTAACAGTGCATGTCTGACATCTTATTAACTAGTTGTGTGATGATACATAGTCAAATTCCAGGCTGTACTTTAAAAATATTTAGTATACTTTTCATAAATATTAAGTGAATAACATGCAAATGTACAAAATTTGTGTGGCAGAACTTTTGACTTGCATTGTGAACTTATTTTGATTGTTTGATCGTTTTCTCTGTTACTAGATAGTTTCTAGATGGTCTGATAGAGTACACTTGATTCATTTGAAAGTGCTTGTTTGCACTTAGACCTTGTATGTACACTTTGCTGATGTTTTCTAGAGAAAGTTTGTCCTACGAATTAGCCGTAACCTTTTGCATGTAAATGTGAGTGTGTGTGTGCATGTGTGTATGTTTATCTGTATGTTTAGGGTAATGCCGTAGTGTTTACTGGTGTCTTAACAGTGTGAGACGAGGGTTTGAGCAAGTACGCTACAGTGACCACAGGTACATTCCTCGCCGAAGAATCCCCTTGTTTCACAGTGCCAGGATTTCACTCACCTGTTCCACACACTGAACACTGAAGAGAAATCTAACACAACATACTACACAGAGCAGCACTTAAGCATAAGCCTTTAGATCCAAATGCCTTTGAGAACTTTGTCCCAGCTTTTGAGTCGTCAAAGAAATGTTTTTTTAAAACAGGTACTGAAATATCCTCACATCCGTCCATCAATACGTCTATCCATACATCCATCCACCCTCCACACACACAACCACCTGCAAATCATTCATCCTCCGTCCATCCATTCATCCATCCATCCACCCACCCATCTATCCATACCTCACAGGGTGAAATACAGAGGAACACCTTGCACAGGTCACCAGCCCATCACAGACTGTGTACACAATGCAAAAAGTTTTTCTTGAAAATGACTTAGCTATAAACTATTTTTAATCAAAGCTGTCCACTTAAGACAAGCGTCTGAAAAGAGAGTGTGTACTTTGAGAGAGTGTAGATTTGTTACAGAGCTGGATCAGATTAATTTTTTCCTCTCCAATATCCTCTCCAATTTTCTGCTGGAATTAACCTGATACTGATACCTGCTATTGGATTAATGCCATTTGTAAAGAGAACATGTGCTCTCGGTGACTGTTGCATTTCTCTCTGCTCCCACTTTTCTCTGTTAGTGGCTCAGTACAGGCTCAGCAGTGCCCTAAGGCTGCCCCCTCCACACACACCTCCACACACACCCCCCACACACACAATAGATGAAAATTGTGCTCCACCTGTGTTCCTGCCTATACGTGTGTCCCTTTCATCGTATTAAAAAAATAATCAAAGTCAAATAATGAGTGCGCCCCAGGTTAAACATGTTGCAGCTTGTGTGCTTTTAAATCACCCAGAGATAAACACATCAGTGTTCTGTTATTGGAAGGGTAAAAACACACACACACACACAAACATTGTAATCGATGGTGTGTGTGGCAGGGGTTGAAGAAAGTGGGCGTGATGTGGCCTTTGCTGATTAAGGCCTGTGGTGGGAGAGTGGTTTAGATTTCCCTCCTCTGCCTCAAACAAAGAGACCATTTTAGAGAGATGAAAAAATGAGGGAGGAAATGGAAAACTAGAATTGGTTCATTGGAAATGGGCACACAAAAAAGCATGTAAAGGAGCCGTGTGCTAAGGGTGTGCCTGCGATTGTTTTTTTTTTTTTCCCCTTTAATGTATCCGTTTTTGAAAGGGATGATTTATAGCCTTTAAGTGAATTTACAGGCCTTTTGAAACTTTTTGCCTCCTTTTGCTGGGATGATGCTGATTTTCTCCCTCTGACATACAGTAGTTTATATAAAATGTCTCATTAGTATTATACTATACAAACACAGGAGACTGCATGTGGCTGCTGTAGCACTGTTCAAGTGAAACCTCATTGCTTTCAGAGTCTTTAATTGCCATCGTTTTCAAGTTCATAAATCAGGGACAGTTTAAATGAGATTTAAGCTGAGTAATTGTATAATTCAGAAAATATATTGAAGGCTGTTGTTGCATGAAGTTAGTCTCCACAAGAGTTTGGATTTTTATGACATATGCATTTCGTTTGGTTTGGTTGCTTTCCCACCACAACAGTGGATCAAACTACATACATGTTCAGTGACTTTTTCTGTCATTACTATAAACAATTGTAATGCAGTCGATCTCCCCAAACCAATATATCTGTTTTAATGTGATTTTATTGCTAGTTTTGAGCAAGAATGACGTGTCTATTAAGAGTCAGATGTTCAAACAGGCGTATTATATACACAGTACAGCGTACAGATAGAAGAAAAGGAAACATGCTGAGGTGTTGAATTTCCTTGTTTGATATAGACCACTGAATAAATGAGTTCCCACCAGCTGCAAACTGAACCAGGGTTCATTTGGAATCAGACCAAGACTGTGATTTCTGGCAGACCACAGTTTATTTGTTTAGTGCACACCCAAGTGCAGGTGGAGTGTTCACACGTGCTGTTTGTAGTAGAGGTGGGTGGTTTATTGATATCTTGCAAGTTTTTTTTTTACTGAGGTTACGATGGGATCGTCAGTACTTTCACCCTGATCAGCTGCAGGCCGTATTAAAAAGCGCTGCGTCAGTATAAAGAACAGTATCATACTTTTACTTCTGAACAACATTTTCTAAATGTACTGCTGGTACATTGTCTCCTCTAACTTATCAAACCTCAGAAGGTATGTATAAATTCACTGATCCTGCTTGTTTTTTCTTGCTACTGTTTCCGATATCTGAACTGAGGGCATGGGCCCATACCTAGTACCTGTCTGATACCAGTGTTCTCGCCTTTCATTGTGGCAAAATAAGATCATATGTAGGTAACAATTCTTTTCTGTCATACTTGGCAATTCAGAGAATCTGTTCATGTTGCATAATATTTATCTTTGTAAACACAAAATGTCAAAAAAGGGTCACACACCAACATTCTGCAAGTTATTTCAAATAATGTTCACGAAAGGTTTATTAAGATATGTGTATAAATTAACTTATAAACACTATTACCGTTTTAGAATCACCATGGCTATGAAATGTCTGACAGATACTCATTCCATTTTGACATCTGTGCCAGTAGCAGCATCAGATCAGTGCGCCACGAGTCATATACATGAGCATGTATCATGAAAATGTCTTCTAGTGTTCTGATTTTATATTTTTGCCATAAAATATCATTATGTTTTCCAAGTGATAATAGATGCCATTTAAACTAGAATTAGTAAAGTGAACTGGTTAGATTATAATTAATATAATACTTATTATTTATCAAATATTTTGGTAAAATGTCACTAAAACTGATATAACAATATGTCAGTATTACCATTAGAAGCCATGTTTTGCACAGCTCTACTCCTTGGCTTTGTCTGCTCTGAGTGTTCCAGGTGTTCTGAGTGGTGGAATGATGGATTTAGAAGAACTCTTCATTTCTCAGAAGCTGCATGCAGCTGGTTGCATGACTCTGTGCGTGTCTAGATTTGTGAGCGTTTATGAGGGATTTTAGTCCATTTTGGGGCATTTTGCATGCTAGCATTTGATATGTTCGTGCATGTGTGTGTGTGTTTGTGTGTATGTGTGTGTCTTGTGTTATGCAACAGACAGCCTCCAGCTGTAGCAGCCAGAGGGCCGGCCTCGTGTCAGCCTCTCTATTGTCACATTAACAGACGGCCGCCATGCGTCTGTCTGATCAGCATAACACGAGCCAGACACACAGCCCCCAACCCCCTACCTCTCTGAGCCCCCCATTCTCTCCCTGTCTCCTGCTCTCTCCGTCCAACTTTCCCTTGTTCTCTCTCACTTTTTCGGCCTCTCTCTCCCTCTCTCTCCTGTTTTCTTTCTTTCACCTTCTCTTAAATCAGGCCTTAATGGCCGCTTGGAGAGCGGTAGCGTTTGGTTAGCTGACAGAGAGAGAGATGAAGAGAGTGTTAGAGGAGTGCCTATGCTCCCTCTGCCATGTTTATTTACAGAAGCGAGAGGGAGGTGAGTTAAGTTACCCTCGGTCCACCCCGCACCACACACAGCAGCGGCTACTCCACTTTATCCTCTCCTGTTTCCCTCTCCTGTAATTAGACTGAAAACTCCTCACACTCCTCACACTCACCCTTTGTCTGTCTCTGTTGCTAAATGATGAGTTTATACCCCCACTTCTGCAGTCTCCAATCTCACTTAATTTATATAGTGTGCTTTTTTATACTATACTGTTGTGTATAGCTTTATTCTATAGATTTTTGCTGCTCTTACTTTTGTACTGTCCACTTTCTGCTGTAGCAATGGAAATTTCCCACTTGTGAGACTAATAAAGGTTTATCTTATCTTATCTAATCTTCTCTTACTTTCCCTCTCAAACAGTTCACAGCACATATTGCTCTGCACCAGAATTAATAAATAAAAATTAAATTAAATTAAATTACAGTACTTACTGTCTTTGTAATGTGCACATTCCATTTACATTTACAATTATGATATTTAGCTGACGCTCTTATCCAGATCGACGTACATTGGTGCTCATTCCAGATCATCAGTTATCAGCTTTTATTAATGTGAATGCGGAAGCATGTATACAGCTTTTTGATTGGTTGATCTGGGCCCAGTACTGATCTATTTAAAGATTCGATTTTTGTGGTCGAGTCGCCTTCATATGGGGGAAGAGAGAGTTTCGGAGCAAGCATTGTGACATCACAGGTTCAGCAGGCACAAAATGACAAATACGGAATAACAGATCAGTCCTGCAAAAGCTTAACACACAGCAGACTCATAAACAGCCTTTAAGACACTAAAGCACAGGTCAGTTATGAAAAGAAAGCGATGTGTCACTGTTTGTTATGGTTAAAAAAAAAAATCAGCCCATGTTTTAGTGCTGCTGGTTAGCCAGCGAGCAGCTCAGTTCATGAATTTGTGGCCGTATCTTCACTGTTCTGTGTGAAAAGTGTGTTCATAGTGAGCCTGAATGAGAGTAAAGTGTGGTAGTGTGAGTTGTCTTCTCTGATTGTCTGAGCTGTTTTTCTCTGCACCCTCCCCCACCCACCCACCCATGTCAGAAATACATTTCTCTGACCGCTGGAGCGCAATCACACTTAATGTTTTTTCACAGAAATGCATCCTAGTTACAGCTGAGATTCTCCATGAACAGTCTTTATTTTCCTCACTGTGGAGAAACTCACCTGTAAGTAAACCCTGAAACATTGAGACATAACAGGTATGTGTATGTGACCATTTCAGTTCAGTTTTAAAGTCGTAGTTTGCCAGTATGTTTCCTTTGTCAGTATTCGCATCTTTAATGAATTTGCTCTGAGCCTATTAGGGTGATGTTGCTGAGAAGAAATGGAAGCTTAAACCCAATAGCACTGAGCAAACTGTGTGTCTAGATAATTACACACGCTTGCCTCAAACCATGTGTCAATTTTATCTTGTTTCTGGTACAGACAGCTATCAGCTCTCTTAAATACATTTGGCCTATTGTCTGTATAAATCGTCATTTATATAGTTTACATTTGTTTTATTTTGTATTTTATACAGTTTATACAATTTATTGTCTCAGGAGTAATTGTAAGTGACAAACATATTTAATCTTGAATCTTGTCTTCACTAATTGGCTACATTAGGGGCAATGGGAGCAGTGTGAACATTTGCATTTTCTCTCTTCTCTTTATCAGCTGTAATTATAGAATATCACAAGTGACTTGGAATTTGTGATTGCCTGCAGGTAAAACTAACTACGCCTGTGCCACTTGTGTACTACTCTGTGTGTGGTGGCGGAGTGTGTATCTGGAGCACGTTCTCCTCAAGACCGTTGAGATTTTGGGCAGGCTGCCAGGTTGGCTGACAGCAGATCAGCGGAACGTGCAAGGAGTCTCTGCTGGTCTCTTTCTCCTCCTGTCTGTGACTCTTGTCTGAAAAGTTCCCAGAGGATGCCAGTTCTCTTAATATGCTAATCCAACAGCAATTTCTCAGTGCGGATAAACCTGGCCCATTCTCACTGCTGAGCTTTGGCACAAATATTAAGACAGATAAGAGGGCCTGAGCCTGACTGAAGCAGTGGTGGAGGGGAGTCTATAATTATGAGAATATCTTAGTCTTCTCACTCAGCATGGCACTGTATTTGTGGAACATGTTGCGTTGGAAATCTGAAATGCAAGGTTAAATAGTTAAACAGAATATAAAGCTAAAACTGGTAAACCTTTCCTTTGGGAAACATCCCTGTGAATGTCTCATAAAAGTAGTTTGTTGAGTTTTTTCAAGTGTTCGTTTGATTCAAATGGGTTGAATGATTGTTTCAGGTGCGTAATAAATTTCAGCCCTAAAGCCGAAAGTTCTTACCGACTGTTTTTTTGCTGTTCTATTTAAATGTAATTCCACATTTGCACAAATACATTGATGTATAAGGAATTCCTTTTATATTCTATTCAGGTACAAACCTGCACTTTTTCTCAAATTTTTCAATATAAACTAATGACAAAAACAGAGTGATCATGAAAAAAGCCCAACACTTATCCAGTCAGAATAAATATCTTTGCAGGGCTCTAGATGGCAACTAAAATAGTCGCCAATGTGGACTAGGTTATTTATTTTGCGACTAGTTTCTTCATTTCATTCGCCAATGGCGTCTCTCACAACCAAGAGAAACATTTGCAGCATATTTCTGTGTCATTTATTCATTTATTATGTAAGATAATGCAGAAGACAAAAGTAGACCGTTCCAACAGCTCAGAACGGAGAAAAAAAGTCAGCATTGGGTATGACTGGAGACAAAATGTGCCATGAAAATATTTTTTTATGTATATCACATTTGACAGAGATTATGGCTCTTAAAAAGAAATTTGGCTCCCAAATATTTTGTGTTTAGGAGCCAGTGGCTGCTAAGGGTTTTTTTTGTCTAGAGCCCTACTTTGTCTTCTGAATGCTATTGATTGAAAGTCTAGAATCTGCATTTCTTTTGCTTGTTTCAGTGCGCTTTGAGTGAGAAATGACCACTTTTCTTATTGTCTGTGATAATGGCAACTTAAGAGTTTAGTTAACTGAAAAAAACGGAACTATTTTGTTTCATTTTTGAATGTTCAGTGTGCTTAAGCGGATCATTTAAGCTTTACATCTATAAATTGTAGGACTTGAAAATTTAACAGTTCCACGTCAGGAACATTTTTTTTATTACACATGAAAGAATTTGAGCACTAGGTGTTTGGGGAAAGCTTTGGTTGAGAGAAATGCTGCTCTGCTGTCATTCCCCAACCATGAGCTCACAGTGATGAGGCTGCATTCTTACTGAGAGGAAACAGACTGGTGCACTTTCTGAATGCAAACACACACACTCCCACCCACACCCATATACACACAGGCACGCTGTCAAACGCAGTCTTTAAACACCTGCTTGTCTCTTTCCATATGCCTCTCTGCATTCTCTCTCTGCAGGGTGGAGTGAGAGCTGTTTTTTTCTGATGTTCCAAACAGATGTTTCAAGGCACCTTCAGGATTTTCAGCTGTTTCTGTGTTGTTTGTCACCCTGTGTGGTGTTACTATTGGAAAGTGCTGGTGTGGACAGACCAGTATGCAGGGCCAGTATGTGCCATTGTTTTTGTGTGAGTCTGCCTCTTTGATGGATTGCTTCTCATGGGATGCTCAAATGCAACCTTTGTTTTAAAGAAAAGATCTTTAAAGCAAAAATCAGACATACAGAATTCGTGCAGATCTGTTCAATCACCAAATAAATGTTTGGTATCTGTTTTGTTTTGTTTCTGTATTTTTGTTTTTACTGAAGCTGCTGTTGTCTGTAATAATGGAAAAAGTTCCTTGTAGGGCTGTGATTAATCCTATAACCATTTGATTGCATTAATGGTTGTTTTTCAGGTGCATAAATGGTTTGTGTCAATAATGGCAAACCTGTTGTAAATGGTTCTTTTAACCTTATATAAAAAGGTTTTAAATCACCAAAAAGGATTCTGCTGTTATTTTAGGACTATTGTATTACCATGTTGCGCAAGTGTGACCTTTTAAAGAGTCTAGTGCTTGTTAGCCTTATAGCTCAAGGGCAGAACAAAAAAAGCAAAGTCCACCAAAGATTTCTTGGCTTTCCAGTTACGTTTGGGCTGAAGGTGAAATTGGAGGTTTCCTTGCTCTGTTGTTTTAAGAATGTTGTTGCCTCAAATCTACTTTGAATGTTTCACCAACTTTTTTTTATTTGAGCAAGAATCCTGGCATGGGCACTTTCATAAATCTACATTATTGTAAAACCTGTCCAGCAGCATGCCTTATGAAAACCTTTCTGAGAACACAAGAGCTGAACTAACTCCCAAGCTGACTTCTCTTGAAATCAAACACACTCACATAAAGGCCAGCTGTCAGCTTGACTAATCTTGTGGTTCTGGGTGGTGCAGACAACTTCTGCTAATGAGTAATAAATGTGTGACTGTATAGAGTGTGATATATGTGGTGAGGACTTATTGCCTGGGAAAAGTTACAAATGTATATGTGTATGTATGTGTGTGTGTGTGTGTGTGTGTGTGTGTGTGTGTGTGTGTGTGTGTATATGTATCGCAAAGAAACACACCTCCCCCTCACCC
>JBBPCX010000160.1:6002018-6018590 GCA_037974365.1 Hydrocynus forskahlii
TGTGTGTGTGTGTGTGTGTGTGTGTGTGTGTGTGTGTGTGTGTGTGTGTGTGTGTGTGTGTGTGTGTGTATGTGTAGTCAGGAGACGCAAATCTCCCTCACACTGGGCAGGTGAAAGTATCATCTTGAGTCCTTTCTTGCGGTCGTTCTCACTTTGTTGTGAAGTGTGACTGATGAGGAATGTATAGAGTCTGGACGCACTCTGTTCTCTCCACATCATTATTGACCTCTGACCTCAGCAGCCCACTGAAAGCTTTGTTCAGTCAGACTCTGCTGTCCATTATAGAGTACTCGGAGGTTATGGAGAGCCGATCCTCTTCACATGAACGCACAAACGCACAGAGAGAGAGAGAGAGAGAGAGAGAGAGAGAGAGAGAGAGAGAGAGAGAGAGGGAGAGAGAAAGGCAGAAGCGGATCATCTGATGATAGGAAACCCATGTTCTTTCTTTCTCAACCATAGAGTGACACAATATTCTGATTTTCACAATATTTACTTTTTCTCCACAGTTTAGTCCATTGATTTTAATACAAAAAAAAAAGAAATGCAGACAGTAACTACTCTATATACTTAAGACTATGAGGACACTTCTCCTAATTATTGAGTGCAGGCGTTTCAGCCATGCATTGCTAACAGGTGTATAAAATCAAGAACAAATCCATGCGGTCTCTACTGACAAAACAATGGCAGTGCACTGGTGTATGATCCCGACCAAGATCCGTAATGAACTCTTAAACCCCAACCAGACATGCACTTTAGAAGTTCAGAAAGACCCCTGGTTTGTAGCTTAAGTTCACCTGAGTACCACCCCCACTCCCAGTATATTGACCACTGATTGTTGCGTATCCTTATAAAGGATTGTCTGTGTCTCAAGTAGCATAACAAACATTTTTTCTCTTGTCTTACCGAGAACCCACGCTTGTCCTCCTTTCAGATTTGACTTTTTGCCTGGTGATATTTTTGCTTCATTCTGTCTTACAGTTATCTTACCTGTTCTCTGGACTATTCTGCCTTTTGTGATTCTGCTTTGAATACTGCACTGTCTTCTTTACTGGTTCCTGTCTGTTTTACCTGTTTTCTCATGAACACTTGTACACATCCCTTGTGTCAATAAACTAATCACCTTGGAGCTCTGTATTTGGGCTCATATCTGTAAACATTAAAAACTGGGTCATGCTGAAGACTTCATTGGCTTTAAGTGTACCACTGTCACTGCTACTTTTGAAAGAAGTCAGCTTGAGAAATTTCCACCCTGCTAGATCTGCCCTGGCCAACTATAAGTGCTATAATTGTAAAATGGAAGCATCGAGTGGCAATGACAGCTCAATTATGAAACTGTAACTCACAAACAGTAAGAGCAAGGATGGGAGCATTTGGAGGAAGTCCTTTTCCTGTTCCAGTATGACAGTTTGGAGAAACTGTGGCCTGCGTGGAGCCCTGACCTCACTGAGACAAACACCTTTGGAATGAACTGGAATGTCAGATGTGAGCCAGGCCTTCTTGTCCAGCATGCA
The DNA here is from genome assembly GCA_037974365.1 of Hydrocynus forskahlii. Lineage (NCBI taxonomy): Eukaryota > Metazoa > Chordata > Actinopteri > Characiformes > Alestidae > Hydrocynus > Hydrocynus forskahlii. The sequence goes on from JBBPCX010000160.1 coordinate 6,003,530, forward strand.
TGCCTGATTTCACTATACTTCTTTATTTTTAAGGGCACACATCCCCACAGACACACTCCAGAATCTTGTGGGAAGTCTTGCAAGAAGAGTAGAAGCTGTTATAGCTGCAAAAGGGAGCTTTGGGCAGCTCCATATTAATGCCTGTGGTTTTGGAATGGTATGTCCAACAGGTTCTTACCATTGTGATGATCAGATGTTTTCTGCGTGTTTACACACCCGTGGTTGCCTATTTATCTAGGACTTTTAATCTAAGATATGATCGTGTAAACGGAATGGTTTGATTATCATGGTATAACCAAGTTCTAAGAGGTTGACGATAGTGTTATGACATGAATGCAAACATGAGTGACAAAAGAGTGTAAAATGGATCACACTTTTATGGAAGTGACATCCTTCTGATTAAACATTTCATTAGAAATGGACACCATGAGCTATTTAGATGGAAAAATGAAAATAAACACTGCGGTTTTCAAATGGAAGAAAACACGTGTGTTTCCTGAAGGGCTGTTTCACATCGTAAAGCCAGACTGTGCGGGTGTGCAAGTAAACAGGATTAAAATGGACTAGTCTTTTATACAGCTCATATAAACATCTTGGTCAGGTCCAGTTTATTATTGGAGTATTTAACTTATTTAGGTGGTTGTGTGCATGTAAACATAGCAGGCCCAGTTGCCAAAACAAGTCAGCTGTGCCTGATCAAAGTACAATTAACATAAACTATAATATACAAGACAAATACGTGTTATATACACACAGTTTAAATGGTTTTAGGGTGAAGGGAAGTTCTTTCAAACATTTTCCTCAGCACTACAGAGGGTGTTTAAGAACAGTACAAACTTTTTCAGCATGTCATTATGTCAGATATGTTTTTATAATATTAAAACAAAAGATAACACAATACCCAGATAAAAAAATATATTGTGTATTATAGCACACTTTTACAAGCATTTACATGCTGTACTACAATATTCTGAATCTTAAAGTGAATGTCTGCCAAATTGCTGATGATTCATTGGTTGAGTTGCCAACAAAGTCATTCAGGGTGGATTTAGGTGAAGAGTAAGGAAATTTGTCTGGTAACTTTACAATGGGGTCATGGTGATGTCTCCAAATATAACCATTGCATTTACTTTATAGAAGAGGGTGACCTACACATGTCTTCTGAGATTTTATATGTAATGTTGATAATGGTAAGAACAAATACTTCAGCGACGCTCTGCATGTACTCCGCCACCAAAAGTAGATTATAAACAATATTTTTAAGGCCAGAATCTTCTTTTAAAGCTTTCACCAAACTTTCACTAGACATTTCAGTGTGTCATCAGACAGCATGTATGTACTCTGTATGTTTCTCTAGAGCAATACAGTTGACCTTAAAACTATTCGTAGTGACTGTTTATGCCAGTCTATCAGTGTGCTACTACAAAATTCCTGGGAAACACAGAGAGAATAGTAGAATAGTGGAAGCCATCACTCACAGGAAGGGGGAAAGACTGAAAACAGGATGCACCAAAGACCAGATGGAACCTAGACTGCACCCCCACTTTCACCCCAACACTCAGACATGCGCACACACACACACACACACACACACACACACACACACACACACACACTTCACTACAGGACATCAGATGTCTTGCGTCTCTCATATAATGCCTTTAATCTCTCATGGCTACAGTCACGAACCCATTGCTTTGATGTATGCCTTTAATATGTCATCATAATCCTATATGTCTTCATTATGTGTCGATGTAGTACCAGCCTATGAAAGTTCCCTCGTGAACCCATTCATTATCTTTTGACCTCGGATGTGTGAGTCATTACCAGGCTTTGGGGAGGACACAGAGTGAGAAAGGTTTTCGTTCTTCAGCACTGAGTGTATCCAAAGCTGTCCGACAGGTTTTAAATGGCTTTTTGTTTCTGCTCACTGAAACGTCAACATCCACCGCCATGATGGGGCCCGGACCAGACTGGCCATCCTGGCAGATTTATCTCAACTACCCTGGGTCATAGCTCAGGATGAGAGATCAGCACCTGCTTCACCCTCAATCCAGGATCTTGTTAGACCTTCTCCATGAAGAACCTTGACTGCGGGAACCTGTGAAGAATGGCTCTAAACAAAGCTAAGCCTTTGTAAGAGTGACTAAGCTGAAACATGAGGACAGCAGGAATTTTCATCTGATGTCTACTGAAGGCATTAAGACACAGAGAAAGTGGGGGCTGGGTAGGCAGTCAAGGAAGGCTTTGTAATTTGGCCTGGTGTTTAAATATCCCCCCCCAAAAAAGATTGGACTTGTTGATAGCATAGTTTGTTTAATGAGGTGCTCCATGCACTTGGTTTATTCATACAAATTCTGCAGTTTCATGGTTATTGAGCTTTGTATATGTTCACTGCTGAGTGTGAAAAAAGAAATGGGTTAGATATGGTAATGAGCCATGCCTATCCCTCCTGTCTCCTCCCAGTTTTTTGCATTTGAAGTCCTAAGCAATGTCTATTACTGCAGTGCTCTCTAGTGGTGGCCATCTAAAATACAGCTGATCAGATAATTTGCGTCCCTTTACGTTTAGGGAGACTCTATTCAGAATCACAATCTGAAAATCTTATTGATGCCCGAGGAAAGTACTTATGCTACAACTACACAGAGACACAAAGACAGCAATTTAAAATATAAAGTCAAATACAACTCTCCAGAAAATACTCTATACTACAGACCCTATTGTATAATACACAACATGCTGTGGTCAGTAAAGAGATGCATATAAATACTATAGATAAATAAATAAATTACTGTTGAAGTAGTTTGCTAATTAACATGAATAGTGGAATGGAGCTGAACTTTGCACCAGGTCTGTTATTGTGACATAAGTAGTGAGATAGTACATAATAAGACTGTTGCACACAAAAATGAAGATACTGCATGTAACTGTAATTATTATTAGAACTTTGTTTATGTACTTTATGTGCCTCTGACTGTGTGTATGCATTTGAATTAGTGCCAAGTGACTCATATCGTAGTTAGGAAAAAATATTATTAAACCACAACCTCAGCACCAGTCCCATCCTAAGCTCTCTTAACTTCTAGGCCACAGTTCTAGTCTAGCTGAGGACTGTGTCTTAAGCCTTAACCATTGGCTTTTTGAGGTGATGGAGTACCCACACCTACAGTGGTGCTGGAACATTTGTGAACCATTTCTAGATTTCTGTGTAAATATGACCTGTCCTAAAAGTTAGATAAAAGAACCCAGTTAAACAGATGAGGCAAAAATATTACACATGTATTTATTGAAGAAAATGATTTCATATTACATGTCTGTGTGTGGCAAAATATGTGAATTTAGGATTAGAAATTAAGATGAAATTAGAGTCAGGTGTTTATAATCAATGGGATGGCAGTCAGGGTTGTGTGGACACCCTGTTTAATTTAAATGGGGATCTATCGATGTCTGTTCTTCACAACTCATGTTTGTGCATGAACAAAGGAGTTTGGACTCCATCAGTCCACAGTAAGTCTGTGTACAAACAGAAACATTCAAAATCATTATTACCCTCCCTAGAAGTGATTGAGGAACAAATATCACTCCAAGAGCCAAGAGCAAGGCATGTAATAGTCTGCAAGGTCACAAAGGAACCCAAGGCTCGTTTAAAGATCACATGGACAGGCCCTAAGGCCGTTGGAAAAATGTTTTGTAGACAGATATGACCAAAGTAAAACTTTTTGGTTTGAATAAGAAGCATTATATTCGTAGAACAGTATAAGACAATGTAAGAACCTTATCCCATCTGTGAAATATGGTGGTGGTAGCAGCTGATCATAGTTACAGTAAATGTTGACTTTCACACCAGATATTAAAAGCAAAGGTACACATCCTTTTACCACTCACATATATGTAATATTTGATTCGTTTTTCTAATGTATTTATTTTGGTTTCATTTTATCATTGGGTTCTCTTTGTCTACTTTTAAGACTTATGTAAAATCTGATGGTTAAGTCATATTTAGGCATTCATATTGATGTTAAGGGTTCACAAACTTTTAAGCACTACTGTAGATGCCTTTTTGATGTATTTTTGTCTTTAATATAGTGTTTTCTCAAAGTTCTTATCACATTTACTTTGATTCATGAAGAATATAATATAACAAAATCAAAAATGTATTTCATGTGTCACATGCGACTATTTTGAGCATGTAAACTTATGAATGGAAATATACTTCAGTGGCCTTTAATTGCTGCTCTGATGAAAATAATAAGCTCTTACCAATCTCATTTCCATTTGAAGAGCATTCATTCACTATCTCTCTTCATCTTTCTATTTTCACAGCCTTTCATCTTTCCCTCCCCAGCCCTGATGCCTAAATACTACTGGTCGATGAGTAAGAGCTTTTGAGGTTTAGGAGAATGTCCTGAATGGGCTTTGAAGAAGTCGCAGGTCAGGACTTAGTCTATGTTACTGGAGGGTTTTTTAAAGAATAAGCTTTCCAGGGAATGTGTCACTCCATTTCGTGATGGTACCCTTATTGTTAATTAAATTATACGTTTCATTTTAAGGATCTGGACTAGCTGTTCCAGATGGTCAAAGGAAATGTTCTAAAAATGCTCATGGACTCAGTGAGAAGTCTGAAATGTGGCAGAGGACAAAGTGACTCAAGCTACAAAGCAAAGACTGTCCTCAGATTTTTATTGTCCTTGGTGAAACCACACACAGGCAGGCAATCCCATTGTACCTCTGTGCCAAACAGACCTTCTTTGGCCTGTCTATAAACCCAGCTTAGCTCTCTCCTCTTGGACAAAATGGCATGTTTGGGTCTCTGGGTGGAAGATATTGGAGAACTGTGGAGATTCTGTAGAAAATTTAAACTTAACTCATTAAGGTTTGAGGAATCAATTTAATGAATTCTGAAACATGTATATGACAGGACAGGGCCCAGCATAGCCATTGCTATAAATATAACTTACTTAAAGAGTCAATATTTAAGACAGTATTTAAGGCGAATGTATATATAATATAGATGCTTTTCATTATTAAAAACCAGAAGTAGGTTTTTTTTTTGTAGAAAATGTTCTATATATTATACACAGCTTCCATCTGTGTCAGCGGTGGTAACAAACCCAAGGCCTTTGTGTGCAAGTTTTACAGACGATAAAAAATCTCACCAGAGCTGCTGATTGCTCATGGTTTGTTCACTATTTTTAAGGCTTGAGGCTCCAAGTAAAAGTAGAACCTCAAACTCCACCCTACACACACATACACAATCACACATGCACACTCTTCTTAGTCTGTGGGTCTCCACATGCTGATTGTTGAACTTTCTCAGCAACTTCTTAGCCACAGCTAAAAGACAAATCATAACTTCTTTGTTATTTTTACTTGATGAATACAGTCCACTTCATTAAAAAAGCCATGAGTCTCTGTGAAAATACCTCCAGACAAGCATTAAACTCTAATTAAGCATGAAATATATTGTTTCTTGTGGGTTTTTTTCCTGTAATACAGCATGACAGTATGGGTCACATCAGTGCAGTATTGTGTCCTTGTGGAAATTAGGGATGGGCATTTCACGCTAAAATACTGTTTGATATTCTCTGTGAACTATTCGACCGTTCTTCGAGGATCCCCTGCCATTCCCCTGTGTTCCTGCCACCTTTAGCCAGTAGAAAACTGTTACTTACTCACAGGCACTGATTGCAAAGGAAAAATATTTTTAAGGCAAGAAAATAGTCACAATAGCTATTTGATGTTTTTTTAATTTAGTGACTATTTGAAAAAGTTGAAAACTATGACCCTTCACTAGTGGAAGTGAGGTAAAACTAGGACTGGAGTTTTAATTAGAGGATCAGCTCAGATCATAGAACTCATATGCATACAAAATGTAAAGAAAAAACAGTGTATTGGTTGATTTCATGTCCATTATTGACCATATATATGCCATTCACTCCACTGTGCTGCAAAACCAGTCTGTTGCGTAAGGCCTTTAAAACTAGTGAATATTACATACCTCATATGTTATTTACAGGTTTGTCTTTAAGACTCTTAAAGGCACAGAAACAGGTAGGTTAATTCTAAGGATAAAGAGAGGTTAAAAGTGACAAACGTAAAATGGATGAGATATGGAAATGGAAATAAATTCAGTGTTGACCGTTTTTGGCACGTAAACTCACAAGAACCTCAGAAATGGGCCTCAGGGAAAATGGTAAATGTAATAAAAAGTTATGATGTGACTCCTCTAATTATATGAGTTTCTACTGACACCATTTCACGTATTACATATTTCAAGTTGACTTCGACTGGCCTCGGGTAGGGGACCAATGGAGTAAATTACGGCTTAGAGACTGTCCATCTATTTCTGTCTGCCAGAACCTTTTGTGTAATCCTTTTTAGCTCAGTCAATAAGATGATGGCATCTTTTTCTTTATTTTTCTGGCATGGAAAGTCACTTAGTGTTTTTTAGAGTAATATTCCATTCACTTTTTGACAGAGATGAATTCTGTTGTCAGTAACGTCTTACTGGATGTTGACAGAGTCTTATATATATTCTGTAATGATCAATAATGAAAAGTAGGACTTGGATCGCAGTTAACCTAGAAGACATCAGCCCAGACAGTTGCAGTTGAGTGGAACTGTCTGCCTTCCCACTGCAGCTGAATGTAACTCTGTCTGCTTGTTTATTTTTGATTGAAAGGCATGCACAGCCCTGTCAGCGTAACACTGATGTTGAAATAGATCCAGCTTGTTTTTAACAAGAGGAATGTGTGCGTGAGTGGTGTGTATGCGTTCGTACATGGGTTTTGCTTGTGTGTTTTTAAGAAATGCACACATGTGCCTTGTGATGGTCATGCAGCGGTTCTGTTGCTTCATCCAACTCAATCTTTCTAATTAGGAACTGCTGTATGTGTTCCTTTAACCACTCCTCTCTAGGGGTGGACAGTATAAGAGATTACCTTTACATCACAGTGCTCTTGTCTGAGAACATTATAGGTACCATCAGTGAACTACACTGAACAACCATTCAGAAAGACAGATTTAGACAACCTGAGAAACAGCAGCGTACGCTGTGCATCTTATTATTTATTTTACTACAGGAATACTATTTTCATTTTATTCTACTTGTGTTACATGTTTTTTTTACTAACAAACGTGAGGGGGCTCTGTGTCTGAGAATTTAAACACTGAAAATGATGTTCCATTGCTATCTGTATAAGACAATAAACTTGGAACTTATTAACTCCATAACCTGTACAATAACAAGCAGCCGAATGAACATTGGCTCATCTGAGTTATTACCAAGTTACCAAGAGGAGATTCAAATTTATCACATTTTTTTTTTCATTCATTCATCATGTCCTGTTTAAATTAAGAAATGCAGACTTTTTTAAAGGCTCCTGTTTTCCTGGTGTCTTCTGTCGTTTCTAACTGGTTTGTAAATCTTAGAAAATATAACATATTCTGTGAACATACCTTGAAGTATCGTGATGTTGGATTCTCGTCATGTTTCCCACCCTTACTCGTCCTTGAGCTCCACTCTGTGGCCTTGCGGCGGGCAGGTGGAGTCTAAAGCTGGAATGCTTGGGAATGCATTCAGCTGAACCGAGCATGCACAGGCAGGACATAAAGACTGACCCGCAGATGGAAAACTGAGACTGATCCGGCATGTGGTGATTGAGACAGAGACAGGAATAGAGCAGGAGAGAAGAGACAGAATGCACTGTGGGTTGATGAATATTTGTAGACCCTTGCTCCAGAGGTGAAGGCCAGTCTCTGCAGTGCAAAAAAAGCCAAAGGGCAGAGGTCTGTATAAGTGTTTACTTGGACATTTACAGCTTGTGGTCTGGATGAGAGCAGAAAGAGCAGTGATGATAAACCTGATGGTTTTCTAATTAGCTCTGATTGTTTGTGAGACAAGTTAAACACATGCTGTCATCTAATCTACACTGGCCTCCTCTACACTTTCTCTCGTGCTGTGTCTGCTCTCAGCTTCTCTTCTTTTCTTACAGCACCTAGCATAGAGGCAGATATAAATACGTGAAGAGATACATCGCTGTATCTGAGATGATGTGGCCACAGCATGCGGCTGCAATGCATCTATAAGACGTTTATAAGACCACCTGTTAATTCTACAATTTTCAGTTCAGTAATTAAGAGGAAACTATTTCAAGAGTTAGGAGTGTTGATAATTCAAGTTCTTTCTCCTTAACATATTCTGTAAGGGTCTACTTTAACTCCATCATATTAAACATACAGGGTCAGTTTCCCGGAAAGGGATTAAGCCTAGTCCTGAATTTGTAGTGCTGTGAATAGAGATTTTCCATTGAAAAGGAAAGGGTAGTCCAAGACGAGGCTTAATCCCTGTCTGGGAAACCGACCCATAGGCCCGGTTTCCCAGACAGGGATTAAGACTAGTCCTGGACTATATTTCTCTTTCAATGGAAAATCTCCATTCATTATACTGTTTAGTGCAGGACTGGGCTTAATCCCTATCTAGGAAACTGATCCATTATATTAAAAACATTTGGTTTTGGTTGGCAACCTATTATGTCCTGCCTCACATACAAACATCTGGTCCTTGAAGTTTAAATAGTTCTGTTGGCAAATATATTTCTACTATGTTTTAAGGACAGTGCCTCTGGGTAGCCACTAGGTCTGGTATTATTGTTAAAGAAAGTCTCTTAATAGCATGCTTTTGAGACATTACAGCTGATTTACTTCTGGTTTTAAAAGGAAAAAAATCTATACAAAGCTACATGTTACTAGTTACACAAACTTATATAAATAATAACTCAAATAGAATATGTAATCAGCCACAATTTTCCATTATGCAAACATTGGCATTTTTTCAATCAGATTCGTGAGTTATCGACCTGGAATGCTATTTCATTAACAGGTGTTCTTCATCAAGAGTTAATTCGTGGAATTTCTTGCCTTCTTAATGTGTTTGGGATCATCAGTTGAGATGGTTGGGCTGGTACACAGTTAGTGATCCTATTCCACTCCACATTATGGCAAAAACCACTTAAATAAGTAAAAAGAAACAACAGTGCATCATTACCTTATTACAAAACATATTCTGGTTTGTTTAACTCTTTTTTGTTTACGGCATAATTCCATGTGTTCCTTCATCATTTTGTTTGTTTTAAATATTTCTATGTAATGTAGAAAATAATAAAAACAAAGAAAAAACACTGAATGAGAAGGTGTGTCCAAACTTTTGACAGATTTTTACATTTGTCTGACGCCGGTGATGTTTTGAGCTGCTGACACCTGTATGATTCCAATATTGTGTCTGTAAATTATGCCGATAGGCTCATACCCCAGTTTCATACATAACACACTGGCAAAATATGTCCTATTTGTGCCTGAATCTGGCAGGAAAGCCTCAGTACATCTGGCTTTCAGTATTTTGGGAAAGTCTCACTTTTCTCTCCAGCATAAACCCATGAATTTGTGCGTGCAGTGGTTAGGCCACACTGAACTAAACGAACAGCTTAAATATGCAGTTACTCATGGAATAACCACAATGCACACAGAGCCACACGCTGTTTCCTCATGTGTTCTTATATGTCTACACACACATACACACTCGCACAGCACATTTTACACCTCACTTGCACATTTTGTAGCTTTACTTGCACACTAAAAAAACATGTGGGCCAATAAATCTAACTTGTAAAATATGGGGACAGAACACATAAAATTCTTCCCTTCTGGCGTCTTCTTAAGCCCTTACATCTTCAAGTCTTAATTAAAACAGTAGCCCGCAGTAGTAGTAACTAGAGGAGTTTTAACAAGGAAGACTGTTAAGCTTGAGGGGCATTGCAGGGCCTCCTAAATGTTCTCTTCCAGGGAAACCCACTCTAATCTGGTGCGCTGAAGCCTGAGAATGTTTACAATTAGTGACGCATCCAAATGTTAAATGTTGTCTAAAACTGAAAGTCAGGACACGCTGGGCCAAACACTGAAACAAATGAAAGGCTGCCAGTAGATACAACAGTTGATGTAAAATAAACACAATTATTACACTTTAGGCCACAGTATGAATCATGAAGTTTTAATTTTACACTGCACTTTGGTTCTTGCATTTGTAATTTTCTTTTTAAACTGTTTGAACTTGTCTGTGCTGAGGTAGAACGTGTGTTTTTAACAGTGATGCAGGATATCACTATCAGCAGATACAGAGATTTGATGTGGATGTTTATGTTGTACAACAGAAAACTACTACTGCATTTAAATAAGTAAAACATGTAAATAATTACATTTACATTTACTTTTTTGAAATTGTAGTTTAGATCAAATACATTTGCAGACTTTCCATAGCACTTTATTGGAATGGTGTATACAAATCTCAAAAACAAGCTGAACAGGTTTTTTTTTTAAACGTTTTTTTCTTTCTGTATTGCATTTGCATTGCTTTTACTTTGCACTAGCTATAAAGAAATTCTAACTTAAATGAATTTGCCTGGGGTTCTATGGAACTGTACCCCTATGTTTGTGTTTCTTTCTGTTAAACATGATGTGAATATCTGTACTGCAATTATGGGAGACGAAAAAACACAAACTAAATTGCGGCAAAAACACAGTGAAAAGCAATTCCTTGTGATCAGTGTGTGTGTGTGTGTGTGTGTGTGTGTGAGGCATGAGGATGTGTTCTGTGTTTGTAATGATGCTTGCTGTGCAGGTGTCTGCTCTTGTGGGAGAGCTCAGGACAGCAGGGCTGTATGTGTTTGTTAACTCCACCGCGGGACCGTTTTATTGATTAACCTCAATAATGCATCAGTAGGCCAAGCACCAACCACATCTAACCATTTTTTTAGTTCTCAGTCTGCACTGTTTTACTGAATAATAACCCTGATAATAAGCCTAAGGAATAGTTCATTATATCTGTAATAAGAACATCCCTGCTCGCCAAAGAGGAGAGTTATATCTCTTAATCTCCACTCACCTTTTCTCTTCATCTCAGCTGTGGCTGCTCGGCCCTGGTAAATTATTAACAGCATGGGAGGGTGTGGAGGGCCTTTGATTGCACTTCTCAGGACAAAGGTTGGGTGTCCGTGTTGTTTTTGTGTGTGTGTGTGTGTGTGTGTGTGTGTGTGTGTGTGTGTGTGTGTGTGCGTGTTGTATTATTTATATATAGATTAGACAGACCTAAGTTAATTTAAAAATTATTCTTAGACAAAAATAAATAGTAAATAAATACTTAATGTATGAATTTTAGGAAAGTGAATGGGTACTTGAACACTTGGCTGACCGTTTTATTGAGGTTCCAGTAAACAAATAGGAAAACTGAAAGATCTGTTTTAACAGAACTCTAAAATGGGACCGGTTTGCTCATATTAATATTTATATACACTGATCAGCCCTAACATTAAAGCAACCTGCCTAATATAGTGTTGTTCCCCTTTCGTGCTGCCAAACCAGGTCAACATAGTGAGGCATGGACTCTACAAAACCTCTAAAGGTGTGCTGTGGTATCTGGCACCAAGATGTTAGCAGCAGATGCTACTCAAGGTTTCCCAGCAGATGATTTCCCAGAGCATCACACTGTCTCCCCCAGCTTGCCTTTTTTCCATAGTGCATCCTGGTGCCTCTGCTTAACTTCTGTCATAGTAAATCTTCTGTTTGTTCCAACCACACAGGAGACCCTTTTGTGCTCTCCTGAATCAAGGAGCTTTGGGCGACTGTCGGTACTCACCTCTGCTTACTGGGAGCATACCACAGGACTTGTCATTTCTGAGATGTCAAAACAACTTGGCTCTTGTAAAAGCCACTTAAAATGTACTTACTGTGAATGCAATGTTATCTCTGGCTTTATCTGGTTTTATCACTATCCTTATTATCTGCCGAGGCTAGATAGTTCCAGAACAAAAGAAAAGACAAATTACTGTGTTAGTACATCATCCACTGAAGAGAAAAAAAACCATCTTGTAAAGGAAAATGGTGATTCATCAACCACTAGCTCATTAACTCCTCTGAAGAGGCAACGTCAGTTACTCATCCCCCACAAACTTAAAAAAAAAAAATGTTTTTAAATGCATTTCTCTCTTAAAATACTACGCCTGTAGCTTAATGTTTTTTTTTATGTTTTCTATCTCTAAAGAATTTTATGAAATATACCTAACTATATCTAACTAATATTTATAAATTAAACATAAAATATTATATTTAATTTTTTTTAAAGTTCTCAGCAAGTAGTTTTCAGCAGCCAACAAGATCTCAGCATGTGTTTTTCTTCTTCAGACTTCCTTTTGGAAAGTCTTCTCAGGTGGCTGCTCCTGAAGCTACTTGGACTAATGCCAAGAGTGTGAAAAAGTGTGTAATGTGTCATTATGAATCTAAAATGAGAAAAAGGGTGAAAATTAGTGCGCAGATATTTGGTACAGCATGGAGAAAGGGTGTAACAATACACAAATTTGGATTTGATACAATTCGATATTCAGTGATACAGTTTTACATTTCAGTACACTGTTTTACATTTTTTGTCAACAGTGCACTGATATGACACCTTTAGTATGTAGTTGGTTGTGGGTGAGAAGACTTCTGTACAATAGGTTATAAATGGAGTCTGTAGGGGGGCTGTTAAACTGTGTAATGATTAAGCTGATAACACTGTGTCCTGCACTGATTCTGTTTGCTCTCTGTGTGAAAACAAACTGACCCAGCCGGATGCCAGCTCTGTAGGTTGATTCTGCTGCTTCTACTGTGCATTTATTGGGTCGTAGAGGTGCATGGCTAAATGTTGACTCTATAAAAGACAGAGGCTTTTTCCCACTGGAAGTGCGGCTGTGGCCAGAAGCAGACAGTTATATGTGCCACAGCCCTTTTTACACACACATATGCACAACCACGCCTGTGCAAATGCGCATTTCTTCTGTTAAATATGTAATGAGCTCTTGGCTTGAATGACATGCTGGAATGTAAAGTCAGAAATAGAGTAAGTGGTGATATTTCAGAGAGACTTAAACCAGACCTCTCACCTTTCCCAGCAGAGGGAGGCTCTCACACCAACATGTGACTACAGAGGGCCATCCAAGCATTTGTGTGTTTGTTTGTTTGTTTGTGTGCGTGCGTGCGTGCGTGCGTGCGTGTGTGTGTGTGCGCGTGTGTGTGTGTGTGTGTATGTGTGTGTATAAAAAAACGCTTTGCACCTTGTCAGAGAACAAAACAAGACAACTTAAGCCAGTCTTACGCATTTTCAGGTAGAGACATATATAATAGCCTTCATCCAGCTAGTGATATCTAGATTTTGTGTGAGCTATTTTTGGCTAATATTCTATGCCGTTGTTTGCTTCTATCTTATTTGACATCCAGACTGCACACATGCATGTGTTCTGGGGCAAGACTTTGGAGGGAACGCTGAAGGGAGAACCTATAGTTGTTAGGCTCTTCAGAACAGCTTGGTGCAACTAGTGCCCACCAAGATCAATCACCCCACCCCACAGCAGGATAGCTTTACAAATGGAGGCTCGAATGCAGTCAATATTTATTCATAGTATAACATTAGCTTGTCTTTCATAGGGTTTTAAAAATGTGTGAGGTATATAAAGATACAAATGCGTGTGTATATTATGCATGTGTGTATGGTTGTTTCTGATGATAGGGATCGATTAGTATACTGTTTGTTTTGATGTTTAATCAAGTTACCAGTGTTAAATAGTTAATAGACCAGACAATAAGGGTTCTTTGGAATAGTCATAGTAGAACCTTTACTTTGATAGTTCTTTAGAGAACCAATGTTTTTGTAAATGAGGATTATTTTTGTATATGTGTAAAGAACCTCCGCATTATTTAAAGGTTCTACAAGAGTTACATTTTTTTCCTAGAACTGAATGGACTGGGTTCAGCATAGACTTTTTCCCTGGCTTGCACAATCATGTAAGTTTACAGTCCCCAAAATAGTTTGCACTGTCCCTAACCAAGTTTTGCCTTTCAAAAAACAGTTTTGAATGTAAACAAGCATATATATCCACTGTATTTTCATTGTCATATTTCATATTTAATCCGTAAGGCAGCACCCACATTTTGAAATTTTCATTTGCATTTTTTCATTGTTATTCATTGTTATTTTAACTGATTACCGAGATTTTAATTACATTTTCCTCTTATGGTGTTTAGCTATGAAAGCAAATGAAGTTTGTATCAAGTATGGCATTCTCTATGTCAGTTCTCTATAAAACTTTCAAAACATGCGCTTTTCTGACCAGACAAGTGATTTTCAAAGTTGCCGTCCTTACATAGCATTTCACTTTCTTCAGGCTATCAGGCAATCATTAATTTAACGCATTGGTCAATCTAAGTATAAATCCAATAAAAATGGACTTAAGTGAACAATAACAATACCGTAATCTGCCAAAAATTACAAAAGTTTTCATTAACAAAAAAACAAGTTTGTTGTAACTATGTATGCAAGTAAGTGTTTCTGACTGTGAGAAAAAGCATGGGTAGAATTTTAAATGGACATTATTACGCTGCAGTTTTGGGAATTAATCTTTGCTGATTCACTGGGTCGGTACATTCACATCCGTGATTGAACTTGAGTGGTCGGGTTGAGTAATTGTTTCAGCCCAGTGTGTTTGTATGTTCCCACTGAGATAATGGGCCGGAGAATGGCTCAGAGTGCATGCGTTCAGTAGCCTGAAAATCATTCCAGGCTGTAAAAGGTTTGAATAGTAATTCTTCCCCAGCATCACATCTTCTAGCCTGCGGGCCACGTCCGGCCCGTTGGTCTTTTTAATCCAGCCCGCCGAAGATCGGTGTTTCGCAATAGGCGCAGTGACACATTGACAGGGGTTTACACATTTTTTTTGCTCTAGCACTCTAATGAGTACCTACATGAATCAATTGGTACGCAACAAAATAAAAAAATATCTGTCTCGGCCATGGTTGGGGGGCAGTGTGAAGTTACTCAAATTAGGTACGCATTTGCGCTGTGATACTGAAAACTGCCGCGCATTTGCGTACCATGTACGCCAAATGCGTATTGGTGTACCACTTATGTCGATCCCTGTACACTGACTTGATTTTGCGGAGCCCGGGCTACTCTCTGTTATTACTCTGCTACTGGCTATGC
>JBBPCX010000160.1:6034170-6047654 GCA_037974365.1 Hydrocynus forskahlii
TGTGTGTGTGTGTGTGTGTGTGTGTGTGAGAGAGAGAGAGAGAGAGAGAGAGAGAGAGAGAGAGAGAGAGAGAGCATGTGCACCTGAATGAGTCAGAGATGTGTCAGAGATGTGTCTGGCCCTCAGATGACTAAATGTGTAGCATTTGATCCCCTCGTCCAGAAGAGGGCGCTGTTGCAGAAAAAAAATCTCAGTTTAAGGCTCAGTTTGCACATGTATGTATATGTATGCCCCTCAATACGTATAAAGTGCATATGAGCAAATTAGGTCACAGAAATATTTCCATCTACAGTGCAAATCAAGTGAAAATGAAGGAATCAACAAAAAGGCCTGTACATAAATTCTACCAAGGCTAAGACAGTGACACTATTAAACAATAAAAATGATCAAAACAAATACAACTACAATAAACTTTCATTTTTCCAAGTACATTATAGTCCACTGTCTACCAATAAGAAGTGCCAGCCCAGCTCTAGACACTCTGACGTCCTAGTCCTCACAATATCAACTCCAGCTTTACAATAATTCAGTACATAATAAGTTTAAATCACTATACCTGTTAAATGTTTATAAGATCCTTAGCAGGGCAGAGCCAGGTACCACATAAAAGACTGGAATTTCCAGCAAAGGAGCAAAACTCCAAACCATTGCAGCTCACACACCAGAAAATATATCATATCCTGTGTCTTACTAGCTATATTCTTATTATTTATTTGTTTGTTTATATGTTTGTATAGTTGAGTTTCATGTAAATGCAACAGATATATGACTTCTTGCCAAAGCTAATATGCTGCTCTTGTCCCTGGTTAGGCTTTTAAGAACAAGATAAACCAACGAAATTGCATTTCGAAGTTAAGTTGTGTTACCATTGCAAAGTAAAACAGTGTTTATAGCGTCACACCATACTGTTCTTTGGCCATTGGTCAAAAGCAAAATGTTTACTGGTGTTGTACAGACTGGCCCCTCAGCAGGGCAGCATCTCTAAACAGACTGTGTTTAGATTAGCACAGGTGATTTGTGAGAGAGGTACCACATCTCGTATTTTGGTCACTCACATGGTAGGAATGCTAGCAGCTATTCTTTAAACATCTTGCTCCTTTTAGTCCCATACAAAGGCCCTGGGCCATGTTTAATGATTAACAGTTGATGATTAACTGTCAGTAAAGCACTGTTTTACTAAAGCTACTGGATTAATTATCAAATTGTATTTGCCTGTATTATCAGTTATTAGGTCCTTAAAATAAGGTTTAGTGCCAGTTTTTTCACATTATCCACACCTTGACAGACCTTCTTCTGATTGTTCATGGCCAGGCATGGCCTGTGTCATGTACTGTAAATTTGTATGTGCTCCTAGCTCTGTGTTCCCATGAATGTTATCTAAGGTATATTTGGATAGTCAACACCTTTAATGATAAATTTCTATGTGCCTGCTTTCCTATGTATTTTGGCTTGTGGCTTTATGTTTGGAGTTAATTACCTGTACGTTGGTGGCCATCTGTGTGACAGTGTGTGTATGTGTGGATGAAGAGGGGCAGTTAATCTGGGTTAAGAGATTAGCTCAGGAGAGTTCCAGGATGGGGTTGGCCATGCTGACCAGCCTGCACTGGGACAAAGAGGATGATGGTCATCCCTGATCAATGTCCCGTGCAAAAAAAAGAAGGGAGTAACGAGAAGCAGAAGAGGAGAGATCAGTCTAACCACACTCCAGTGCAGGTTGGACTTTTCTGTACAGCATCTTCTACCCTGGATGACTTGAACTGTGAAGAAGGCCTGATGTCTATGTGCTGGATCTAATAGTGGAAAAGTGTTTTTTTTTTTTACATCAGATTTCTTTTTGTGTAGTCTTTATTGGTCCTTGTTGATTATTTTTGACATCGTCCTGAACGCTGCAGTTGAGTGCGTTCTGGCGAGCTGCTGTTTGTTTTGGAGATGCTGGACTGCGTGTAACATGAAACTCAACTCACTGGCCCCTTTGTTTGCCATAATCAATTCAATTGAAGCCTCTGGAGAGAGAAAGGCCGAGCTAAAAAGAAAAGAGAAGTAGAGGAGGAGGTGGCCTTGTCTTTTGGAGACTTCAGGAGGCAGGGGCTTGGAGAAGGGTCCCTGGTGGGCCGTATAGTCCAGGCCCCTCCTTCCCCTCAGAGTGAGTGAGGGGGGATCTGGGGACAGCACTAAGACCATTGGGTGAGGGGGTGAAGAGAGAGAGAACGAGGAGGGGGGTGAAGCCCCTAACACCACCCCCAGGCCGGCTGAGCCTGCAGCATGCTGACATACGTGCAGTGCCTGTCCTCGGCCCCGCTGCTGGGCTGCTCCAGCACGGCCTGCTATGAAGAGCGCAAGGCCAAGCCCTTCATCCGCAGCTTCAGCCTCCGTAGCCGTAAGATGGGCAACACTCAGCCCCTGCTCCCGGCTGAAGACCTCAGCAGTACCTCCGGCCCCTGGGTGGAGGGCAGTTTCCGCCGCAGGCTCTTGGCCTCCAAAGTCCACCGGAGACCAGAATCACTATGGACACCACGGCCAATGCTCAGAATGGACAATAAAGGAGAACCAGAACGTCCTCTTAGACGCACTCAGTCCTGCCGTGAGAGGAAAACAGCATCCTGCCTGTCTCGTAAGTGACATTTGTGAGTTTTAGATGTTTTCTTTATCTTAATAGAACAGAAGCAGCCTTAGAGAGCTGTTGTAGAGTTGTATGATGCAGGCAAAACATCACATTGCAGTTAGGTTGCCACATACTGAAATTGAAACATATCTTGCAACATGCTATAAACTATTGAGTGTAACAAGGTTAAAGATTCCCAGGCAATGTTTTAGCCATAGCTGGATCATATAAATGCCTTGATTCATCACAGCGTTCATAGAAATTTATCAGGAGCATTGGAACTCAGGATGCTCGCAGCAAACAATTTTATTGTATATTCACAGCAGCTTACAATTTTTGCATATCACAGATGTAGGTGAATGTAGTGTCAGGAGTCTTGCCCAAGGGATCTTACTGGTGTAGTGTGGTGTAAACCCAGGGTAGGAATCAAACCCCACTCTCCTGCCTGAAAGGCCGCAGTATGACCTACTACATTACACCAACCACTACTGCACATCACTTTAAGATCAATTTAGCAGAGCAGTTAACAAGCAATAGATTGTGGAGCCCTATATAGTATCCAAGTAACACTCTAGCTGAGGACTAGTTTTGTAATATACTTCCTGGTTGCTTTGTAGGGCCTTATTGATGGTTATGATGCTTTGCTACGCCAGCATTTTTTTAAATATATAGCTGTCCACTAGCCTAACAGCTGTGCTTTCCCATTTTTGAGAATTATTTTATTCGTTGTCATTGTCCCTGCCTAGAATGCTTTTGTCACTTCCATTGATGCACAGATTGTGCCGCTCTGACTTGGTGACCTTTGATCTTTAAAGTGGCGGAGGAGGCCCTTTTGGCTGACCTCTCTGGGGCATCTCCTATCCTTCCCGGCACAAGAGCAAATTCATTCACTTGCAGTCCTGCAGAAGGCGGTTTTATTGATCTTTGATCTGGGAAAAGCGCCGCCATTAATGAGTTACTGCGCTCAATTTTTGGTCAATGTGAAGTACAAAAGACGAGAGAGTGATCATGGATGGTCATGTGTTGAAACGGTTATTTCATTGTGTGGTAAGGTCAGGATGATGAAATGGCCACCAGTCAGACATTGTGGGAAGGATAGTATTGAGCTACTAAAGAACTCATATGAGGGAGGAAAAAAAATCCTTCTTTCTGAGTTAAAAAATAGTTTCAAAACATACCATTCACGCACAAGCCCTCTGAAACACTGAAACTATGTTACAAATATAGCCTATTTTTAATCCATTGTTTTGTGATTTCATAAAAAACATTTTATTAACATATTTCCTACTGAGTTTGCATCAATTTACTCCTGCGCATTGACACTAAAGCTGTAAGTAAAGTTTCAGCTCAGACTACTTTTTCTTTTAAACAAAAGCAGCCAATCAGAGCAGAGGTCATATACATAAATTAGTCAGGCACACTAACAAAAACAGCCTGTTTAATTGTAGGAGACAAATAGTGGCTGGAAATTAATATGAAAATAACTGTGAACATTTACTGTTCGCATTGTGTGCTGTCAGATGTATGCATTTATGTCAAATGTTTCACTCCATGTGCTGTCAAAAGATGGGGCAAGTCTTTGACCCATCAAATGGATGTGCACTATATGGACTAACACCCATGATAAGTGAGAGGACTGGCCATGCTGGCTGTGGGAACGAGAACAGTCAGGAACAGCTGAGATGGAGACTTAACTGGGTGTACAGAGTGAATCTGACTGAGGTGATGGAACTGACCTAATTACTCAGCATCACCAAGAAGACATTGTTACAGCCAGGTTAGATAAGAGAGGAAAGGAGAGCTGGCAGAGGAGAAGAGGAGGGTAGAAGGGAATTGGAGATGAAAATGAAATGAGAAGGAGATGGAGAGATACGGATGATGGGACAGCTATTGTATAGAAAGTTAGGAGCAGGCAAAAGAGATGGAAGAGGAACTGACAGAGATGGAGAACTGGTTTGGAAGACTTATGACCCATAGAGTTACAGTACATGGAAATGGTGATAAGCAGAGACGTTAGAACACAGATAGAAGCTTTTCTTGGATTTGCATCTTCTTGTATGATGTAAATTTTTTTTGTGCTTTGGCACCTCATTTACAATAATGATTCATTAAAGAGCCATTCGCTGAAAAGTTCAGTAGTGGTTTTGAAGCTGGTCCTAAAGGACCTCTGGACATCTTTGCTGTATTCATTTGTGGGGTGGGTTGGGTTGGTCCAAATATCTGGACTTCCTGGGAGTCCCTCAGGACCGATTTGGGAACCACTGCATTAGGGAACCGTGAGATACCCTGTCACCTGGCAAAGATCACTTTTTTTTTTTTCATTTTGCGCCTTTAGCTGTAGTGATTATTTATGCTATAGTGATTACATTACAGCACAGTACACCATGTTATGCTTTTGTGAGCATATCATAGATATTATTGTCATTTGTTGTGACATATTATGACATAAGTTATCACAGTGACAATGAATGCTGTCGTATTGTCCAACCCTGCTTGACAGTCTCTTTTGATTGGACTGTTTTGTTGTTTTCTTCTGATTAAATCGTATCAAAGGATACCTTGCAGAGTGCAGTAAATGATAACCAGAGCGAAACTAGTTACTGTTTTTTCTCTTACTCTTAAAGACTTGATTTATGACATGCATTGCAGCCAGGTGAACGTTGTTGAGTGATGTATGCGATGTGCATGTGATGGTCTGGACATCAGAGAAAACATTCAGATTGTTGCAGCTTAATTCACATCTGTACAGCACTCACATGTAGAATAAAGATTATTTCACTTTACCTATAAGATATTCTGACAGCTCATAGGTACATTTGTTCTCATGGTTGTGTCTATGACAATCCATGCGAGCTCAGATGTTTGTTTCATCTTTAGCCACATTACAATATTAACATAGTGTTTGCCTCTTTAAATGAAAGAATTCATCGATTGAATCACTTGCCCAGTTGTAGTGTTGAATGAATTGTTAAATTATCATCAGTGGTGAAACAGTGTTTATCCTTTTTTTTCCAGTGAGTATGCAGTACTGTCTGTGTGTGTGCGTGTGCATGTGCGCGCGCGCGCGCGCGCATGTGTGTGTGTACGTGCACCTTGTGCTAGTCTGAGTTAATACACTGTGACAGTGCAAGACGCTGCCCAGATCCTCACTGTATTGTGTTGCACACCACATTTCTGCTCTGCTGAATTAATCATCTAGGACGGGACTTATTTTGCACTTTGAACATACACATACGCTCTATGGTCACATTTGTCTCTCGCCTTTTCTCCTCATATACTTCCTTCTCATTTTCCTCCCTGTTTTTCTGTGTCTGGCATTGTTCCTCAATATTTGTCATGGTGGATTTGTGTGTGTGTGTTCGTGTGTGTGTGTGTGTGTGCACGCATGCTTAACAGTTTTAGACACACAGCAGGTGTTTCACAGATTTTCTCTAAGCCCTCATCAGGCATTCTAGCCAGTGGTGGCTCAACCTTTTCCCAATGGCTCTCTGGGGAGTGGGCAAATATAGCAGATATACAGCTACTGGATGAGGCGTACTTGAACAGAATCCACAGATTCATGTTTAAGGGTGGAGAAACTGAGTCAGTGATTCAGTAAAAAAAAAAAAAAAAAAAACTTAAGTAGGACCAAGCAATATGACTATTATAGTGACTATGTAAGTCACAGTGTGTCTTACTATGCTGTTTTGATAATATTGTGACTGTGTGAGTATTTCTTGTTGTTCGTTTTGACATATTGTGACACGATGATGATACATATTGTCATATTACCAAGCCCTGCTTGATAGCCTGTTTTGGACTGTTTTGTTGTTTTCTAGTGATAAAAGTATATCAAAAGAAACCTTATACAGTGCTGTAAACAACCAAACAGAAACCACTTACTGTTTAAATGTTCTTTCTATTATTCTTAAGTACCTGTTTAATAAGATACGTTGCAGCCAGGTGTTTGTAATCTATCAGTAATGCTGAAAGTTAGTGTGACTTTGTGATGTAGATCAGAGGTCCCCAACCACCGGGCTGTGGACCGGTATCGGTCCGTGAGTCATTTGGTACCAGGCCGCACAGAAAGACAGGATAAAAAATATTTTATTGATTATCTGAGTCTGGGAGATCTGTTATTTTGGTACATCAAAAATGTAGCCCACAAGCTAGCAAAAATGAGTAAAAAACAAACACAGTTTGTTTCTGGTTGTATCGGTCCATGAAAATATTGTTTTACATGAAACGAAAAAAGTTGGGGGCCGCTGATGAAGAAGATATGTTGCTCTGTACTGTCTTAAATGGTAAACGTAGATGCCCGTGGTCCTGGGACTGTTTTATTTTCTGCTGGTGAATGAGCAGCGGTTGAAGTTACGCAACAACTAAGACACCGAGGCTAATAGCCTTTGTTCATGTCATTAGCTGGCTGATCCTGGGCCAGAAGAATAGCTCAGAGAAGAGACGGAACAACAGGCTACATTGTAAAATACTGTTCTCTCAAAAGTTCCCCATCACTGCTCAGATACCTTGAGGCCTGCTGTTTATGGCTGAAGTGACACCATTTACTGCAGCTCAGCCAATCGTGACCTTAACCACTAGAAACAAAACCACCACCCTGATCTCTTCATGTTGCTTGTCGGTGGCACAAAGATGCTCCTGGGCAGGAGATGGAGGATGGTAAGGCCTACTACAGTAATCAGTTGCCTTTGCTATTGTTGTGCCAGGTTTTTTTGTGTGTGTATATGGGGAGCGGTGGGGGTCTCGGACCCCTTGCCGGGAACACTGAATAGGAATTCTTGGTCTTTTACTTTGCCTGACTAACTCTTGCAGTTTTGGTCAAGCACCATGACAAAAGCACATTGTTACTTGATGCCCCCTGCAGCCTCCCACCCACTTCCATATCCCCTCCTAGAAACAGGACTGTGACAAAAGAGAGAAAACACATCTAATCCTACTTTTCTCACATAAACAGGTGGACTCCTACCATCTCTCTAGTTCTTCATCTTTTCCCCAATTTCGATGTCTTCCATTTTTCGGATCTTATGGGCTGGGCATCATCATAACATATCATTATGTTATTGTTATAAATTGCTTTACAATAAGTTTTCTTTATCTAAGCATATCATAGACATCATTAGTGGTGAAACAACACTGGGAGGCCACCTGTCTCATCAGAGGTGTGATAAAGCTGTTGAAGGTTTCACTTTACTATCTGAAGATGGTGAGTACAAATTCCAACATTTGTGCATTTGGAGTGTATTTGGACTTGCTTTATATCAGAGGTCCCCAACCACTGGGCCGCTGACTGGTATCGGTCCGTGAGGCATTTGGTCCTGGGCCGCACAGAAAGACAAAATAAAAATATTCCATTGATTATCTGAGTCTGAAAGACCTTTTACTTTGAAAAAAAAAACAACGCTCGTCTCAGTCATGTGATGCGATACATCAAAAACTTACCCCACAAGCTAGCAAAAATGAGTAAAAAAAACAAACACACTTTGTTTTTAGTTGTATCCATACCGGCCCGTGAAAATATTGTTTCACATGAAACTGGTATGTGGCGCAAAAAGGGTTGGGGGCTGCTCCTTTGTACGATGGTGTGATACAAAGTAAAACACTGTGATACAAGTATCAAGTTATTTTATTTTTGTCATATCTGATTTTTACAGTCTCACCCTTTTGGTCTCTGTTCACTTGTTCCCCCCTCATTCTCACTCAGTCACACACTTTCTCTGTATGGAATGGCTGGGGAGTAGCTATGTGTTACCTATGTCACATTCTCACTGCATAGCACCAGCTCGACTTGAGTCTGCTCGAACAGAGTGCCTGCTATCTCGCACATTTTGCACTGCAGTTCATATCCTCTCGTTACAGCTGGCGACGTCACAAGAAACTTGTGATATTATCAACCACACGACAAAAATAGTAACAGAGAATACTGAAGGGATGGTAATAGTTTAGTGAATTGAGAATAAATCAGTGGTAGGAACATTTACAGTTGCTGCAGTTGCTTGTTGGTTTTAAGTATGGCAGGATGTCCACTGCACCTTACGGCATCGTATTCTGTTACATTTTTGCACACTGTACAGATATTTGTTCATCTGGAAAAGATTTTTTTCTGTATCTTTTATTATCTTAGTTTAGCCCCTTCAAATTTCTCTCTGATTTTAATTATTTGATAACTTCATTACACAGTCTCGTGGGCCGACTCAGGGACGCAGTTCAATGCATGCTGTACTTATGCTGTATAATTTTGTGTGTGACAAATAAAAAGTCTTGAATCTTGAGGACATCTTAAGAACTAGTGATGATTTTCTCTGACCAGTCAGTAGTCAGCAGTGTTTTCACATTTTGGTACCTACTCAGTTCCTTTGGAAACACAACCGAGTGCATACCAAAAACCATAACCAGTACCAGGTTCGAGGTACTAGTGTTTCCTAATTGAAAACCGCTAAAGGTTAGTATTGTTTAGCAGTGCATAGCATCAAATTGATACTGACATCAGAAGTGCTTTTGTTTTGCTGTACTTTTTAATAATATAGCCATATATGTAATATACGAATGTATATTACATATACGGCTAAATGTATACTTACATTCAGTTCTGTATGAACCAACTGGAAAAACTGGGGCTTTGAATTTACATCATTCAAATGTGTCAGGGGGCTGCATGTGAATCAAATGTGCAAAGTGCATATATAAGCCTGAGTGGACTATTTATTTCTCAAATTCCAATCAAAATATCTCCTGCTTGACCTCTCTCACAAAGACAAATATGGAATTGATTTGAAGTGTAGAGTCTTCACAGGATTTCCCAGCTTGGTTTAGTGCACTATGATTAAGAAATAAGTAATATTGAATTTACTCCATGCTAGTATTGATAGCTATGACTTAAAATCACTTTGTAGTTCAATAGAAGCATCTCAAGTATAGAAGCATAACTGTCAATGCAAGTTAAGCCTTAACAGAGCTATGACCATTTTCTCACATTTGTAATAAGAGCCAGTTTTCATTGTTAGGGTGTGTCTATACTTTATAGTTTGGTTCCCTTGGGCCCAACAAAAGCAGGCATCATTACGTTTTAGTATTGGTTCACTTAGCATTTACAATGATATATTTAACATTGACAAACGTGGAAACAAAAATCACAGGTCAAAAGTCACCCCTGATTAGGCAGATGTACACGTGGTGACAGTAACTGATAATCTAACTTTCCGAATCATGATGTACTCTCTTTTATTTGGGCTCAGGGGTCTTGTTTTATCTGTCTTGAGATATTCTAGAGGAATAACCCAGAAAAGGCTGTTGTATGTTGTTTTGCACAATGCAAAGAGGAGCATTGGTATGGAATATAACTGATGAGCGCATTTAAATGAGTGTATACAGAGTATTTTATAATAGCTTTGAGCATTCCTCAGCCCCTTTTTAAAACCGATTATCTATAATTACTGATTCTGAGCTTTGAAGAGATGATGAATGCATGTGCCAAAATGGCATCAGGCATTTTTCAAAGTACTGAAGCTGGTAAGCAGAGAGGAAATGAGAGAAAATGGTCCGTTTAGATGACTTTGGCCCAGATTTTCATATAGTTTGAAAGAAAACCGAGACTCAATCTGCTTGTTTTGTCCAGACCAGGGTTCGTATGGCAGCGGGCTCGCTAGCTGTAATAAACCACACTAACAGAGCAGTCACCTCAAACCTGTCAAGTCTGAAGCCTTTTAGTGGTGTGTTCTGATCGACTTAGACACACCCCCCACCCACAGTCAGCATTTCTGATAGATCATGGTTGACTTGAACAGTGTCTTGGTGCATTCTAAGCACAGCACACAGGACCAAAATTCGATTGCATGATTTTGTGTACTGAGTATGATGAAGGAGCCATGTGTGCCTCGTGTTACCCCAGCACTAATTGTCACGCTGCTCCCTCTCAATCATGGCCAGAGTGGGCCTAATTGAGTCCTCCTGACCGGGTTAATTTAGTTTAGGCCTTGATCAGGCTTCCTCTTCCATCATGGCTACAGTAATCGAGTTATTGTTGGCAGATTACCTCTTTGGGGAATTTTAGATTTAAACTCATTTCATTTGAACCTGGTGAACAGGTGCCAAAGCAGATCCCTGGAACAGATGGTATGATGTTCATCCAACTACTCCAGCTTCACAGCTCTAAGCTGTCCCCCTGCTGTGGAGAAATTAGCACTACACAATATATTGTTTAGTAACTGCTAGCATGATACTGGACTTTAATTATGCAATAATTGACCTCTAATATGCAAATATGCGCTCTAACCAGTCATGTTGTATTGTGTATTATTACCGTCCTGCTCAACCTCACATGCTCCAGTTCTGTAGTTCAGTGTTTCCCAAATCTGCTCCTGGAGACCCACTGCCCTGCACATTTTAGCAACAATCAGCTCAGTAACAGCCACTTGCTGTGTTGCAATGGGTGTATTAAAGCAGGGTGAACACCGAGCGCAGGGCAGTGGGACTCCTGGAACAGGTTTGGGAAACACTGCAGTTGATATTTGGATGAGTCAGCGCATTCACATAATTGTAAATCTTTTTGATGATAATAGTAGTTCAAACCACTTTGTGACTATAATCACAGTGAACATCCTGGCTGAGCTCATATTGTTGAAAATATATCACGATGGGTCGTACAGGTGACCATTCATTTCCAATTGCAAAAAGGAAAAAAGGCAACAACTGATTTGAGATTTTCTAAACTTTATGCAAATAAAGTATGAAACAGTGAAACGACAGTCAGCAGTCACTATTTTCTGAACATTTTGTTTCTACTGGCATTTCATCCATGTTCCCAGTAGTTTGTAACTTTATAAATCATACAGACCTGTAAACCTTAAACTGTTGCTCATATTTTGAATGAAACAGCAACAATGGACACTGTACGCGCCCGCATGCCGCAACAAGAACTGCATGTCTTCTAATAGGGTAAATATTAACATTTACTGATCATTTTCTTCGGATTAATCACAGCTCTGGGAGAATGCGGAATTCATGTGTCTTCAGAATGCAACTTGTTAATATGTGATGGAAACTGTTTACGCACCTGATTCTACTATCCCTTGAACTGTAGACAGGTGTGGTTCAAGTCCTCCTCCCTCTATTGTTCTTTATCAGAGAAGTGTCAGAAGCTGACAGATTGTAATACTTGTTAATGTTTTAAAAGAACAGCTCTTTACTGCCCTCTGCTGGTCGGTAATATATGAGGAAAAATTCTACATCTTTTTAGTCATGATGTCAGAAGAAATCTGCACCGTATGGGTTACCGCATGTTTCTGGCCTCTCGGCATTGCTGCAGCAGGATATCGGGGTCATGTTAACATGCACGCACCCACTGTTACCTGTCACCCTGTGGTTTTGCCGTGTTCTCGGGTGTCTTTTGCTGGTGAACTCAGGAGCAGCTGGGGCTGTTAGATTGCTTGCTGGTCGCAGACTGATACCTTTAATGGAAAGTTGTCAGATGTCAGGCATGCCCATCAGACGTGACGTGTATTATTGATCAGCTTCTCCAAGCCCAGCTTCTTATAAGCATTCTCCCAAATGCAATTAGACTAAAGGTCAGGAAGGGTTAAATGGCCTGGCCAGGCAAGTCTCTCTGGAATCTGGAGAGGCTTTAAGTAAATTATTATGGAGAAGGACTAATTCACACAGTGCACAAGAGGTCACATGTGTAGAAATGCATTGTGAACTAACTAGCTGAAGACACTTGTCAAAAGCTGTTGGTTTTATTTATTACAAATTTTGGTTAATTTCTGTTTCTTTTGGCTTTTCTGCCTCTTGTTCTTGAAATATATTGCAACTGTCAACAAAACAGTAAATAAAACAGTCCAGTTAAAACAAGCAATGTTAGATTTATAAGAAATTATTTTAGCACAGAGTATGCATCACAAAGCCATTTCAGTTCTGATTTCAATATCCAACACTGATATATTTAAAAAATATTGTGACATTGAATTTTAACCATACTACCCAGCATTAATTATGACAGCCCTCTTTCAATATTTAATTCACTCTGATTATAAAACCACCTCGGGTAATTCATGAAATGGAACATTTCAGTTTTAAGATCAAGATTAGTTTTAACTGTGTTTTAAACCACTTTGAATCCCTAATTATGTAGCATGTGAGATATATTTTGGGATGAAGAGATGCTTAATGGTTAAGTCTCTCCCATAATAGAAAGGAGTAGCTAGAGAGAGAGAGAGAGAGAGAGAGAGAGAGAGAGAAATATATCCAGAACTGTTTTAGGCTCTACCTGAGCACCAGCCCTTAGAGACTTATTAAAGGAGAAAGATGAGAGAGAGGAGAAAAGAGAGAGCGGGGTTAAGATGCAGGAAAGGAAGGAACAGATATGATTTGGGCAGGGGGTGCAGGCCATGGAGTAAAGGAGAATGATGGTGTATCTTTAAGTGCTTCTAATAATTCTGTCGCGCTAATTGGCTAATATTGCTATGGCAACCTCCACTTGAGATCCCTCACCCCATCAGTGGAAATTCATTACAATTACACTCAGGGCTTTAGACACTTGTGGTCTTCAGCCTCTCAGTCCACATAAAGCATTTGGAAGTTCCTCTATTATCTTGGTATAAAATACTACAGGTTTGTACAGATATAATTTAATTATTTCATTTTAAACACAGATAGAGTAGAGTGGTGTATAGCCTTAAGTGCAGATGAAGTGGTATGGTGTGTTGCATTTTGAGTCACTAGGTGGTGCCAGTACTCAGAGAAATGGAAGGAGACCAGTCTGTGGCAGCTGGGAACGTTAAAGTTAGATCAGTCAACTGAATATCTGATGCCACTCAGTGCCACAGGGTGTTTGAATCACAGCACTACTCCTGCAGTTAATTCAGTTTTGTGAATCAAATGATAACATGAACTG
>JBBPCX010000160.1:6051100-6065201 GCA_037974365.1 Hydrocynus forskahlii
TATTGACAGAGATGTCATATTTATACCCACAAAACAACGACTATGCTCCACTGAGAATCTCTAAAAAGGTGTGTGTGTGTGTGTGTGTCTCTCTCTCTCTTTCTCTCTGTGTCTCTGTAGGAATGGTACTGAACAAGTCCCGCCATTATATTAGGAACGAAAAAGTAGCTTGTATTTGCTTTTAATATCATCGTAGTATTGGTAAAATATACTGAAAATTAAAGATGCAGTCGTAGAAAATTTGAAATAGTGTATCAAACAGTATTACTGTTACACCCATCAGTCTCTTCCAAGGACGTAGAAACTAGACATCAGTGTAAAGTGGGCTGAGTGCACCTACTCTCAGATGACTGGGGTAAGTCATTTGGTTGCAGTTGGTTTTTGAATTTGATCTCATTAGAGACCTGGCACAGCCAACCCAACCAGTGTTGGATGTAATTAAAGTTCTGTAGAATCAAGACTAGGGATTCACCTTTCATGAATTTTTATGAACAATTTCGATTCCAAAAGCTTTACAGCCAATTTTGGCCGATGGCCCATTTTTCTGCCCTGTGGACTAAACGCACACATGAACATTTCCAGTAATTTGTGTTTATTTTTCCCTTTAAAGGGGCATACTGGCATTTTGAATGCTTTAAATAGCATGAGTTAAACAAAGTGCCTCATCAAAAGAAAGAGGTAAGAGACTGTTTAACACAACGATTTGCGCAAATTATCCTACAGGATTTCTGTGAGCACTCATTAGGCTTGCATTACAAATTTAATAAAATAATAATGAAGATTGCAAATTTGGTGCAAAAAATCTACCAATGCAAATGTTCCAGCCCAATCATAGATCCTTGATCAAGATCCGTTGTACACATAAAATCCAAAAGCAAAACAAATATTGACCTTAATTGTGAAAATTGTGTCGAGCTTGAAAATACATGTATCATTACACCCCTAATAAAACTGTTTTTCAAATGTTTTGGCGCTTCAGACATTTATCATTTTCATAGACATTTTTGTGTAACTCCTACTGTTTGCTATTCAGCTGAGAACTGTATGTCTGTATGTGTGTATTTGTTCTGGCTTGTGCTGCAGGGAGAGTCTAGCAGCAGGGTGAACTTTTATATCAAAACAGTTTTAAACCATGCTGTAAATATTTTAACATGGAACAGTACAATCCAGTTAAAACTTATTAAAATTATAACATATTTACTAATGCCAACTTTAAAACATTAGATATGGTGTTATATTATAAATATCATGACACTGAATGACACATGACATTTAATCAGAACAGAAAGATGGATCTCTGAGGCAGTGGAGCAACCAGCATTGACCTGAACTTCACTTAGGAATGCCCATACATACATACATACACACACACACAACCCACGCACACACACACACACAGAAAGGTACCATTAGGACTGCCCAGGCTGAGTGATTGCTGGACCTTTGACCTTTGTTGACTTGTCTGCGTGTGCATGCATGCATGCACGTCCCTTTGGGTTTGATGGTATCAGTGGAGGAGCTGAATGCTGAGGCAGGTAAGAATTCCAGCATACAGGTCCTCTCTCTGTTCTTTTGTCTTTGTTTCCGTTTCTACCTCTCTTAAGGTTTTCCCTCTCTTTGTTTCTCCCCTAGGTGTGGCAGCTAGTGATTGCATTTCAAAGTCACTTAGTTTTTTTCTTCTCCCCTCCTTGCATCTCTTTGTTTTCTTCTGTCTTTTAACTTCAGACTTTTATTCCCCTCTGTGCCTTTCTGAACCGCTGCTTTTCCACCGCACTCTTTTTCCTCTCCTGCCTGTGGTTGCTATGTTTTAGGAGTGTGTGTGTGTATTGTATGCGTTTGAATCAAGCTGTATTCATCTGAGCTGTGTGTGCTCTTGGGCTTTCCTGCTTGCTGCACAATGGGGATGGATGCCTTCACACAGAGGCCCAGGTCTTTTATTCCATGCCTTTTTTTGTCCACGCATGCAAACACAATGCAAGCAGATGCAGCTAAAGAAACTTGCCGAGCAAGATGCTCGCAACACAATTTGTGTGTAGCCACAGCTCCTTCAGATGCGTTCCCATTCAATCACCTGCATTCTCTGCCCAGCCCCTCAGCACCTCAAGTATTTTAAGCTCCATTCCTTCGCTCTTCTGTCCTTCAGAACACTGACCCACTTCATCTGCAAGCATGCTTCAGGACCAACACATAAAAACCAAGCTTCAGTTCAGTGCTGCAATATAATGACAGATACTTTTTTTTAAGGCCAGAAATGGCTCTTTTGGTCCTGTAAACCATTTCTCATTTGTTTCGTGGGTAAATTACCTCCACAATCATGTAGTGTCATATATCACTGAAAAGCTCCTGTCCTGTAAAACCTCATGAGCATATTGAAACTTGGAATTTGAATTTATAAATCAAATGACTGTGGAGTTTTTCAAGACTGTGTAATGAACAAGCTGATGGCAGCATCCTCATGTTCTCTTTCTCCCTCTCTCTCTCTCTCACTCACACGCACACACACACACACACACACACACACACACACACACTCCTTTTTTCTGGATGTTGTAAGTCCTAATGCTGGCTGAGGGTCACACAATAGAGCATGTCAGTCGTAAAGATGGAGTCGACGTGAAGTTCAAAAAAGAAGAGGCAATGAATGAAAGAAGGCGGAGAGAGAAAAGAGATATGGGGGCGGGGTTGAGTCAGAGTGACCCTGCATTTAGAACCTGATATCAGACATTCACTGGTGTGTGTGTGTGTGTGTGTGTGTGTTGCTTTAGCTGTTGCCTGTCATGTGAAGACTCATGTGAAATGGTGTCAAAGCTGCGTGGGAAAGTACCTCTATGGTGAAGTCATTAGGACTCCCCTCTGTAGAAGACACTCTCACCTTCAATGCTGAGGTTTTGTAGTCATTAATGGCTTATTTGTAAGCTATAAAATGCACACAAAATCCTCTGACTAAGCTGCTAATATGCTGACATGTTTATGTGACATAGTTCAGGGCATGCCAGCAAGATAAATAAACAGTTGTACACACTGACTAAATGGCTGTGAAAAGTTTTGGAAAAAGGATCAAAGAGTCAACCACATTCTTCACTTAGTTACATGTTAGCATTCATATGAAGTCCTACCTAAAAATTGCCTAATTTGAGTAAACTGATCAGCTATTTGATTAAAACCACCTAGCTAATATTGTGAAGGTTCCCCTTGTGCTGCCAAAACAGCTCTGACCTGTTGATAAGGACTAGACAAGACCTCTGAAGATGAGTTGTGGTGTCTGGCGCCAAGACATTAACACAGACTCTTTAAATCCTGTAAGTTACAAGGTAGGGCCTGCACTAACTATTCTGTCCAGCATATCCCACAGGTGCTTGATCAAATTGAGATCTGAAGAATTTGGATCAACACTTTGAACTCTTTGTCATGTTCCTCAAACCATTCCTGAACAATTCTGGCAGTGTGGCAGAGTGCATTATCCTGCTGATGGAGTTCTCTGCCATTAGGGAATACCATAACCAGAATGCGGCGTGTTTCGCTTGCAGCAATGTTTGGATAGGTGCTATATTCGAAAGTAACACCCACATTAATCTTCCCAGTAGAACATCGCTTAGAGAATCACACTGCCTCTACCAGCTTGTGTTCTTGCCATAGTGCATCCTGGACCCATCTCTTTCCCTGGTGAGCTGTGGACACACCTTGCTGTCCACATTACCTTAAAGAAAATGTGATCCATCAGACCAGGCCACCATCTTCCATTGCTCCCTGGTCCAGTTTTGATGCTCATGTGCTCATATTATAGTCGTTTTTCAGTGGACAGTTGACAGTCTAACCGGTCTGAGGCTGCACTGACAGGCACTGTGTGTTCTGACATCTATTTATCATAGCCGACATGAACTTTTTTCATCGGTTTGTGCTACAGTAGCTCTTCTGTGGGATCGGACCAGACAGGCTAGCCTTCAATCCCCATGTGCATCAGTGAGCCTTGGGCGCCTGTCACTGTTGCTCGTTCAGTGGTTGTTCTTCCTTCCACTTTTGGAAGGAACTAACCACTGCATACAGAGAGCACCCAACAAAACCTGCAATTTTGCAGATGCTCTGACCCAGTCATCTAGCCATCACAGTGTGGCCCTTCTCAAAGTCACTCAGTAGTGCTCTCCCTTTACCCACACAGAGTCAAGGTGGTCCTCATCTGAAGCAGACTAGAAAGTGTGAGGCAGGATTGAGCTAAAATAAGAAAATTGTGTCAGCAATGTAGTCTTTGCTTTACTGCCTTATCACTGGTGTACATTAAGCAATTTCCTTTTCTGTTTTTTTTTTTACCACCCAATAATACAAGCATCCATGCTTCAAACATGAGTGTCTGAGACCAGCTCTCAGTATAAGTCCAAATTTTTTATTTAAATGTCTCTTGCTTTAATTTTTTGTCTTATCAATAAATTAATGCAGACAAACACACCCTCAGTAGACAATGGTGCTCCTAAGGTCAGTGTAGACAGAACAAAAGAAAGGAAAGAATAAAAGAGACAGGAAATCAATATAGATTACTACAATAGTCATCAGAGACTAAGGGGGTGTGGGGGTGAAAGGAGAAGCAGGAAGAGAGAGAAGGAGATAGGAGATGAGGAAAAGCTACATTGTTTGAATGCTGTAGTACATTTCTATATCTTCCTTTTTTCATTAAAGCTTTTCTTGGCTGTTTTTGTTGCTTAATTTCATAGTGGGAACTTGAATGAATTGTACAACTTTCCACTGTTCAGTAAATATATCATTAAATTTTACATAGGTAAAAATGCATCAGAAAATGTGCAAAAAAAGACTGATAATGTATTTAATGAAATATATCAAATAAACCAAATTGTGAAACCAGTATTGTGAATACAATCAAGCTGGCATCTAAGTGTATTGTACCATACATATCAAATATCAATTTAAAATACCTACACGTCTGCACAGTGTCACTATTATCTGCCATTATTGCTATGATTCAAGTGTCATTTGGCAGTGAAGGCATGATAACCCTGGAGATGGGAACTTCTTTTCAAGTAAGACAGAAAAAGGACACCAATATAGAAGGAACCACCAGTCTTTTGAGGTTAACATTTGTTTGCAAAAAACAGCAACATGGTCTCGAAGTCTGGTCTGGGCAACAAATTATACACCAGTTGGCTTCTAATAATAATTTATGTGATGAATGTGGCCCTTTTGAACAGGTTTTGGACACTGTAGTGTATCTCCTCCTTTTTCATAATGAAAGTCTTTAACTTCACTCTTTTCATAAAAATATATGTTCCTTGGGCAGTTAAACACAGTGAAGAATCCTTATGGATGCATGAATGTCTAATTGTGCTTCTGAACACACACTCTCACAGACACATTCTAATCATGTCTGAGATGTGTTTAATCCTGCAGTGACAGACGAGTGGAGAACAATAGCGTGGTAATTACAGTGTCCCATGCCAGAAAGCATTAACACTGTACGCGTGCCAGGCAGCAGGAAACACACGTTTTGGAACTGTGACATGATCTGGGAGAGAGAAAGATGCAGCGGGCGGAAGAAGGGAGTGGACATGCTCTGTTCGGAGTGAAAAGCTCCTCTGTTTCAGTTTGGCTCTGAGATGAAACACACTCAGTTTCTCACTGACACACTTTCCTTCATATTAACGCACTTGTTACTCGACAGTAAGCAAAGAAACCTAGTTTTCAAAATCCCCAAAGCAAGACAGGCAGACACGCTGTGTGTGTGTGCGTGTGTGTGTTGGGGGAGGGGTGCCCTCTGTGTAGGGTTTAATTCACCCATCATTTGCGGCTCCATTCAGCTCCACATTCGGCCCCATTCAGCCCCTCCTGCCATTCACAGCCTACTGTGCCCCTCCCCCAAACAGCCGGACCCTTCATGTCTGAAAAGAAACAGGGTCACACTCAATATCTACATTATTTAGTGTAAATTTGTTTGTTTGTGTGTGTGTGTGAGTGTTTGTTTTCACATATTTTTGGGACAAAATCAAGAACAAATCAGCACTACTCTACCTTTCCAGGTCCAAGAAAATGCAATTTTTTTTTTTTTTATTTTACAAAAGCTACTTGTTTCATTAGTTTTACACGAAGAATAGTTGGCCTTTTTTAACTGTCAAGAAAAAAAATAAGGCATAAACAAAAGAAGTATACAGTTTTTATTGGACACTGAGGGCATAAATTAAACACTGTGCATAAGTCCTTGGCAGCCAGGAGAATCACATTGTAGATCATTCCAAGAGATATGAGTAAACATACAGTATGTGCTAGTTTGAAAAGGCCTCTTAAATTAGGAACATAGATTTTTATTAAAATATATAGAAAATGTCTGTGCAGCACTCAATCCAGTTAAACATAAGTAAAACATGCAGTTGTTCAGTGTTCATGTACTAACAGTATCCACAGTAAGGTCAGGAAGCATATAAGAAATATATTCAAACTTATGACAATAACTATAAAAAATGATCATACTATCAACCTCTAGTCAGAATTTAATGAACCACTGTCTTGATTTAACGGTTCCATCAACAAGACACCTGATTTTATGACGGACCGATTAAATAAACTAGGGATTGGATGGTAACTGTAAATAAAGTCTGGAAATGGTTAACGTGCAATCACAATGGATTTATTTGTATATGTTGTATGTGTTGAAACCAGGACATGTTTACAGCCCAGATAAATAGGTTAACATATCAATTTCTTAGTTACTTAAGACTTTTGTTCAGTTCTGCATAGTATATGTATGATCACCTGTAAAATATGTGTGTATAAAGTCCAGACAAGGTATAAAAGTGTGTAGGGGGTTCAGGGTTATAACAGACAGATTGCATGTGATCTATATTCTAGTGGCACAGATTCACTGGCCGTGTGCTAACACAGCAAGCTGCCTTATCAGTGGCAGAACCGCTCCTTCTGTCCTTGAGAGAAGAGTGAGCTTGATGTGCCAAAACACACACACACACACACACACATATATGTGTGCATGTGTAACTCTATTGAGTGGTGTGAAATACTGTATAGAGGCCATATTACTACAGATGAAAGTGAGGCATTAGTACAGTTTTAGGTGTGCTGAGAAAGCACACACACACACACACACACACACACACACTCACACACACACACCAGACAGGCACGACTCCTTGGTAACCAAAGCACAGATGAACAGAGGGGCTGCACCCCAGCCCCTAGGGTGTGTGTGTATGTGTGTGTGTGTGTGTGAAGGAGGAGGGGGTGTTTCCCAGGGTTGGGATAAGTCTGTGTGTGTTGGTAGGAGGGGCTGGATATGTTGGGGGATTCTGATGTGATGGACAGAAGCACAGACAGAGTTGTGTGTGTGTGAGAGAGAGAGGCAGCTTCACTTGGAATCAACAGCTAATACACACATGCACACACACACACAGGAATAATGGTGTTCATCGGGACTTCGCTCAAGTCTGTAATTAAATACTTTAAAAGGAAGGGTAAGGCAGCGGTCATTGATCTGCTTTTTCTTCTTTATTTATGAATGTCAGTAATTATTCATGTTTATAATGTATTCATGTATCTTATTTGGTGCCTACTTTTTTTGCTGAATGCCTCAGAATATTTTTTTGTATGTTTAAATGCACAGTGACCTGTGAATGCAGTGTGTGTGTGTGTGTGTGTGTGTGTGTGTGTGTGTGTGTGTGTGTGTGTGTCAGTGGGTTGTAATAGAAGTGTTTTCTTGTGATAAGTAGTTAACAGTAGTCATGTCCAGGTATCTCCTCTTCAGTTTGGCCCTGAGTGACTCAGACAGCGTCCGTGTTCGTGTGTGTGTGTGTGTGTGTGTGTGTTTCTGCTTCTGTAGTGCAGTCTCACATGTGTTGAACACCACAATAGTTGTACAAAAGCTACTATTTGTTGGTTCCATATGCACAATTTAGACTATAAATCATTGTGCTAAAAACGATTTATCTCTAAAATAATTAGGATCTAAAATATATTTTACTACAGAAGAATAAACGTGTGGTGATGGGTGTATTAATTATAATCAGTTTTGAATTGTTCCTGATCATCCATTCATCGTGAAGCTTGACACAGTACATAGGGCAGCTAAAAATGAGAGATACAGGGTTTTGTTCTGGCAGTGCCTGTTGTTATTTTATGTTATTTAATGTTGTGTGTTGATTTTTAGCATATTTAAAGAAAACAAATCAAAATAAAGGGTATTGATTAGATTACAGCGTGGTTGTTCTGACCATGTCCATTGACAATTCAATAAACTTTTCTGCCCAGTGATTCCACATGTTCGATGGGTGCTGTGTATATGTGTGTGTGTGTGTGTGTGTGTGTGTGTGTGTGTGTGTGTGTATGAGTGTGTTTGGTGGATTATAGAACTGGTGAACAGGCTTTAACAGTGCTGAGCTCAGGCTGATGTGGTCATTGATGCAAGGCACAATGCACGTTTTGTTTGCTGCTCTCTTTCAAGCCTCTGCAGACTCTGCCCTTCACACACACACGCACACACACATGTTCAGCACCCAAGCCTACCTGTGCTGTGTGTGTTGGTGTTCTTTGATATTTAGTTTTGGGACAGATCAAAAGACAGTGCTACTCTTTGAAAGCTTGTCTCTCATTCTTTCTATAGAACTGGTTGTGTTGACTGTGTGTGTGTGTGTGTGTGTGTGTGTGTGTGTGTGTGTGCGCATTTATGCCGCTGATAGTGATGTCTGGCTGTGTGTATGTGCAGTGCAGTGTGTAAAACTATACATCATTTTTGATAGAGCTTTGAAATGTAGCACTGCTGGTTCCATTTCAGCTCATCAAACCTGAACATTGTGACATATGGTGTATCTTGATTTTTTTTTAAATATATATATATTGTGAATTATTGTTTGCCACCCCTCCACAAACTATTGCAAATGATCAGCAGTGAGCAACAACCCAACAATCCACTCCATGCACAAGAATGAATCCACTTGACATCACTTATAATAAGAATGTTGGATCAGTATTGTGGATTTAATCAAACTGAATTGTGGCTTGAGCAAATTGTTACATTCCAAGTAAATGTTTAAAATCAAGGAGCCTAATCAGTTGACAGTTGACCTGACTTTGAAAAATCAGGGGAAAAACTGGGGTTAACTTAAGACCACTAAAATGGTCCTGACTTTGTAAGTTCTTGTTTACAAAAGCTCAGTGTTTCATTTTTAGCTGTCTGGATTAAATTGGGGGTTTTTTATTTGTTTTTTTTTTGTTTTTTTTGGTTTAAGGATATCACTTGGTTTAGCGTTAGTCAATTAGTAATTCGGCAAAACTTATTACTGAAAAGATCCTGCATGTAAAACAAACGTTTGTACTGAATGTGTTGGTACTAGTATTTAAAGGCCCTTAGTAACTTTATTAACTGAATTAACATTAAATTAGTGTCGCCAGTCACATGTACTGCAGTATTTCAGACCTTTTCTACAATTCCATGTTAGCGAAGAATATTGACTCAATATTCGTTGCTGTCAGTAAATGTACAGTATGTTCACCTTTTGAGTTCTTTAATTAGCCAGAAAATTTCATAGTTTCATTTCACTCAATGTTTCAGTGCTTAACAATAAAAAACATTATTTATGAAATGAATGGATATGTGGTAAAAACCTAAGGTGTGCAAAAACTTTTGACTCGTAGTGTTCAGGATAAATGTTCCCAGTTAGCACGGTGTGTATTTTAATCGGATGTCTTTGAAGAAGGAATGGGTCTGTTTGAAGATTTAATACTGTTAGTTGATGCCACTTGGCCCAGGCTGAGGTCACTAAACTATGATCTGTAAAGTGTAATTGACAAGAGTGAGAGTGCAGGTTTGTAGTTGCTGCTAAACAGTGTGAATGTGAATGGGTGCTTATAGGCCACTTGAGAGGTGTGTATTGAAACAACTTTTTTGTGTACTCATGAATGAGCTCAGTTAACAACTGGATAGCCACTGCAGCCCCACAAGTCTGGCAGCTCTCTCGGCCAGTGGCTATTCAGCGTGTTAACGGGCCAACGGCACCTGTGGCCCCCAGCAGTTTGCTGCTCACACCTGGCTCCCTGCTTCTTCCTCTGAGTACAGCCACTCGCCTTTTGGTAGTGCTGGTATTTGGAGTCATGCTATGAACTCCAGGGGTCTTCCCTTACTCATTCGCTCCCAAGAAGGGTTTAACGGCCCATTTGGAGCTTGAACTCACCCCTCCCCTTTCCTTAGGCTCCACAGGACAAGTCTTTCAGGCCCTTCTCAAAAGGCATGTTGTTACTGGACACAGGCAGTGAAAGTAGTTTTGTAAACAAACTGACAAGTGTTCAAAGGGCTTAATTCATGATGGTCGAGCAGCATTTGGTGGTCACTGATGACTTTTACTGGTGGTTTCTTGTGCTTTGGAGTTTAGGCAGCTAAAGGCACTTTGAACCAAATCACTGTCTGCTGCAGTCTGTAGGATACGGTCAGTGCTACACCACAATTATTCATTTGGACTTCCCTGTAGATGGTAAGAGAACTGAGAATGCATTGACTCAAAACACACAACAGAAGGCAATGAGCAGTTGCTCATGTGTTTTCCGTCCATGTTACAGGGAAATTGTCTGTTGTGATCTCACCATGTTCTTCCATTGCAGCAGAAAGGAATTAGTTTTAAAAAAGCGTTTCTCCTTCAGACTCTCACTTTTCCTTACATGTTTCACATGACTGCATTATCTTTGAACCCTGTTTTTGTGTTTCTCTGCAGCTGTGTCTAATCTGGATGAGGAGAGCAAGTGGACAGTTCACTACACAGCTCCGTGGCACCAGCAGGAGAATGTGTTCCTGCCTGCGTCCAGACCGGCCTGCGTGGAGGAGCTGCACCGGCAGGCTAAAGTCAACCTCAAAACAGCCCTCAGAGGTATACGCATGGAAAACCAGAAGCTGTAAACACTACCACGATTCACCATGACAGGGATTAAGATGTGTAATGAACACTTGTTTTGTTTTGTAGTGTAACTGGATTGACCATCTTTAGTGGTCTGTGCACAAGTAGTGAAATACTAGGAGATCGCCTGGAGATCCAACCCTTTAAACTAAAGATCCTGCCAGACTTCCACTCCTCACTCTTGTCACAGCCTTCATGGTGGTTTCGTAGATAGACACTAGATTGAAAAACACTGAAGATTAAGATTATAAATGTAATAATAATACATAAACAGCATAGTTAAAAAGTTAAACAACTTTGAGTAACTCATTATATTTACATTTCTCCATTTACCTCCTGCTTGGTGTTGACTGATTAATCAGCGTTGCCATGTGTACCAGGCCAGAGTTTAGCAGGTAAACACACAGTGTAATGTAATCTCCTACTCTCGCTGGACACCTGTGGAAGGGCCCTGAACTGACTGTAGTGTGGTAGTGGTTTTGAGTGGACCTGAGATCAGGCCAAGTGTGTTGCTGTAAGAGATCAGGATTAGTAAAGGTTCGGCTACAGCTGATCCAGGATCAGTTACCTTAATGTCACGGAAGCCAACACATCCTGGAAGAGCTGCAGTGCAGCTGGTGAACAGGTCGACCATTTAATTATACAGTAAGAGGTGTGTGGGCCAGCTTGAAGTGATATAAGCCTCAGCTGGACAGCACAGGAAGCTGGAAATATTGTCTGGGTAGCTGGTATTACAATAAAAAAATTGTATATGTTTTTTAACAGTCCTTTTACCAGTGTGTATTTTATATTTATATCAACGAGGGGTTGAGGGACAGCAGAGAGGACAGAGATGAACAAAGACAAAGAATTGTATGTATGGAGAGGGGAAGGGTGGTCCATTTAGTGTGGGGAATTCTATACATCTCACATATCACATTACCTCATTTGGTAGCTCACCTCTCTTCTTTTTCCTTCTAATCTTCCTTTCCTCCCTCACCGTTGTTTCCGGCCTGTTTTTCTTGTTCTTCCCGTAGGAAATCTCACTTTCCGTTTTTGTACATTCTTGTTTGAGTCAACTGTGTGCATGAGCTCACCCGAAACAGCAGAGTTTCAACAGCTCTGTCCCTTTAAAGTTGCGCTTGCCTGTGTGACATGAACTAGCAAATGAAAATAAGCTTAGCTTTACAGAGGAAGTCTGATGGGTGTTGGGGGCTTATCTAACTGATGGGTCAGGGATTGCCAAGTCAAAATCTATTGGAGATTTGATCATGTGAAGTTTGCCCATTCCAGTCACATGTCAACTAGGAGTTCATCATTGTGTCCTTGCCGTGTCTGTTAGACTTGCGTAATGGAGTTTAACAGAGGGCAGGGAAGATCAGTGCAGCCTTTTATCACCCCCATCAGTGGCACTTTAGGAAATTTCCCTGGAGATTAGTGTTATCTTAACTCCTGCATGTGTTCACAATCAAATGTTAGCTGATGGAGGACTGTGCGCATGTGTGAGATTTCTTTCAGGTTTTATCCACAGGTTGGTCTTGGTTATTGGTTACTCTTATGTGTTATGGTCGGGACAGTTTAGGTGGTAAATGGACAGAAACACTCAATACCTCCAGCAATATGGTCAATATGGAATCAGCTTGTGTCAAAAGTTGGCATGGGCAACACACAAAGCAATACCCCTCTATTTATTATAGAGTGCACATTCTCTGTCCTGCGGCTGCTATATTTGTACAATTATTATTTATTACTGTCTACGTCTATTCTACTTTTTTGCACAAATAACGACTCTGCTGCTAGAATACATTATTCATTCAAACTAGCACTATAGCTGTTGGCTGCTCTAAATGTGACCTTGTCCTGTTGTTTTGTTGCTTTTGTGTTTTTCTCACACTCTCTTTCTCTTTGTCCTCTCTGCACTTATGTAGTCGTGTGGTGTTTCTGTTTTTGTTTAGATGTTGCACCATGGTCCTGGAGGAATGTTGTTTCATTTCACTGTATACTGTGTATACGGCTGAAATGACTGTAAACCTACTTGGCGAATCTACTTTTTGATCATTTCATTCAGTGCCTGATACACACAATCACTAATGCTGTTCTATCAGGCCACACGTGAGTGCTCACACTCAAGCAGTAACTCATTAAAATGAATGACGAGCTCTGTCATTGCTCGAGGTTGTTTAAATAATAATCCTAATGTGCTGATCAGGTAGCTAAATGTGGAAGTTTACCTGCGTCAGAGCAACTAAGTTCCTAGGGACACTACTTCTTACTGCATCCATGGATTAATTTCCATTGTCTCATGATGCTGAGATCCACGCAGATGCTCCCCAAGCCTATTATAGTAGCGCGTTTTGTGTGAAAGCATTATGTTTATATGCACACTTATTTCATTAATTGTGGTATATTTTTTATGTGTTCTTATGTAAGTTGACTGCTTAAAGGACCTATTTCTTATGTTCTTCTTGCTTTTTCACTTATGACTCTGTGATGTGAAGAAGAAACATTCACATTCTTTTGTACCACTAGAGGGAACTAACTTGACATTTTGTGCTTTTACAAGCATTCATGATCTATTACTAAATCTAAAGGGAACATTTGGTTGACGCTCTTATCCTAAGCGTCATTTTCTTTTGAAATTTCACTGATGTGACATCTTTCACTTGAACTCCTGTCCTCACCAGGTGGGCTGTGTGTTTTGTGTGTGTTTTGCAGACTGTGATAAGTTGAGGAAGGATGGCTTTCGCAGCTCCCAGTACTACTCCCAGGGCCCCACCTTCTCAGGCTCCGCCCATTCCCACAGCAGCCAACAGGAAGATGAGGATATTGACACTGATGATGCTGATAATAAGGTGAGATGATTTGCCAAACACCTTGCAGACGAGCCGGTAGCAGTGTAGTTTATGATGGTGAGCGTATGAGTATGCTGCCCTCTGCTGGAGAAAGGGAACGCATGTACCTCTTTGAGTATTTTTGGGGAACCGCTTTAGTTTCTGATTACATTGCTTCTGATTTAACTTCTGTCTCTTGTGATGTTTCTCACAATAGTCAGTTATTTTTGTTCTGTCAAGGTTTTAGTGCTGAATGAGATTATAAACTTTCAAAAGTGTAACAGTGCCATCATCTGGTGAAAGATTGCTTCTGCACTCAGTGAGTCCTCTCTCTCTCTATCTCTCTCTCTCTCTCTCTCTCTCTCTCTCTCTCTCTCTCCCTCTCTCTCTCTCCCTCTCTCT
>JBBPCX010000160.1:6065301-6095482 GCA_037974365.1 Hydrocynus forskahlii
TCCAGTTCATCCCAAAGGTGCTGGATGGGGTTGAGGTCAGGGCTCTGTGTGGGCCGGTCAAGTTCTTCCACACTGAAACTCATCCATCCATGATGGCACTTCTTTGTGAACTATATATATTGTTTTCATTATCATGAGGCAACACATGCAATGGCAAGCAATATGAGAGCAACTAGCAAGTTAATATTAATTGCTCAACAGCCAGTCCACAGTTCACAGTCGGCAACTTTGTGACTTTTTGATGAGAGTAAGGAATATTTTATGCCAGTATTGTAGGTGGCTGTTTCACCAAGGGGGGCACTCCTTGCCCCAAAGGTCCTACTGCTCTCACCACAAAGCACAACAAAAATTGCTTGCTTAACTTAATATATTATTATTATTCAGTAACAATAAATCAATAACTGACCCATTTTGTGGGATAAATGCCAGGAACAAAAAAAAATCAGATTTATTAAGTAATTCAGTAAATATGCAGAGATGAGATTTGACTTCAAATTTGTTTCAGGACCGAAAGTAAGGGAATGGAGGGACATCCTGAGGGGCTTCTTCCCTTGAGCTTACTTATTGTAAATTGTTCGAACCCTCGAAATAAGCCGACCTGTTTGCTTGCTTGTGGTTGGCTCTGGTCTCTCTCTCCATGTTGAGTACATTCACTCGATCTCGCAGCTCGTCATTCTCTCTCCTCAGCTCTACAACCTCGCTGCTCTTCTCATCCAGCTGCCTCTCCAATGACTGCACCCGGTTTTGCTGCTTCAGATCCTTTGTTGGAAGAGAAGAAGAAAGTGTCTCTCATGTGTAGTTATAAAAGTGTTGTGTGGGTAGACTGTGTTGGTATGGCTAATTTGTGTGCATATACTGCGAGGAGAAACGAGTGTTCAGACACTTTTGTATAGTTATGTAATATACCTGCGGTGTGTATATATATATATATATATATATATATATATATATATAATCTCCAATTCAGATTCACACAATTACACAGTCACCTTGAGTCCTACTCACATACAAAACTATACTAAAAAAGAAGTGCAGAAATACATGTCTAAAACCTTTTTAGGAACAAAGCAGAAACAGAATGCATATAATCTCAGTAACACCGTAACACTCAGTAACCCCAGATCCTGCTGTTTATGGACTACAGACTGTTACTCTTCCAACAAAATTGACCTCTGTGGACACTTAGTGGTACCAACTCTGTTAGCCGTAGACGGCCTATCTGTTCAAGAAGGTCTTCTCTTGTTATTTATCCCCATAAAGGCTCTCTTTTCTTTCTCTCCGGGTCGCCCTGAGGAGGACGGGTTACCCATTTGAGTCTCGGTTCCTCCCGAGGTTTCTTTCTCCAGCTGAGGGAGTGTTTCCTCACCTCTGTCGCCTCTGGTTTACTCACTAGGGGCTCAGACCTGGACTCTGTAAAGCTGCTTTGTGACAACTTGGTTGTAAAAAGCGCTTTATAAATAAATTAAACTGAATTGAATTGAATATCCACAGTGAAGTATGGTGGTGGGAGTATCATACTTCACTTCTTCTCTGCAAATGTACTCTGGTACATTACTGGTTTGTAAAAAAGAAGGTGCTTGCATGGCCTTTCCAATCACCTGACCTTCTGGAAGTCACCTGACCACAAGAACTCGCCAGCTCTCACCAAGCCATTTGTGGGTAAGGTCGGCTCAAAGCACACGTAGCCGCGTTCACGGGCCGATTACTTTGAACTCTTTTCTTTTTATAACTGACCTGAGCTTTAAGTCTGTTAATGAGTCTGCTCTGTGTTCGCCCTTGTTGACTTGACTGTCCTCTCTTTCTCCCCATATATTACAGAGGTGACTTGACCACAAAAATCTTTTTTTTTTTTTTTTTTAAATGATCAATAGTTGGCCCCTGATCAACTGATCAAAACCTCATATACACAGGTTCACTGCAGGGGATATGAATGTATATTTTTGATGTTAAAAACTACAATATTTGAAAAACTGTAGGAGTAGAAGAGGTGCCAAATTTAGCTATAAAAAGAGGAACAGTAGAGAACTAATAAGGGTGTTTTCACACCTAAATGTCCAGACCAAGGTCCGAACCAAGTTTTATGTTTTTGTTACATGGGCGAACGGTCATTTTGCTTGACATACCTAGGTCCTGTCGTCAGGTATGTGGTCTTTGTGTCCCTGTACGTGAGATTTATTGGTTTGTAGATGGTTGTGTGTCTGATATCGGCGTGTTGTCAAGTCCACAGCTAAAAGGGAACTCTCCTTCTCATTTGTAGCTGCACCATTTTCCTGATGGCTGAAGTTTCTTTATCTTGAGGTGGCCTTGCCCTCCCATTT
Source organism: Hydrocynus forskahlii (assembly GCA_037974365.1). Lineage (NCBI taxonomy): Eukaryota > Metazoa > Chordata > Actinopteri > Characiformes > Alestidae > Hydrocynus > Hydrocynus forskahlii. The sequence goes on from JBBPCX010000160.1 coordinate 6,067,620, forward strand.
TCTCATATCCCTTCTCTCTTATCCTCTCAGAAAACAAGTTACACGTTTCTGAATTTATATGCATGACTAGTGATTTCTTTGTCCGACCAAAATACAGTTAAAAGTGTAAAGTGTCCATTTTGTCATACATGAACACCACAGCACACAGTGAGTAATTCTTTCTTTGTATTGAACCCATTCATCAAGTGAAACAGCAGGCAGCCAGGAACACAGCACCTGGGGAGCAGTGTGTGGGTATGGTACCCTAACAACCAGGCCACCAGAGGCCCCAAAGTAAGTCCTTATAGTCACGCGTGAACACAACACATCGCAGCACACAATGTGAACAGTGTGAAATTCTTAGCTCCATTTAACCCATTCACCAAGAGAAGTAGGGGGCTGCCACCAACGAGGGCCGCCCAGGGAGCAGTGTGTGGGGACGGCACCTTGCTCAAGAGTACCTCAGTGGTGCCACTGGCAGTCCTGGGATCCGAACCCATGACCTTCTGATCACAGGGGCAACTCCCTAACCATTAGGCTCCAAAGTAAATGGTTCCCTTATAACTACATGTGAACACACCACAGCCCAGTACACAGTGAGAATAATGTGAAGTATAGGGGGTCCTCGAGTTACAACAGTCTCGACAAACGGCGTTTCGAGTTTAAGACGCTCACTCTCACTCGGCTTACACCGTTAGCCTTGTACTTACGGACTACATGGGCGAACTAGTTTGGTTGCGCGCGGCGGAAGAATACGCAGTAAAGTAACGTGGCGTATGAGTGAGGGAGTTTTCCTTTTCCTGTGGCTTAGTTGTGTTTTTATGTTTTTACAGCTGTGTTATAAATGTAGGCTAGTGTGTGTTTCGACCAAAATTCAGTTACGAAGGACCGGATCTGCGGCGTAACTCGAGGACCCCCCTGTACTTTGCCTCCTCCTCTGCAGCTCATTTTTGCTTCTTTTCCAGTTCTTTTACTTCAGTAGCCTGCCTCTATCTCCTGTAACTGGTCCTCAAGTCAAAACCATCCAAATAAATGTTGTCACACTGCAGACTGAGCGAACCAGAGCGGACGCTTGGGTTTACCTGCTGCAGGGCCATCATCCGTGTGTGCGTCTGGAGCTCGTTCTGCAGGTCCTCTATCTGCTGCATGTGTCTCTGAGTCACCTGCCTCACCCACTCAGTGTGCTGCTGAGTCAGCTCTGCCTTCTGCTTCTCTGCATAGAAAACAACCAAAAAAAGCACGGCGGTGTTTATGTTTTTTCACATTTAGCAGACGCTTTTATCCAAAGCGACTTCTATTCCCTAACTACAGGGGACAGTCTCCCTGGAGCAACTTGGGGTTAAGGGTCTTGCCCAGGAACCCAGTGGTGGTGTGCCAAAGGTGGGATTCGAACCCATGACCTTTTGGTCTAGAGGCAAGTATCCTACCCACTAGGCCGCCACCATATTTTCTAACAGAAGTTACAGGTTCACTAATGTATATTTACATTAACGAGCCATTTACTTTGATACACCTATACTACCAGCCAAAAGTAGAGATTTTCCACATTTGCATGTTACTAAATATTGACTAAAATGATTCTTTGCTAACAAATGAATTTACAGTCTGTTCACCATTTGAGTACCTTTATTAGCTAGAACAGGTCATATTTGTATGCATCACTACTGACCTACAAAAAGTGACCTAATATAATTATAATGTGAATCACCAGACATGCACAGATTCTTCTCTGTTATAAACGAAACTTGATTTGACGTATTTTGTAATGTGTGCATTTGTCACACAGCAAGAGCAGCATGAAATCGTTCTCTGTATTTAACCCATTCACCGAGTGAAGCAGCGGGCAGCCAGGAACACAGCACCCAGGGAGCAGTGTGTGGGGACGGTACCTTGCTCAAAGGTACCTCAGTGGTGCCACTGGCAGTCCTGGGATTCGAACCCATAACCTTTTGATTGCAGGGGCAAATCCCTAACCACCAGGCCACCATCTGGTTGTTCACTCAACAACTTCATGATGTTTAACAAGAATAAAAATCTGCAGTTTATAAAATAAATGCATGAGTGGTGTGTCACGGCTACCTAGCTGTAGTTTGTGTTGTGTGTGGAGATGCTGCCTCTCTGCCTGCAGCTCCTCGCTGGCTTCTGACTCCAGAGCCTGTAGGGCGCGTTGGTGATTTAGTCTCTCGACTCGTAATAACTCCTCTTCTCGCTGGTGCCAACCCCGCTCGTCCCTGTCCTCGTCCCTGTCTTTATCTTCTCTCGCTACCTCCTCATCCTCATCTTCCTCCTGCACAACCTACAGCACATTAACACACAGAGCATAGTTTAAAGAGGAGTGAAAGTAAGTGAACCATTTGTCATACGTGAACACAGCACAGCACACAGTGTGAACAGTGTGAAATTCTTTCTCTGCATTTAACCCATTCACCAAGTGAAGCAGTGGGCAAGCCTGAGATACACTATGTGGACAAAAGTATTGGGACGCCTGCTCACTCCACCAACAGCGACTTCACTGACATTGCATTCAAGTACATAGACTTTCATATGGAGTTGGTCCCCCTTTGCAGCTAGAACAGCTTCCACTCTTCTTGGAGGGCTTTCCACAAGATTTTGGAGTTTCTCTGGGAATGTATTCCCTTTCATTCTGTAGAGCACTGATGAGGTCAGACACTGATGTTGGACGAGAAGGTCTGGCTTACAATCTCCGTTCCAGGTGTTGGATGGGGTTTAGGTCAGGACTCTGTGTGGCCAGTCAAGTTCTTCCACACGGAACTCATCCAGCCATGTCTTTATGGAGCTCGCTTTGTGCACTGGGACACAGTCATGCTGGAATAGAAAAGGTTTTTCCCAAAACTGTGTCAACAAAGTTGGCGTTGTACAAACTGTCTCGGTCTGCTGAAGCATTAAGATTGTCCTTCACTGGAAGAAAGGGGTCTAGCACAAACCCTGAAAAACTGGTATGTCCCAATACTTTTGTCCATTTTGATGGTACCTCCCTCAAAGGTACCTCAGTTATGCCACTGGAAGCCCTGGGATTCAAACCCACAACCTTCCGATCACAGGGGCAACTCTGTAACCACCAGGCCATCGGTGTTCCTCTTCTTACCTGTAACTGCTGTTTCTTCATCAGCCTCTCCTTTTCCTGTATAGTGGAATGAAGCTGAGCTCTCAGTGTGCTGTTCATTTCTCGCGTCTTCTGGATCTCGAGCTTCATTCTTTCCATTTCTCCGTTACCGTAGCAGTGCTCCCTCTCTCGCTCTTCCTTGCTTTTCTCAGAGAGAGCTCTCTTCTCCTCCAGCTAGAGACACAGAGAATCAGTTACTGAATATGTATGTGGACAGGCCTGTGTGTGTCAGTGTGTGTGTGTGTGTGTGTGTGTGTGTGTTACCTGTGTCTGTAGCTCCTGTACCCTTTGCTGCCAGCGGTGGTTAATGTCTCTGATCTCCTTCTCTCTCTCTTTCAGTAAATCAGCCACATGATCAGAGAAATGCTTCTCAAACTGCAGCCTACATTCATACACAGAAACAGTAAAAGCGTTTAAAATTTTCAGCATTTAGAAATGTAGCTGAATTAAGCCCTGTTGTGCTCTGACAGTGAGGACGTTCGAGTTTTGGGTCTGAATGCAACGACACACACCTGATCCTCTCTTCCATGCTGTGGTTGGACTGCTGGAGAATCTCTCTTTCTCTCTTCAGAACGGAGGTCTCTGCTGCCAGTCTTTCAAACTCCCCCTGGAGGATACATTTGTTTTAGTAATAAATACATTTTATTTGAAGAGATGTGTCCAAATACTTTTGTCCAAATAGTGTGTTAAAGATGTGTAAAATAACACCAAAATATTACACGGACAAAAGTATAGTGTCCAAATACTTTTGTTCATATAGCGTCCTTAAATAATTTTAGCTTAAAATCTAAATGTAACTCTTTTCCAGTTGAACGTTGATATTTCCAGCCCTGTGGGGACACCAGTGTATGTATATGTTATTTATTTACAGCACTATTTTAAAATTTGGGTAGCGATTTTTATCTAAATTTTTATAAAGGTTTGAATTGCTGGGCTCCAATTGATCCCAAGCAAAGGTTGCTATTAAATTTGACCATAACATGAAATTTAAGTCAGTTTCAGAACGCATTGCTGATCTTTTTCTGAACCTGAAATGTTTTGTACTTGTAACAGAATGTTAAATTAATATTACTAATAACATTAATTAAATCAGGATCAGATGTTCTTCATTGTACTTTGGTGAATCACAATTTTCACAACAGATGTGTCTCTCTGTATAACTTCATTATACAGCTTCATCTTTTCTGTTTCTCATCTAGATGTTCAGACACAACATCATTTATTGAAAAAAAAAAAGTAATGTCTAGTAGCACTTGGTCTCGACCAGAAGCTTTTCCTTTCCTGCTGGTCCTGAATTTGAGTTTGACTGGCCACTCTCTTGCTTGTCTTTCTCTCTTCCTTCCATCTCACCCTTTCTCCCTCTCCTCTGTTGCCTTTTGTTTTCTATCTCTTTCTCCCTTCATCTGTCTGTCGGTCTCCATCTCTCTCTCATGCTTTCTCTCTCTGTCTGTCTCTCTCTGTCTGTCTCTCTCTCCCTCTCTCTCCCTCCCTCTCTCTCTCTCCCTCTCTCTCTCTCTCTCTCTCTCTCCCTCCCTCCCTCCCTCTCCCTCTCCCTCTCCCTCCCTGTGTCTGTCACTCTCTATCTGTCATTGTCTCTCTCTTTTTCTCTTCTCTCTTCCTTCCCCTTCTTTTCCTTTATTCTCTATTTGCTCTCCTTTTGTATTCTCTCTCTCTCTCCTCTTCTCTCTTCTTCTCTCTTGCTTTCCATTCTCTCCTATTCTTTCTCTAGTTCCTCTCCCTTTGTAGTATCTCTCTCTCTCTTTCTCTCACTCTCTCTGTCTCTGCTTCATTAGTGTTGCCAGCCATGTGTGGCCTCGTTTTGAGCAGTGGGGCTCTGAAGACACACTCCACCTGTTACTCTCAGCTTAGCGCACAGAAACTGCATTAGGGTCACAAGACCATAGCAGCATGCACAGTCACAAAGACAGGTAATCAACAAGGCTTGCATGTGGAGATCAGTTAAAACCATTATAAAGTAATCAAGTGATTGTTCAAACGGCCAAACAATGAAAATAACATACCATGCAGATACACTATGTGTCCAAAAGTGTCCAGATGCCACTTCTAATACGTTAATTCAGATATGGTGTACACATTACTGACACAGGTGTACAGTTATACAGTTGAATAATCTCTGTAGAACAGCATTTCCAACACAAAAAGACACTCTGGAGCAGCCACACATGAGCCTCAGGTCACCATGCGCCATGCTAGAGGGATAGAAAGCTCCCAGCGCTGAGCTGTGGAACTCTGTCCTCTGGAGTGACGGAGCTCCATCCACTACCTTTGGGATTGGCTGAAAGACAGTTTGTCATCCAGAACTAACCATCAAACATCAGCACCTGACCTCACTAATGTTCTTGTGGTTCATTGCAGTCAAATCCTCACAGCAATGTTCCAACATCTAGAGAAGTCAAGACTGTTTAATCATGACAGACCCATTTGTTTTTAGTTGTTCATTTTACACATTGTCCTCTCTCTTTCTCACTCACTCATTCTTTTACAAACTGCAATACAAGATCCTCCATGGGTCAGACCCTTTCAGAAAGGCCTCCTCATTGTTCTGCACTTTTGGCCTTTGACCCAGTGGGACTCCACCTCTGTCGCTTTGCTTTGTGCTTTGTGAGCCTCACTCATGCCTGTCATGCATTGCTCATTCATACACTCACTCCCGCTCTCTCATATTCACTCTTCATCTCAGTATAACTGTCCCTGTGTCCTTCTCATCTTATTTCCTTCTCTGTGTGTATTTCTCTTTCCCTCTGTCCGTCTCTGTCTCTCTCTCTCTATGTCTCTCTGTCTCTCTCTCTCTCTGCTTTACTGTCTGTCTCTCTCTTGCCCCCTTCCCCCACAGTTTTCCCTCCTTTTTCCCTCTTCTAAGTGGGAGATGTTGAGCATGGTTTCTTCCCTTGCATTCTTAAAGGAGCCAATAGGATAATAACTGTTCATCTTTTTTTGTGAAAGACAAGACATAAATCATTGAAGACATTAATCACCAAGATGTTTCATTTTGGTGCACTTTTGTCATTGCAGTGTTACACCAACTGACCCAAATGAAAAAGTGTCACAAAATTCCAAAATGATTGCTATGTTTAGCTAACAAATTGCGAGAACAACATTTAGGAAAAGTTTTTTTTATAACTTTTCACTGTAGATGATAAACCTCCCCTGTTTAATGTTCCTGTAAATATCGCAGTGAGAGCACTGTTTGCAGTGTTACTTTCATTTTGCTATAATGGTTAAATGAAACTGCAAGACTAGATAACGCATTACATGCTTATTCGTTTTACATTATTTATTGACAGAAGTCCAATTCAGTGTGCTTCACTCTCAAAGGATAAATTTGCTTACATTTCTTCTACTTGCAAAAACGAATGGTATCAATTGAAAGGTTAGAATCTACAAGGTTTTAAATAAGGCAAAGAACAGGAAGTCCTTGGGCTGAATGCAGTTGTAATTCTCAGTGCTGCATTATTCACAGAGCTGTTCTCAGTGGTGTGTATGCAGAAGTTGCAATGATCAACATTGCTGTGGGTTTCTGAGGCCCAGGTGTGAGAGTGAATCCAGCAGCAACATTTCAACTTGTCGCTCAGCTGTAAGGAGCTCACCCATTCAGGAATTATAATGCGTGAATAGAGTTTTAACGCCTGAGTAAATCCCCCGCTCTCCATCACTGTCTAGTTCCTCTCCTCAGTGTGAGTGTGTGCATGTGTGTGTTGTTTATTTGTTTGTTTGTTTTTTTACATTTTTCTGGAAAAATGTCCTCATTTTTATAATGACCACAGAGACAAAGGTATTATCAAGCCTACAAAAATGAATCAAACATGCTTTTTACATGTTTTATTTTTATTTTTATTTTACATTTACACAGTAAAGTGTATCCCATTAGTGTTAGTCTGGTTAATTTATTAATATTTACATTTATGTATGTATGTACGTGTGTGTGTGTATTTATATATATATAGATAGATAGATAGATAGATAGATAGATATACATATGTGTGTGTGTGTGTGTGTAAAAGGTGTGTGATTAAACTGCTTGGAGCTTGAAGCTGCAAAAGGTCAGGGCCACCATAAAGAGCTTCTGGCTGGAGCTGAGCAGAGATAAGGTGAAAGCACCATTTAAAACTGTATTTTTGTGGAAGAACAGTATCTCCCTCAAGGTCCAAATGATGTTTTTTTCCACTGCCCCTGTATATCTCCTACATCTCCATTAGGGGCTCAGGTGCACCCCTTCTAGTTCTAAACCTCTCATGTCTTCCTCTTCTTTCTCCTCCAGTCTACTGCATCCTCTGCAGAAGAAGAGAAGAGTTCCAACCCAATGAAGACACAGACTCCAGTGCCAGGAGAGGGACCAGAAGTTGATGGACAGGAGCCATGCAAGGCTCAGCCACTTCCCACACCTGAAGAGAAGATGAGACAGCAAGCTCAGGCTATATTAACAGACATCGTTCCTATCAACGTCACAGGTAAGACACACTCCCTCACAACTGTCCAACAAATGTGTCAGCATCAAAGGGAAGGCTTATGCTGAGACTAATTCAGCTAACATTAGTGAGAAAAGTGGTATAGATAGAAACTTCAATCCCAAAGGAAAGTGCAGGGTTAGGTGAGGGGAGCAGCAAAAAGGCTCTCTATGACATACATGTATTAGGAGTAGATTAGAATGCAGGCCATGTGACCGTTTGGCAGTATGACTCTTATACTGCCAAAGGTCAGGGGCACCATAAAGAGCTACTGTCTGGAGCTGGGCAGAGACAAGGGTGATGAAAACACAATTTAAAACTGTATTTTTGTGGAAGAACGATATCTCCCTCAAGGTCCGAATGATGTTTATTTCCACTGCCCCCGTATATTTCCTACATCTCCATTAGGGGCTCAGGTGCACCTCTAGTTTTGCAACACGTCTGTTGTACAAACAGAGTACTGTACAAAACTCTTCAACTAATGAGAAAATAATATATGGATGTCATTCAGGTGCTTTGATGAACCAAACAAATCCACACAATGACTTAAATGCAATGAGAAGTCAGATGTTCCTCTAACTGTTTTATTCCAAGATGTCTCTATAACAACATGTAGGTACAATTAACTGTATTTTGTTAGTTGTGGGGTTTTTTTCTAATGTTATATAGGGCCAGTTTCCTTGACCCACATTAACCTAAACATAGACTAAAAAGAAGTTTTAGTAGTGATTCACCACTGTCAGTGCACTTTAGTCTAAGAAGTGGTGGAATAAATGAAAGCTGCCCATATTTCTTTTACTGGGAGATGAAAAATAGCTGAGATAATGCAGAATAAAATGAATGTAACCAAAGATGTGCTAGGTAAACTGTAGGTGTACTGGCTGCCATTATTTTGAGGCATTACCCTTTTCTTCCCGTTAGATATATAGTTGGAGGCCAGTGTCTGCCTGGTGTTGACACAAAAAAATTCTTACCGCTATACTGATTTCATTCTATATTCCTGGATTAAGTGGAGTTTCTGTGTGTAATGTGTCTCCAGTATTGTATGTAAACTCAGGGCTGTTGCATGTGTGTCTGCACTAACACATTAACAACTGACACCTCTGACAATAAACAGTGCTTCCTTCTGTCTTTCTCTCTCTCAGTCAAACTGACCTTTTCTATACCAGTCATCTCCATGCCTGGGCGCTCAGTCTCTCTCCCTATCTCTCTTTGTTGGAATTAACTTCCAAAGGTCGAGCACAAATCCGGCAGTTCATCAGTCTTACGTACACACAAACATTTACACCCATGCACACACACCATCGTTTGATATCTGACACCACATGAAAACAGTTTGCCTCAGCACACACGATTTTTTAGTAAACTGTCAGTCTCCGCAGCGTTCCACCATGACTCAGTAAGATGAAGCCGCATTAGATTTAAACCCCTATCACACAAACATATATACACACTAATTCAGTGTGTCGGATATGCCACTGCCTCAGACTCCTCGCATCTCTGGCTCTGTCTGTCAACAGCACACACACTATAAAGCTCCATCCCTCACTGCCACTGACAAACGCAGCTCCCAGTGCATGCGCATAGACTAAGCTTCCGCTTTAATCATATTTTACCAAAGGTGAGTATTCCACCATCTAAGCCCTAAGCAAACATGCATAGGAATATGCTTCGTGAATCTACAATAAGTATTAACTCAGTGATCCGAATGCAGATGCATATTTACTATACCTAATGTGTATACGCACAGGGCTCAGCTAATTAATGAAAAGAAACGTTGCCAGAGATCCTGAACGCATTGTCAGTGATACAGTCCGTTACATAGCTTTAATTTGTAGTTTTTCATCGCTAAAGTCCATCTAAAACAGACTGCAATAATTGGAATCAGAACATGGATGTAGGTTTCATTCTTTCGCTGGTTTTGTTACCTAGTTTGCTTGCACACTGCACATGGATGTATGTGTGTGTGTGTGCGTGTGCGTGTGTGTGTGTGTGTGTGTGTGTGTGTGTGTGTGTTAATGCATATGTACTCAGCATGAGGAATGCATGCACGTCACTAACTGCCCCCATTTTGCCTGTCTGCTCTCCACACCTGCCCTCCTCACCTGGTCTCCAGGGGAGACATTTGACCGGCAGGCCAGCGTGCGCCGCTCCCTAATAAACACGGACACTCTGGCCCGTCGACCCAAGAAGGTCAAACGGAGAAAGACTATATCAGGGCTGCCTGACAACATCCAGCAGGAACTAGGTATGGTATGGCTCTGCCAGCTTTCACTGCTGCTGCTCCTGCCCTGCCTGCCACCATCTAAGCTTCGTCTTGCATCTAGTGTAGTCTAGCGTAGTCCACAAACTCCAACTCATTTTGGTCTGTTAATGTCATCAAAGTAGCACCTTTTTTTCTTTGCTTCTGTTTTACGTTTTAATCAAACCTGAGTGCCCACTCATTCTTGCCCCAGGCCATAATCATTCACAGCAGTTCTCTATAGTAATTTAGAGGGTCTTGGACCTTAGCTTTCATTAATTCCTAGTGTAATCATAATGCACCTATACAGCTTTTATATTTTTGCAGATACTATCACGTAGAGTTTTGTCATTGGCTTTATTTGTACCATGCCATGTGGGTTTAAGCCATTCCATTCACTATCCTGTCTCATTACGTAATCTCTAGCACCTGCATTCAGATCTAATCCATTTCCAATTTGTCCCCTGGACCACAGCCCCTGTATCCATTGCAGCTTGTTTCCTGTTTGTGCATCTGAGAGCTAATACTTGGCCACCGTAGTAAAGATGACATACCACACTGTGCTCTACAGCACACTGAAGCCTCAGTTTAATCCCCTTTCCAGATTCCACTGGCAGACCACTTCATAGTTCTCTGCTGTTGTAATAAGAGAGGACGGGGGATGGGCCAGGGTCAGAGGAAAGGAAAGAGCAGGGTCACTCACCTCCTGTATATATTTGTGTATACAAAGAAAATAAATGTGTTTTCAGCAAGATTTTTAAGCTTCTTTATTCCCATTGTGAGCTATGGCTACGAATCCAATGTTTTAACCATCCTAACTTTTGGTGTTTAACACTGGACAGATGGCTGTGGGTATAGCTTTGGTTTCTCAACCTCTTAAACAAAGTCCTGCTAACAGCCGTCTAAAATAAATCTGGTTTAAGTCCTATTCTACGGTTTATTCATGCAAGGGTTGGGAGGGGTAACTTCAAAAACCAGTGCTAATTTTCTGCGGATAAAAGCAAAGCTTGCATGATAGAAAAGCTTTTAAGAAGAGTCTTTGACAGACAGCTTGAATGTCATGATTACTCTTGTATGGTAATTCACATTTGTCCATTAACATGCGTGACATTTAGCTGATGTAATGTTGGACCTCTCCGCTCTGCTTTATTGTTGTTGTGTTCAACTAAATCACAGACACAACAGTAAATATGGTCTGTGTGTGCTTATTTAACAAAATTGTGTATTGTGTATTTTCTTTCATATGCACTGGTGGTAAAAGACAGTAAGCTTGGGTGTATTTTTTTAAAGGAGAGGAGATGTGTGTGGTGAGTAGGACAGAAAGAAATAGAAGAGACTGAGTGAGTGAATGAGAGAAGAGAGAGAGAATCTGTGCTGCTTTATTAGTTGCCCATCCCACATCTTGGAAGACCACCCTGCAGAGGCAAACGCTCATTCTCACAACCAGTCTCAGGGTTAGGCAGTTTGTCTCCAGGCTATCAGCTCTAGTCAAAGTTTCCAGAAGTTATTAACACATCAGATGTGGCTAAAGCTAATCAAATTAATTAGTGCTCACAGGATACAGCCTTCAATCTGATTGACAGCTGATGTCAGGAAGGAACAAGGGGTAGGGAGGAAAAAAGATAGCACATGTAGCAATTCTCATAATTGTCTCTCATCAACGTTTCTCACTGCAGCTGCCAAAGGACGAGGAGGGGAGCTCCGACCACAGTCCATGTTCATCCCTGGACAGTATTCAACACTGGGACGTTCTAGCAGTGTGAGCTCCACGCTCAGGCGCTCCGAGATGAGAGATTCTGGCTGCCAGACGGAGGAGGTAAAAATTGTTCCGCCATCCATGAGGAGGATCCGAGCTCAGAGGGGCCAAGGGATTGCTGCTCAGATGGCTGGCATCTCCACATCTGCCACTAATATATCTACAGTTTCGGATGGACACTCCCCCGGATCTCCCATGCATGTCATGGCTCCTTGTTTCAATGGTGATGCCCAGCGTTTCCACAGCTTGCCACGGGGAGCACGGGTCTCTTTAAATGCAGAGCCCCTGTGCAGCAGCACTCCATACAGGCCAGAGGATAGCACTCCTGCAGCACCTCGGCAGATTGGAAAACTCCAGGTTGATGAGACTGTAGTTCACATGAGGAATGCCCCAAGGACAAGCACTGCCGCCCGCCCAAAATCACAAGAGGTGAGAAGCTCACAGGGAGAGTGGGGGACTGTCACTGGTCCTGCCTGTGTGGTGTCTCCTCATGCAGCATACTCAACGTCGCTCATCCCCAATGCCACATTGTCATGTTCAGCTGAAGTCATCACCCTTCACACTACACCAGGGAAAAATCTGCAAACAAGGCCTCTCAGCATAGCATCATCAGTTAATGGAGAGAGCTCCACCGGTATGGCCACAGGCACTGATATAACAAACATGCAGGAGACCGGCCATTCGGACAGCAGCTTGCATAGTCATAGTACAATTGCTGCAGGAACAGCATCCTCAGATGAGCAGTGGATTTACGACACCCCTGAGAATGTTCTGCCCAGAAGGACGCTCACCTCCAGCTGCTCCACCCCTATCAATCACCTCTACAGCCTGGAGCACTCCTCTAAAGGCACAGATTCCAGCTCACTGTACTCCATGGACAATGATGGCTACTACACATCCATGCACCTGGACTCAGGCCTCAGGTCAAAAAGCCATAGCATTGCAGGCAGGGCAACAAGGCACAGTATGTACGAGGGCATAGGTCAGGCAGAAGACCGTACCAGCTTGTACAGCGACCGATCGTTGTCTCGCTCCATCTCACTTCGCAAGTCTAAGAAGCCACCCCTGCCACCATCACGTACAGACTCATTGCGCAGAAAACCTAAGAATCCCTGTGGTGCTAAAGGTATGGCAGAAGCTACCAATGGCTCAGTTCTTAATGAGTCTTTAATTGCTACATTACAGCAGTCTCTTCAGAATGGACTAAAGGGGAAAGGATCATCCACGTCACCATCTCATAGCCCTTGCAGTGACTACGAGGACCCATGGATGCTGCGTCCTAGGAGCCAGAGTAGTGTAAGTGCAGGAAGCAGTGGGCTGTCGGCTGTAGGGGTAGCTAATGTCTATTCCATTTGTCATGTCACACCATCACACAGTGACACCAGCAGCCTGCGCTCTGACTACGCAGAGTCTTGGGGCTATTATATGGATTACCCTCGTTCACATGGCGATCAGACACAGTCACCTCCTCATACTAACTCAATGTCTAGTGGAGGACAACCGGGAGGGATGCCAGATGGACAGGGTCTTCACAATGGTACCAAGATTACCCTTCCTTCTACCCAGGGGGATGTGTCAGTGAAGCCTCAGGCGAACACCTCCTCACCAGACAGGGTGCATCGTTTGACCTCACCCTCAAGTGGATATTCAAGTCAGTCCAACACTCCCACCGCTGGTACTCCTGTTCCCTCCTTCATGAGGTCGATGTCTCCCTCGGGCTGCAAGCCGAAACCACGTGTGCCTGAAAGGAAGTCGTCTTTGCTTTCCTCTGTGTCTATCTCTTCCTCATCCACATCACTGTCTTCTAACACGTCAGATTCTGTGAAGAACAACATTCCTCCACCACCTCCACCTCTGCCTCCTTCCTCAACGTCTCTTTCACCCCTTAGCCCCCAATCTTTTCCTCCACCTCTTCCTCCCTTCAGCCCTGTGTGCTCTACAAGCCAGACCTTCTCTCCTGCTATGCCTTCTACCCCACAGCAGGAATCTTCTATGAGCCCACCCTCCTTAAATTCCTCTCCAGAGTTTCCACCTCCCCCTCCTCCAGAGGTGTTGGATAACCACAGCATGTCACCTAATGGTTCTTTTAGCCCTTCTCTTCATTCACCACCTCCACCACCACCACCTCCTCCCCTGTTTCCTCCCCCTGTCAGTGCTCATCCTCCTTCCATGCCTGCCATGATACCAGTGATACCTTCATCTGCAAGCTTAAAAGGAATAAAAGATGGCCTCAAGCCAGTGAACTGTGAGAGAAGGCCAGCTGCCACTCACTCTGAAGAGTCTGTTAGGTCTGCCATGCCGCTGATCACACCATTTGCCCTCCAGAACGTGCAGCTCCGGTCAGTCAAACGACCAGAGAATGGTGAGGCAGATAGTTGCAAATCTCAGGAAACCGAGACTGACCAGATGGCCACTAACACCTGGTTATCAGCAAAATTTAGAAAACAGGAGCCTCCAACTGCTTTGTCTCTCTCCTCTTCCAATGGTCCTGAAACAAATGTGTCGAATACCTCATCTCCAGAGAAGAAGTTTCCCACCAACAATGACGCCGAAGAAAGGCCTTTTGAGCAGACTCAATGCCCAAGTGACCACACAGCTAATGCTGACATAGATGGACTAGAGCGGAGCTGGTCCACATCTGCTGAGTCTCCACAAAAGACTACACCTAAGAAAAAACCACCTGTTGTTTCCAAGAAGCCCAAATTTTCTCCTGTTATTTCTCCATCAGCACCGGAATCTTTTGCAGAGGAGAAACAGACACTGGTCAAATGGGAAGATGCTACTGATTTCCCAAACCTTAAGGAAGAGGTGACTACTTGTGATAGCACAAAGGTTCAGGAGTCATCTGTGGAGGAACAGGAGAGAGAGAATGACAAAAGCAACGCTGAAACGAGTGAATGTGAAAATAGCACACCACCAACTCATAATCCGAACGAGGAAACCTCCCAGCCTGCTGTCACTGAGGAAGCACCTGTTGATAAGGCCAAGGAAATTTCAGAAGGAGTCATGGAAGATGATGAAGATGATGATGAAGATGGAGTTAGTACAGGATCTGTCAGCTCCAAGGATGATGAAAATGGTGAGTTGTATCTTTCTAATTTTCTTTTGGGAGTTGAGGGTCATTTGTTAAAGTGGCTGACAGAAAATCATAAATGTTTCATTACTTAGGTCTTTTTATAAACGCTGGATACAGTAGAGTATGACAAATGCATGCTCCAACTTTTGATGAAGAACATGGGAAAAATGCTTTGTGAGAATCTTTTGAGTCAAGCTGTGCTCAGTCATTTGCTGGTTAACTTTATTATGTAGTGGTTAATTAGTTTTAAAGACTTGTGAGTTGAACTATGACTCTTTTAACCACTGCAGAGATTGTTGAAGTCATTGCAATTGTTCGCAGTGGGTTTTTCTTTCCAATTCTGTGGAGGTTCAAGCCTGTTCATATCTCCTCCCCCCAGTCAATAAGGGCTTAGAATGGAATACCACTGCAGCATCCATTTGGATTAATTCTTTCTCTGCCTCCTGTCCTGCTTCTCCTCTCTTTCTCCAACTCACTCACTCTGTACATGCAGCCACCCTCCCCTCCTACCATCTGTCTTCCTCTCGATGCTGTTGTCCTCCTTTATCATCCCACTGTTTCTCTCCTGTCTTACTGTTGGTCACGCTCTTTATCCCTTTTTTCCCACTCTCACTCTAATTCTCTCGTGACAGCATTTACATTCGGCCCTGTTTTGTCTCTTTCAAATGGTCTTTCTCTTGTTCTTATCCCATTTTACACTTTGTCTGTTTGTTTTCTTTACTCCTGTCACTCTTCTCTTATCCTCCTTTCTGTCTTGCCTTTCATTCTGCCTCTCTCTCTGTTTCTTTCTGTCTCTCTATCTCTCTCGTCATGGTGAGGCTAGGATGGGGGCAGACTCCTCATGGGATGGCTGCTTTAGAGTGAAGGGGAGGGGTGCGGGGCTGGCCCTGGGTAGAGGAAGGAGGACAGAGAGAGGGATGGAGGGAGGGGGAGTAAGTGTGTAACGTGAGCTTGCCTGCATCGTCTCTGGCAAGTGCAGATGATGAGAGAGAGTGAGGGAGCACAGGAGCAGAGCAGCGCACAACACCTTAACTCTGATGAAGATGTGGATTCATCTATGATAATGTAAGAGAAAAGAGTTTCTGTAGGCATTTGATTTTAGGAGGCTATACAGAATGACATGTTTGCCCTTGCCTGTGTCAAGGACTGCGTGAGATGACTGTGTTAGAATGCGTTTCTCACTTAGGTGATATGGCAGATTTGACTGACAGTGCTTAAACTGCCCTTTTCTGACATTTACTAGGGTTTTGGCTTATGTTTCAGACTTCACTTATTCCATCATATTTGGATCTTCTCTGTCAGACTGGTTTGTTTTCTCCTTTGCCATGCAGATTACAGTGATGTAGTTATGGCATTTCAGCACGCAGGATGCGTGTTTACCTCTAAGACATAGATACAACATGTTTTTGGCTCTGTGTCGTCTTTTTTTTTTTTTTTGGAATGTGCAGCGTATGCGATGTATAGAATATTTGTTTGGTGGTATAACAGTGTGGAGGTTGTTTTTAATTGTCTATAAAGGGCAGAACTTCAGGGCTGTAGTCACCCTCTTGAAAATAAATCAGGAGTTATTACACTGATGTGGATATGAAAGTAATATTTGCCATATATGTGTGTGTCAGGTGAGGTGTTTGAGCCCAGCACGGCAGATTCCTCGCCGGCTCCCAGCGTCAACGGTGAAGTCTCTGAGGACATGGTGACACCCACACGACCCCGAACCACAGATGACCTCTTTGCAGCCATTCACAGGTACTCTTCCACCTGTTACTTCTTATCCTAGGCTGCCTCTTATTCAGCTCTCCCCTTATTCAGACTACCTTGCCCATATTGCATACTTCAACCTCGAGAAGTCTAGAGTCATCATTTTGCTTTATTATTTATTTACCCATAACTCCACAATTCTAGAATGATTTCATGGTTGCATATTGAAGTACATTTATATTTGATTTACATTGTGTATTAGATAGGTTTAAGTCTGCATGTCTGATGTTTTTCTGTTTGTTTCTATAGCTGATCATGATAAAGCAAATGAGAAACTATTTTGCTTTTATTATTGCTTGCCTTCTAAGGGTTAAAGGATTCTGTCCTCTCCACTCTCACATACATCCATCAGAGCTGGATGGAGTTAGTGGAACAGGCTAGGAGTGGAAGGCTGCTCTGGTTTCTGTCAGATGGAGAGCTGCCCTGCGCCGCTGCTGGGTGGTTGTAGTGGATGTTCATGCACAGTCAGGTTGAGTTAATGTAGGAAAAGCTCACTCCCTTATTCAGCCATTCATTATTCAGGTGCACAACACCCCTGCCCCTGATACTACAGGCTGCGGAGATATATGTGTTCATTCTTCTGAATAACAGCTGGATTCTGTGTATAGGCTCTGTGTTGTTAGCGTGCATGCAGATGTTCATCACCAATCTTTACACACCTGAATGGATCTGATTTTTGTAAATTTGTAAATTCACTCTTGCACTAAAGAACTGTTCACACTTGCCCTGCTTCAGTGTGTCAAGATCATATATAAGGGCCTTTTTCCATTCCAGCGCGTCACTATGTAATTTGAAAGGATTTCTTTCCCACTACAGTATCTGTCTATATATATGTCCTATTAAAATGAATCCAGTATCAGAGCAACTGATAACCTTGAAATGAAAGGCAGTATACAGTACATGTGTACGCTTAACAGTGTCTCCGTTCTGTGTGGCTGCTGTCCATCTCTACTTGAGCAAACAATTTCACTGAGAAAAAATTCTAAGCCAATGTTTTGTCGAATCCCATCTGTATAATTACATCACAGTATAAAGCATTATTAGTAGCCATGAGAATACAGCTACAGTTGTAAACTGTTAATTGCGTGATTTTAGCTAGTAATGCAAATATGAGAGATTTCTGGATGTGAAGGAATAGTGAGGTGAAAAATCGCTTGTGCATAATTTTCCACTTGACCAAGGTGTTGTCGGTGAGGCAAGACATGTTCGGCGTCCAAGGTTTGCTTCTTTACTTCAGCAATGGTGCTGCAAGGCTAAAGAAACATTACATAGTCAGTAATCACTCAAATAGTAAATACGTCCCAAGAATTACTCTCAACTCGCTCAGTTAATTTTAGTACCTCACAAGTTATGCCGTGTCCTAAACCCCTTCAGCAAGTCTGCACCACCTTAATGAAGACATGGATGAAGAAATAGAGTTTGAAGGAGTTGAGAGAAGGTTTGGGGATGATATTTGTTCGAGACTATTGACTTCTAGTGGCGCTAAAGAAACTAAATTTGGACTCCAAACATGTCCTCGCATTAACTATATCTGGGGTGAATGAAACCTAGAGTAAATTGGATTACTATTCCTTTGAGACCTGACAGAGATGAGGTTTAAAGGTAGAGTGAATGTCTAATCATCTGTGCATCTCTTTGATCCCTCCCTTTTATCCTGCTTGCTTTTGGCCCAGTGTAGAATTAGTGGTCTCCTTTGTTACATTGTTCTGAAACCATGTCTCATAACACACATCCACAAGTAGAGGTTCTTCTGTACTAAGGTCTTTTATGTCTTTCACTGTCTCTTCCTCCATTTTCCTCTGGCCACCTTCATTTCTTCTCTCTGCTCCGATGTTTAGCCTGGACTGGCTGAGCATGAACGCCCCCCAGCACGTGAGGTGCGCTCTGGCAAGTAATTGGCCATTGGTGTTTCCCTTCTCGTGGTGACGCTACGATGGGATTAGCCCCATAATCCCTTAGCCCTGGGATAAATTTCTGCTTTTATTCCCCCCGCTAATCCCCACTTCAATAATCTGCAGCAATGGCGCAACACTAACGAATGCGATTTCTCCCAGAAACCACTGGCCAGTGGGCACAGGCGTCCAGGACACTGGTCAAGAGAGTAAATGTCTAAAATGCTGTTTGGGCTCTTTTCCAGTTTGCTTTGTTGATTAATTCCACTGTCCCCCTGCTTGCATTAGTAGCCTCCCTCAAAACCGCAACATGTGCACTTTTCATCTTTGTGTTGGCTTCTAAGAGATTGCGTTTGAATAAAACACTTGAGTGTAGTCCATGCGCCACCTGCCATCAATATCCTACACAAGTTATTCCTGCTTTTCCAATACTGCTTGGAGTGTGAACTCGGGAACTGCTCGAGGCTCTGCTGATTTAATGAGAAAATGGGACGGGAATCGATAGAGGATGGAGGCTCATTGGTGAAAAATTAATCACAAAATGAACCCTATTTCAGCGTGTTCAGCTCGAGGGGAGAAGAGCTAGAAGTAGGATTAGCTTTACAATCAGTTTGGTCAATCCAGAACTCACGCTCTGCTTCCTGCTACAGAACTAATGCCTGCCTAACCAAATATGTTAAACACAATCCTGCCTCTTACATACAACTTACATTTAAAACATTACAGATCCTCTTTAAAGGCTTTTGAAGCTTTTACCCTACTGCAATTGTACGTTTCAGTTGGGGATGTCCCGATAAAAGTTTTTTGTTCCCAGTAAGAGTCCTATAATATTGAGTTTCTGCTATTTGTATCTTTTTAGATAATTCAGTTTGTATCTTTTTAGATATTTCACATTTGAAGTACACTGAAGCTAGCAAAACCAGTCCAGTTTAGGTCAAATATGCAAGGCTGAAAATGAAATATTCAGTTCTTCTAGACTACTTAAAAAAAACGATTATAAATGACATTTTATGCCACATTGTAGTATCTCAGTTTAGTATCTCAGTTAACATGGAAAACACTGTACTCCTTTTCTCTCGGCTTTGAACACACCACGACTGTTACCAATAAGCATACAGTAGCTGTACTGTCACATTGTGCGTACAAATATTTTAACAATATTTTGATGGAAGGTGGCTAGCCTAACCTGCTGAAGTACAGGCCCTGCAAATACCTGGATCACCTCCAGTATGTAGCTTTCAGACTAGATTGGGACATCCCTAGATACAGTTAATGTCTTGTGTACAGTTAGGGCTGTTGTGTATCATTAACTCTCTCTGTTTCTCTCTCTCTCCCTCTCTCTCTCCGTCTCTCTCACTCTAGGTCCAAGCGGAAGGTTCTAGGACGACGAGAGTCAGAGGACGACCGTTCTCGAGGACACCCCTCGTCACCCCCGGCTACCCCCACCGGGACGTGTCCCACTCTGGGCTCCTCCCTGCCCCGGCAGACAGGTTCCATCCAGCGCAGCCTGCGCAAGTCAGCCACCAGCAGCGATACCTTCAAGGCGCTGCTGCTGAAGAAGGGCAGCCGCTCTGAGACCAGTTTCCGAATGTCGGCTACTGAGATGCTGCGCAGCACAGACCCGCGTTTCCAGAGGGCCCGTTCACTTGACTCCTCACTGGACCCCACATCGCCTATCAGCCCAGACAGCCCCTGTCCCTCCCCCAGCCGCAGCAAGAGGGCACCAGAGGACTGGGCGCGGAGTGAGGGGATTATACCACGGTACTCGTTGGGTTCACCATCATCAACATCCCCTTCTTCCCTCGTGGGGCCCAAATATGGACGATCACGCACACCGCCCTCTGCTGCCAGCAGCAAGTATAACGCCCGCAGCCGCATCCTCAGCAGCCCCATGACAGTCATCTGTGAAAGGGAGGGTGAACTGGCCGAGAGCGGGGAGGGCTGGGAGGAACCGTGTCCCGGTTCTCCTGTAACACCTGCCCCCCAAACAGTCCCTCGGGACTCTTATGGCACTTTGTGTGAAGAGGAGAACAGTTAAACCAGTCATTCCCAAACCTGATTGTGGAATACTCTCGCCCTGCACGTTTTGGTGTTTTCCCTGCTCTGACACACCTGATCCAACTAAACAGCTAACTAACGAGCCTTGGATGCCTTTGAGTTGATGTAGCTTTGTTACTGTTGGAAAGTCACTAAAATGTAGGGAGCAGGTTTGGGAAGACTTAAAAAAATGTTTCCAAAACAAGGGAACGAATTGACCTGCTCCAGGTAGCAGAGAATGGCCCATAGCAGTAGGAAGGGACGCCGCAGACCCAGTTATCTGCGTGTCCCGCCTTCTCAAGGCTGCAGACAGTGCTGTACGAATCTGCTCACGTGGGGGAAGAGAAGAGCGGGCCACAAGGTGCCTCCTTCAGGCTGATCTGTGCTTAGTCTGAATAAATACCTGTTTCTGATAAAGCTGTTTCTAATGCAGCTCTTCAAAAACAAAAAACTGTCACCCCATTTATATTATTTTTATTGTTACTGTTCGTGCAAGAAGGTTTGTTTTCATTTACTGTAGTACACTCATCCCCCCAAAGCAGTTTTGTTGTTTGGTTTGTCTGTGTTATCTCCATTCACATCAGAGACTTCAGGAATCGCTACAAAAAGCAGACTGGGAAGGTAGTTTGATAACGGTCGATTACGAACAGCAAGTGCAAACAAGTGATGAGAGAATTGCTACGTGAGTCATTTTGGCTGCGGTGGTGTACCAGTGGATGGATGGGTTTGGCTTTGGGAATGCCAAGAGGGACCCATGAGGCAGCAACATACAGTCCAATTGCCTTCAGCTTCACAGTTTTGGTAATACATCAGTGAACCCCGGACTTCACCATAAGCAGAGTTCCTTCTCTTTCTTTTACCTGTTGATATAAAACTGGTATACTCAGTAGTCCTGTGAAAGGTGTAGCTTTCAGACAGGAGAATCCGAGTGGAACAAAGACAAAAGGACTGTTGAAGTGGCAAAACTGAGATGCTGGCTCAGTAACAGTTTTCCTTTTATGTTGTGTTTTATGAGTTTTAGTGTGTAGGTTTGCACTGTGTACGTGTGTTTCTGTTTATTTGTCTGGTCGTTTTATGCCTGTGTTGGTTGTAACTCATTTGGCAATGAAGTGATTTTTTTTTTTACCAAAAAAAAAAAACCTTACTTGAAATTTATAACAAACTTGTGTTTGTAATAGTCTGGGTAACCAAAGAGCTAAACAGTAAATGTAACCTGCTGTAGGGACTCTGGATTGGTGATGGCATTTATCAGACTGGGAGTGATAAAGGTTCTTCTTTAAGGGTTTGTTAAGTACTAGCTTTTACTTTACTAAGGCTTAATGACTAACTCCTCTCTTGTGTACCTTCTTGTGCAGTTTTGTATTGTTTTCTATGTACATAAATACACAAATTATTAAGAAGTAACACCTGAACTTATTTTCAAAGAATTTGTACATTTTAGAAACCCTTGTTGTTGAAGGGGAGTGGCATCCTTTTGTAGAGTATTTATTTTAGAATAGCCAGAATGTGATTTCATATAGTTTGGATTATATAGGAGGGATTTTTAGAGGGAGCTCTATGGATCAGTTTATTTTTGACTAGAGGGGGGAGGCTGCATTACATTATGTTTCTGGAATCATGATCAATCAGAGCCTGGTTCAGACCCATCACAGGGTGCTTAGAAAGCCTCACTCTTGTCCTGTTGGTAGAGCTGGATTGAGAGACCAGAACTGGAGATAAAAGAGACAGCTTGAGATAAACGATCTAGCTGTTGATGAAAAGGAAGACGGCTGCTAACCCTCTTGTGTATGTCTCTGTAATAAAGCACGGTGTTATTTAAAAATGTCCCATCTGTCCTGTCTGTCTTTGATTCACTGCCACCTGTCAGCCATTCGCCCAACCACAATTTCATTAGCAGCGTCACCATAGCATCCATGATCGTTCGTCATCTCGAAAGGCCTCCAGGAGGTCTGCACTCAACCGCTCCTTGTCCACTCCAATCTTCACACTGACCATCAATTTCTCTTGAAGTATCTTCAAGACACTGTCAGGCATTGGGAGTAATAAGCCTACAGAAGTAAGAAGGGTTTTACCTTAAATTCAGTTAAAGGTCCTAAAGGGTGTTATACTCACAGCTAGTTCACCGAACTGTTGGAGTTACTGATTGGCTACCTAACTCAAAACCTACCACTGATTACAAAATTAAGAACCAAATCAAGGTTCATAGCTGTGGACATCTGGTCTCGGTTTTCATTATCTTTCAAACATAAAACAGGTTCAGTATTAGAGGAGTATTATACAAAGAAGGATTTCTGAGTAAGCTGGACACCCTAAAGGTGAGGATTGTCTAAAAGGAGTGAGCCTGAATTTGGGCTAAAGTCATATATACCTGTAAAATTCTGTTGGTTGAATCACCTTACTCCCACTGAACACCACAAATAGAGGTTAAAGGAAACAAACTCAGTTCATAAGATTTAGCCCCCCCACACGTGACTGCCCATTGTTATGGTTGTGCAATTCTGTGAAGTAACTGATCCTCGTTTGTTATTTTGACTTAGCATCAGCACACAGAATGAGATGAACGAGTTGCCCCTGTATACATAGTGCTCATCTCCTTTTGTGCTGAGTATGTGAACAGGATACTCAGACAACAGTTATGTCTAAAATAAACCTGATGACGGTGCATGGTGTCTGTTTTTTTTGCACATGAATTGTGGAGTACGTCTTCTTAGCTGCTGGGGTCATCTCCACCACAATCCTTTCTTGAAAATATCCTCCAAAGCATGTATATGTGAAACAGTGGTATTTATTATTGAGGAAGTCAGAAACAACATACATTCTATTCATTTTAGACTTTTTAGAATACATACTAGTGTATGTACAAACCACTTTTAAAAAGAAGTGAAGTCCTGTTTAGAATGATTCTCCTTGAAGGCCTCAAACTTCCAAGTTAAATGGAATGTGTTAGTGTTCACATTAAAATTGTCATGTAATGAATTAGTGCACTTAAAATGATGACAATGCAGTGAGAGCACAATAGCACAGACCATGCTAGGCAATCAAAAGCACAGTAAAAGCACATTGAAGGCCCACATCCTCCCCCCAGCCACAATAAAAGGTAATCAAAGTAACCTGATCTGTGTGCTGTGCATGTTTAGTCACAATGTAGCCTAATTAGTCTCTGCATCTGAAAATGCATAAATCATCTATTGTATTTACGTGAGTACCTCATTGCTGCCATATGAACCTTTTAACTCAAATTCTATCATATACTGTCCTACCATACAAAATAGATGTTACCACATTTCCACAACAGTTATAAATGTGCCAAGTGGAGCATTAAGCCTCTTAGCAAATAAGCATTACAAACTTTTTTTTACTTTCTAGGCACTTGTGAACGTACATCATAAACCTTGACCTCAAACTTTTTTTTGCATTTACTCCTGTTTAAAGAGCCAAACTTCATTCCTGCGGTTGACCAGCTTAAAGGGACTATCATAACCCACCCGGTAGTACGGTGCCTCTTTAAAGGCTATCCCATCGTTCTTTGCACTCTCAATAAGTTTCAGCAGCTCCTCACGGGAATTCTGGGGGTTGGCAAAACCTCCAAAGGTCCTGACAGCAAAAACAAACAAAAATGTAAATGTATTATAATTTGTATGCTCTCAAAAATATGGCATCATTCTAAAAAAATACTTTTTTATAGTGTAGCCGACTTGTGCACATTACAGCTTCAGTCACCGGATGGTTGATCAGCTTTCACTTAAGCATACCTCACCAACGCAGTGAACTCGCTCCTGTTCTCAATGAAAATATCAGAGCTGCTGGGCTTGGGTGGGTCAGCTTGGTGCTCTTCAGGAACGTAGAACGACACAGTGAAGGAGCTTTCACAGGCTGGGCCTTCTCCAGGGTTAATCAGGCAGGTCACTGGTGCTGTCATCTCCACTTTAGTCTCTGATACAGCACAACACACACATACATATAATTACCAAATGTAAAAACTGGAAAAATAATTGCCACTGTTTTTTAAAAATAGTGAATATTTCCTGTATCATTTCTCTCATACTTTCTCACACCATCCTTGTTTACCCCATTGTATAGAGAAAACACCAATCCACAACAACAGATTACTTGAAAGTCTATGTGCATGTCCTTCACCACATATTTCTGGGTAACAGACCAAGAAAAAGTGGCAGGTGTGACTTACTAGTCATTGCCTTACTTTGCAACTTGTGGTTTAGCAAAAATGTGCTTGTGTATTGCTGATTAGACATTAAACTGGAAACTAAAATCAAGGAAGATATTCATTAAGACATCAGATCTACATATATAAAAGTGTGACAGCATAATTTCCATTTAATTTCTGTTTACTTTCACTATTCTGAATTTCCATTAATACAATTTCATTCCAATATGAATCAAGTAAGTGCTAGAATCACATTCTGTTTGGGCACAGAGCTGCTTCAGAAGAAACACTGCACTGCCACCTTGTGATGTACTGAAACAATAAAACAGTGTTCTCTGTGAGAATGTATTCTGGCACAAAGTCCTCTGCAGGGGCAGATGATTTATCGTGCATGGCCTAGATTTTTTTGGGAGCCTCATGATTTATTATACTGCAACAAAATTTAGCTCTACAGAATTTCTGCTCAATATAAGTGGCTCTGCAGATTGTTATTCCATTCCTGGAGAAACCCATAAAACATTTTGCTTCTTTATACTCATGCTTCTTTACATTCCACTATCACAGGTCAAATTAAAGTTTGCATTTACAGACACATTAAACAAAATGTATTTGGTAATACTGTCTCATCTGTCACAAAGCCTTGGCCAATTGCATCACGAAAATTGAGAAAACAAAACAGGTGATTTGATACAGGACAACTGGTGGCCTAGTGGTTAGTGAGTTGCCCCTGAGATCAGAAGGTCATGGGTTTGAACCCCAGGACTGCTTGTGGCACCTCAGGTTCTCTTGAGCAAGGTACTGTCTCTTTGTGTTCCAGGCTGCCAGCTGATTAACTCAGGTGAATGGGTTAAAGTAGAGATGAACTTTGGTTAAAATATTCCGCCCACAGCAATTCAAGAACTGAATTTGTTTTAAGGTTTTGCTTAAATAAAAGGAGGGATTTATACCCCTGTCTGGGATGCTTGGAATTGGGCTTTGTGACCTTAAGCTTGTGCAGCTGCTCCAGTGCATCTCTTCCATTGGCAAAGCTTTTCTATGTAGGTAACTGAACACCTCAGCAATAAACAAAGTCATTAAATGCACTACTTAGAGAGGCTGTCTGGACACTTGTGGACATAAAACCACTTTCGAGCTAGCTGTGCTGCAGAACCTACTCTTCTCATTATCCCCCTGGATGTATTTGAAGAGTCTGTTGAACCCAGCGCTGAAGGCAGCGTCCTCCTCCATCCCAGTCAGAGTGGTGCTGATCCAGTTCGTTTGATGGTAGGTGCGGATTTCATAGTCCTGGCTCTGGAGATTTCAAAACACACACTTTACCACAATCCATGGAGGACAATATAGATGAAAACTGACCAAAAATATGAGTCTGAATTGTGCAAAATTTGATTTACTAAGCCAGTGAGTGCATAACCTACCTTACTGTCTTGAGGTGTAAACCTTGGATTTTGCAGCCCTGTTGAAAACAGAACTTGACCCAGAGTTTTCAGCATCTTCTCAAATGAACTTGATGACAGACCAGCGGTGAACTGTAAGGGGACTTCACAACTTCACCGTCATGACAGACTAAACACCCAGCTCTAAGAGCTAGGAGACTATTTTCACTATTTGGACAAAAGTATTGGTACACCAACAGGGACTTTAATGACATTGCATTCAAATACACAGACTTTAATGTGGAGTTATTTGCACCTATAACAGCTTCCTCTCTTCTTGGAAGACTTTCCACAAGATTTAGGAGTTTCTGTGGGTATTTGTGCCCCTGGCTCTCCGTTCTAGTTCATCCAAAAGGTGTTAGATAGGGTTGAAATCAGAGCTCTGTGTGGGTCAGTCAAGTTCTTCCACACCAAACACATCCAACCATGTACTTATGGACCTTGCTTTATGAAACAGAATAGGGCCTTCCCCAAACTACTGTGTCCACAAATGGCGTTGTCCAAAACGCCTTGGCATGCTGAAGCATTAAGACTGTCTTTCACTGGAAGTGAGAAGTAACTTGACCCAGCCCACAATATGGAAAACAGGTGTCCCAATACTTTTGTCCATATGGTGTAGCTGCAGCGACTGCAACTATGCATAAATGACATTAAATATTCTTTAGCTGAACGAAATAGCTCGTTTGTGTTCGAGGAACAAATATAACCACATTTGAAAAAAAAACTGACTCAAAAAATACAACAAAGACACATTTATGTTATTATGTTACGAAGCTGTTGCTGGAGAGATTGTCCTTCACTGGAAGTGAGAAGTAATTGACCCAGCCCACGCCCTGGAAAGCAGGTGTCTCAATACTTTTGTCCATTTGGTGTATCTACAGAGACAGCAACTATGCATAATTGACGTACATTTTTTTTCTTTAGCTCGACGAAATAGCTTTTGTGCTCGAGGAACTGAAAAATCAAAAATACACAACAAAGACACATTTATGTTACTAGGTTACGAAGCTGTTGCTGGAGAGGAGAGGCTAGAGTTAGCAGAGCTCATTTCTTACCTGTTTCTGGGAGAAAAAATGTCGAAGAATTTGACTAAAGGCTATCTATCGAAATAATTAAGGGCTTTACGGTTAATTCCAACCACCTGGCTGTGTATATATGTGTGTGCATATATGTGTGTGTATATATGTGTATCTCCCTGGGTTTGTCAGTGATGATAGAACTGTTCCAGGCTCGTCTCGTAACGACTCTTCATGTTTACAAAACTGAGGCTCTGTGCACGTGACCATGTGACATCTGATTGGCTGACAGTGCAGGTTTATGAAACTCCAAAATAATGAGAGACAACAGGAAAAAAATAAGTTATAATAAACATTTTAATTAGATGCCAGAGAATAAATATTGAAATAACGATAATAAAAATGATAAATAATAATAACGATAATAATAATTAAAAAAATATATCTACACAAGCTCCTAAACCAGGTTGACCAACCAACAATGTCCGGAGAGTTTTGATAGGTCTGGGAAATTAAACTGGGCTATTGGACTGGTATTCATGGAGTTCCAGTTCCAGTTCCAGGACTGCTCTGAGAGCATATCTCTTTGTCTTTTTTTGACCATTGTGGTCAGAAAAACTGATTCTCGATGAGAATTTGTTCTCCTGAGGCGGTACAGCCCCAAGTCACCTAGTTCTAGGTGAAGGGTGTGTAAATACAGAGTTCACAGCCACTTCGTTAGGAAATGACCCAACTGCGATGAATATTTAACTAAAACAAGTACAAACAACAGAAAGGGATACACTGGAAAGGCAACATACACATAACTTCGTAATTAATCTTAGTCTGATCCTACACTTAACATCACACACACACACGCAAATATATATATATATATATATATATATATATATATATATACACACACATACATATGTAT
>JBBPCX010000160.1:6111558-6132134 GCA_037974365.1 Hydrocynus forskahlii
TAAAATTGCCACGTGACATGGCTGCGCACTGATTTAGCTATTATTTATTCACAACAGATATCTGAAGATGTGATAAAGGACATTTAGTGACAAATAACAGTTAAAATCCATGTGCTTATTTATATCTCATAAATATATAGTATGATTAGTGTTTGTACCTCAGCGAGTCTCAGATGAAGAAGTGCGTTTTCTGTCTCCAGCTCCAAAATCCTCTCCTCTTTACTCTGTTAAAAACAACAGCCTTTGAATCGGAATAGAAAACAAGCTAACAAAGTAAGCTGTAGTTTATATACAGACACCATAAAATATATAGACACTATAACTTTAACACAGGCTTGCCCAGTGAAACCACGATGATCAGGTATTTAAAAAGTTCATTCTAGGTGTTCAACAGCTTGTCAAAATCACTCACCCGAAGTTTGTGCTCCAGAAGGTGCACTTGGTGCGCAAAAATCTGGTCTCTGTTGATGAAGAGCGGCATGTTCCCCGGGCTGCTTGGAGATGTGAGAGTAAATCACTCCTCTGCAGCGGCACTGCGGGTTAATCCGATTACCTGTCTTCTCTCAGCCCGGCCCTCTCACGTTAGGGGGGAGTATCACTGACTCTGACCCCCCTGCTCAGTTTCAGGTCTGTCTTCTATTACTCTTTATGAAAACAGTTTAAATAAATCCATCCTTAGTCCACTTTTCCATATAGATAAATACTTCAATTGTGTTTGTCTTTGCGGTTTGGCGCCATCTATAGCCTCTGCGCTCTAACACTGCCGTGCAAAATTCTTATAGAAGTGAATAAATAGAAGTGTGTATGGAAGTATATATATATATATATATATATAATATATATATATAAAATATACACACAAATGCACACTGAGATTTTCTGTATCTGCATGTTACTCAATATTTACTAAGACCACACTCAATATTTACAGTATATTCACCATTTGAATACCTTTATTAGTCATAAAATATATTTTTTATGAATTACTACTGACCTACAAAAATCCACCTTATATAGTTATAATGTGGTTTACCACAAAAGTGCTACATATGTATTGTGCATTTAAGTTAAAGGACAGTCTAGACTTTAGACTTTGGCTCTGTATCACCACACAAAAATGAATAATAGGATGTCAGGACATAGGATGCCCTGTTTACCTTTGTTCACTAAACAGTTTTCCAATACTTAACATGAAAAAAATCTGCAGTGGTAAATAAGTGGCAAAAAAGAACCCAGAGTTATGTGTGAAAGTACTGGGTTGTTTCTGTTCCTACATGTAGTATGTTTTCTTTTAAATACAATGTTATTCTTGGATATCACTGAACACTGGGGTGGAAACACTTGCATAATAATGCAACGTATACAGTGGACCCCACAGCATAAAGAGGGCCAACAATTTAGGGGAAAAAAACTTTAATCAAGTTCAATAACTTTTAATTTTATACAGTAAACATTTTCTAGATACATGAGACATTACTGGAAGAAATGTTTCAGTACTTCAGCTGTAAGCAAAGGCATTTTAAAATGACAGAACACAGTCTCATGTTGCATTCTTTATTCACTGAGGAAATAAACAGTCGAGGTTAGAAATGCATACATGTTTTCTCTTGAGATTCTAAGCAAACACCAGCATATTACAGTATTACAGTCTTCAGCATTACAGCGATGACAAAGCTATTGAGAGGAAGCACAGGTCTGAGGCTACCTCAGTCTCATGGCACATAGGAGTCTAAGGCAAGTCTATGTTGGTGTCTTCTTGCATGTCTTAAAAACACTTGACTGGCAAACTACTACAACATATGGGACTATTGCTAGCAACAGATCTGATTGAGCTTGTGTCCCTGTTTCAGAGAAAAGTGAGCGACACAGTGAAGCATTGTCTCCACACTGAGATGCAGATGGAATGTCTAAAGGCTGAGGTTAAAAATCAGTAGGCTTTAATACACCCAGGATAAGAGTGCTCTGTCAGTTTCAGTTTCACTGTGGGAGCTGTAAGATTTTACATTGCACTCTAAATACAAATCAGACAAAAAACAGACGTTAGTGTTCTCCACTGATAATCCTCTGTCCTGTAAGTACCATATGTCTTTAATAAAACAGTGTTTTTGATTATACTTACTGTAACAAACATTGCTATTCAGCATTGGACTACATTGAAAAAATTGTAAACGGAAACCAACAGTAAATTAAATGTAAGAATTTAACGTAATCCAGTTTTTTTTTTTTATAGCGGTAGTTGGACTTTTTGTATGTGTGTGTATGTGAGAATGTGACCTGTCTTAGACTCTCTCTACACACATGGCAATGCCCATTCCACCTCCAATACACAAAGCAGCAACTCCTTTTTTGCCCCCGGTTCTCTGAAGTGCATGCAGTAGCGTCACCAACACCCTGCAGCCAGACATACCAAGAGGGTGTCCCAGAGAGATAGCGCCTCCAAAAGCGTTCACCTGTATTCCAGAAACAAGGCAGGTCAGCACAGAGATAACAAAAAGAGACTTTTATGACTGCATGCGAAACAAAACACTTTTTCTATAACTTGGCACCTTTTTAACAGAAAAATTATAGGTAGTCATTTTTTCTTGTCCTTATTCTTTTATATATTTATCTTGGGCTTTTTCATGATTTGGTGGGAGGCATTTTTGGTGAATGCATTTTATACTGTATATACACTATATGGCCAAAAGTATATGGATAGCCCATTCTAATCATGCGCTGAAAGGTGTGTAAAATCAAGCACATAGTCACACAATCACCATAGACAAACAATGTTAGTAGAATGAGTCATACCAAAGAACTGAACAGCCAAAGTGACTTTATATGTGGCAATGCCACCTTATTAAGAATCATGTCCATAGTTTTGGAATGGACTGTCCTACAAACTCATGCAGGTCTCATACAGGCCAGGTGCTCCAGTCAACACCTCTGGCATGAGCTGGATTGATGTTTGATACAGAACTTATTTCTAAATCAAGAATAGGAACTAAACAAGGACATTGGTGCCATAGCAAAAAAGCTCTAATTAACACAGTGACAGATACAGAAAGGCAAGCAAAACAAATGCACTTGAACAGTCTTTATCAGTGTGCAGAGCAACTAACATGCATTAATATGATATGCATTGCCTCAGTGACAGTAGCGCAGGTGCTCTCCATGCTGGTTATTGTTTGTCTATCTGACGTTTATTGTGTATTTATGAGTAGACTGAAGGCAATGAAATGACAAACCTTGTCAGGTTTCAGGCCAAGCTCCTGCACCACCGCCACACACTGCGCAGCGAAGGCCTCATTGATCTCATAAAGATCCACCTCAGCCAGCTGCCAACCTGCCTTCTCCGTCTGGTGAGAACAAGGACAAACAGTAGCGTTTATATAAATATAACACGCAGCGTAACAACTGTAAAGCAACGATGCATCAACAGATTTTAAAAATGAGCAAGAATGAATGCTCAGAAGCAAATCTCTTACTTTCCATAATAACAAATAATAATTATCACCATTAGTATCAACACCTGTTCAAAATTCTATGTGTTTTATAAGAAAGAACCACAATCTTAAC
The DNA here is from genome assembly GCA_037974365.1 of Hydrocynus forskahlii. NCBI lineage: Eukaryota > Metazoa > Chordata > Actinopteri > Characiformes > Alestidae > Hydrocynus > Hydrocynus forskahlii. Next base: position 6,115,117 of record JBBPCX010000160.1, read on the forward strand.
AACTAACAGAAATCAAAAGGAACATTTTAAACAGAAATACATACAATGTTACATCACTGAATTATTTAATCAGTCCTATCCTTTGAGATATCTGAATTGCTTTGTCTGGACTACAGAGAAACATACTGCTTTTCTGATTGCAGAAATTGGCCCTGTGCCCATAATGGACGGGTCAAGGCCAGTCTGAGCCCATGAGACGATTCGTGCCATTGGACAAAGGCCCCGCCTCTGAGCCTCTGATTGGCGCATGAGAACAGTAGCAGCAACGCCATCATTCACCCCTTTGAGAGACCGGAAAGACAAAAGATAACATCAGCAGCACACGGCTGACAGGACAGGGCAGCTGACATGGGAGTGAGTTTGAGATCTTTATTATTAGCGTGAAGTGAGTTGCGCCATTTCAGTTCAGGTGTTACTGAGGTTCAGTGATGTTCAGAGATGTATTTTTTTTACCTGACGCATTGCCAGCAGTGACTGTACCAGACCCATCCTTCACAAAACAGGGCTTTAGTTTAGACATGGCATCTAAATTACTACCATGGCGTGGGAATTCATCAACTTTCACTTCCACTGGACCTAAGAAAGAGAAAAACATTTAATCACAATCCAACAAGCTCAAACTAATTACTTAGAATTATTAGCTTTCATTCTACCGTTTTTCTATTTGCAGTTACAGGAAGAAACACTAAATGCACACCATTACCACTACTGACAACATTAGACTAATCTGATGTCGTCCAGCCTTGGCAAAAACATCAGATACAGCTTATTACCTTTTCTCGAAGGAATAAAAACTGGCACAATCTCCTGGTCGAAGTAGCCGGCCTTCTGAGCTGCCTCGGTTCTGCTCTGTGAGGAGACAGCATACTGATCTTGAGCCTCTCGAGAAACAGTCCACTGCTTAGCCACGTTCTCCGCTGTTGAGAGACAACAAGAAGCTCCAAAATCATACATCAGTGACCTTGAAAACCTGCCTGTTTCTCTGGCTGATCATATAAAGGGGAGATAAGATCTATTTCTCACACTGTGTACTTTTGTGGTCAGTGTCTAAAAGTCATTGGAACTAAGGACATTATATGTTTGTCCACAGGTTGGGATAAAGGTCATTGCTAGATGAGTATCCAACAGAAGGCTAATGTTCATAAAAGATGTTGTTCATCAAGGCCAAGATCATTGTAAAATTAATATTAATATTGACTGAAAATACATATCGAATTGCTGCTGACCGTTTGCACATATACAGCTCACAATTACATTCCAGTATACTTTTTGTTCTCCACTTGACTGCAGATGCAATAATTGGAGGTTTTTACAATTTATATGTGTGTACTTTTTGTACACACATATAAATACAGGCTTTTTGTACCATCTTGTCTCACTGTATTCATGTATATAGCTGAGATGACAAGGTTTCCTTTGACTTTGAATTACAGATCAGATGTACCTGTGATGCCCATGTGGTAGCTGTGAAATGCATCTGTGAGTCCATCAGCCAGTATAGAGTCCTGCAGGGAAGCATCTCCCATCTTTATCCCGGACCTCAAATGCACAGTGTGAGGTGCCTAAGGTCCAAAGGGCTTTGATAAGTACAATTCACAAATGCTAAAGCAAAACATTAACATTAATCTACTCTTCTTTAACAGCATCATGTCTTTACTCTGTCAGGTCATTTCTTTTGATCTATAAAGAACATGATCTAACAAAACGTTTTGGGTTACAAATTTCCATTTTGAGCTTGACAATAAATGACAAAAACATGAACATTACAGTTCAGTCATCTTTTATTATTAATGTTACGAAAAAAGTCAATAATAAACCCTTCTTTGCTGATCTGAATTCTGATCTAAATTCCTTTAAATCATTATAGAAAAGTCGTGATTCTGAAGTCATAGCGAGGGATGGAGGACAGACCTGTTGGCAACTCCTGACCATTTAAGGGATTAAGCTGAACGTAACCAATGTCTCTAAATGTACTGCTGCAATAAACTGCACTAAGATGTCAATAGGACTCACCCGGCTCATACTCTCCATGCCCCCTGCCACCACCACAGTGGACTCTCCCATCATGATGGACTGAGCTCCAAGACACAAGGCTTTCAAACCAGAGCCACACACCATCTGACAACTCCAGGCAGGCACAGAGTACGGGATGCCTGCTGTGACACTCGCCTGCCTAGTGGGATTCTGCCCATGGCCTGAGGACAGCAGGTGTAAAGGGTTAAGCCTTGTACTTTTTATAATTAACTACGTACAGTGCTGTGCAAAAGTCTTAGGCACCTATGCAAATTGTTTAAAGCCATTTTCTCAGTGTGTGATAGTGACCTTCTGCTTACAAAGTCAACATTAGAACAAATGCAAACAAACAAGAAAGCAGTATCAAGATTGGTTTTGTTTGTAAAAAAAATTTGTGAGCTGGTGAGGAGAACACAGGTTCGGTTCCAGATTTCTCCTCAGCGCCTCAAGGCATTGCTTATATTTGTGAAATTCAATCAGGAGCGCCTGATTTAATTTAATGAAGGACTGATTGAGTCAAACCAAGTTTCTGATGGAAACTACAAGTAATACTGGACTTCCACAAGGAATTCATCGATATACTGTGCATAAAATCACTATATACTGTACAATGTTATTTGCATTTATTCATGTTAGTTTTATTTAGTATGTTTAGTAATATTAATGTGAAAAAAACACTCATTGCCCCTCTAAACAATTTTAAATATATTTATATAGTTTGTTCCAGGTCAAATGTGTATGAAAACACAGCCAAAACGTACATGTAAATATGACTTGCTCTATGAAACTTATGTTAAACCACAAATTAAGACACTATGACCAGCTATAAGAAGACATAAGAAAAGTCTTCACTGTGTAAAAAAATACCTGCAGTGAGCACATGACCCATGATGACTTCAGATACCTCCTCTGGCTTTACACTGGCCCTCTTCAGTACATCCTTAATGACTACTGCTCCCAGTTCATGAAGGGGCACAGTGCTTAAAGCCCCACTGAACGACCCTTTCAGTGACAGAAACAAGCGTTAAAACTGTTGTATATTACTATTTTGCATACTGGAAATACATCATTCAACTCTATAACCCATTTATCTCTTAATCTTCATTTGCTTCATAATAATCTCATTACTTCAGAATAAAACAGGTTTTGCACAGATTGCTTTTTTTAAGCAAACAATTCTTCTCCTGTGATTACTTGGATCAGTGTGAAAATATGAAGAATGCTTTCTACTAAGACATTGGGTGTGTCCGAAATCGCGGACTGAAATGGACTGAAAGTACCCGGATGGTGCACTGATAATGGTCAAAAAACGCAGTGCGGAACGATGGACACTACTCACACTAAACGGACGCCATTTTGACTACATAGCGGAAGAGGAGGGACTTTCGACAAGTTTTCAGAGTTTAATGCGACGTAGTGTCCACGTGGGGTGTAGTAGGGGGTAAACTAAAGCAAATAAAAGCAGGAGAAAATTGTGTAAACAAAAGCCGGCAGATATTTTGGCGGGCTGGAGAATCGCAATCAAATGGACAATACTTACTCACGGCAGTGTGCACTACAGAAGGAAGTGCTCAGTGGGCACTGTTGTATTGTAAATAACTATTTAATGTTATTAATGTTTTTATTACACCACATGGACAAAAATGTTGATATGGAGGCCCCCTTGCAGTTATAACAACTTCCACTCCTCTTGGAATACTTTCCACAAGATTTTGGAGTTTCTGTGGGAATCTGTCCATTCATTCTGTTGAGCATTTATGAGGTCAGGCACTGATGTTGGACGAGAATGTCTGGCTCGCAATCTCCATTACAGTTCATCCCAAAGGTGCTGGATGGGGTTGAGGTCAGGGCTCTGTGTGGGCCAGTCAAGTTCTTCCACACCGAACTCATCAAACCATGTCTTTATGGAGCTTGCTTTGTGCACTGGGGCACAGTCATGCTGAAATAGAAAAGGTTCTTTCCCAAACTGTGTCCACAAAGTTGGAAGCATGGCTTTGTCCAAAATGTCTTGGTCTGCAGAGCATTTAGACTGCCCGTCAATGGAAATAAGTGGGCTAGCCCAGACCCAGAAAAACAAGTGTGTCCCAATACTTTTGTATTTTAGTGTATTTGTAGTGTATTTTAGGTTGTTTTTCACCGTAATATTTTCGTTCAGAAAACTAGTCCTGTTATTACTTGGTTCAATATCAAAATATGAGCACTGTTTTATTTAGACACTGTAAATAAACGTGCTACTGTAAAGCCCAAGACTGATGTCCTTATGATTTTATTATAATCAATGAATTCAATGGCCCAACGTCACACACAACATTGCTCAGATCATCAGCAGTGGCTCATGATCAGCCAATCAGAAGAAAGCGTTCGGCATCGTCCTACAACTAACTCAGCCAATCAGAGCAGAAGAGAAATGGAGCGAGCTAATCAGAGCAGGAGAACTGGAGAGAGCCAATCAGAGCTGCTCTACGACTCTGCTCCGATATAAGACTTCTGAAGAGTCAGATAATTACATTAGCAGAATAATCTACCAAAATATTCCCACCGTCTAACAGCGATGCAGAAAAAACACGATTTAATTAAGAGTACTGCTATCCTTAATCAAAAACAAAGTGACACGAATGGCAAGGCGTGCACGGTTTCTTGTCTAACCCGTCAGAGAATAGAAACTGTCAAGACAGAGAAGATTGAACAGTCTTTACCTATAGGGGTCCTGGCAGCAGACACTATCACCACTGGATCAGGGTTCATTTTGCTCCTCTGGGTGCTGATCTTGGTTACAGAATTCTCTCTGTGAGCTCCTCACTGTCCATTTATTGCTTACATCCCTCCCACACAGGACCCTGATTAGCATGCTGCTGCTTTCATTTGCTAAAAGGAATCAAGAGCTGTCGTCCAGAAAACCTCGTTTGGGCACCACCTACAGGTCTGGATGACTAGCTTCTCTTTCCCTCAAGCCAAAAGCTTTTTTGGTGCATGTACTGGGTGGGGGAGCTGGTGGCTTGCTGGTTAGGGAGTTGAACTCGTGGGTTCGAATGCCAGGACTACCAGTGGTACCACTGAGGTACCCATGAGCGAGGTACTGTCCCAAAATACTGCTCCCCAGGCACTGTGTTCCTGGCTGCCCGCTGCTTCACTTAGTGAGTGGGTTACATGCAGAGAAAGATTCTCACGTTATTCATGCTGTCTGCTGTGTTGTGTTCACTTATGACATATGGACACTTTACTGGGGTAAGTGATGGTCTAGTGTTGCCCCTGTGATCAGATTGCTGTGGAGGTTTGAATACCAGGACTGCCAGTGGCACCACTGAGGTACCCTTGAGCAAGTTCCTACACTGCTCTCCAGTTTAAATGCAAAGAAAAAAATTCATTGTTCACAGTGTGCTGTGGTGCATTCACATGCCTATAAGGGGCCACTTTAATACAGTGGCTGAGATTAACATGTATCTCGGTACAAATATTTTTGGGAAAGCTAGTTTCAGAAGGCATCATTTCTGTGATTTTTTGTAAACCTGCTCACTTTAAACTTGTTCATTTTAAGTATGAGATATTTTAAGACCTTTCAGAACTGAAATGCTCTGGTGGCATTGCCTACTTTAAGCAGCTAAATAACTTGCAGTATTTGTGTAATGCAGAAGTAATCTCCCTTTACTTTTCTAGGGTTTTCTATTTAACGATCAGGGTTCTATTTAATGAATAGGGTTTTCTATTTAATTACTAGATACATTTGAAATGATGCTAGTGTCATTAAAAGCCTTTATTGATATTTGGTCAGTACATGAAATGAATTGAAATCAGTATGAATCTGACAAGATACATCTCAGAAAAAAACTACACACAAATGAAACAAAGCTTCTCTTGTCATGGGGAAGAACAGAAAACATTTTTAAAAGTTTAACATCGAGAAACTAAGGACATTCTGAACCAGCGTGGCAAGTGAAGAAATAACTTGCAGCTTCATGACTTAAGAATTATGGTACAAAAGTTGATAAAGGACTTCTGTTTTAAGTGAGTGCGCAAATTAAGTGTTCAGAAACGGTGATGTTCAAATGACCAAGGCTGAAAAGAGAGAATGGTTTAAAACCTTAAAAAAAGGGGGGGCGGGGAATAATCAGTCAAATCCACATATTTATTTTCTTGGTGCTCAACGTAATTGGCTTTCTGAAAAGGTTGCAAAAGAATCAGTTACGACAGAAAGTGGTTAAAAAAACCTGCATGTCCTGGACTTTCCATTTCTTAAGCAAAAACTAACTGTCCCTAAATGTGTGGCATTTGTCATGTGTATAAAAAAAAAACAAACAAAACAAAGGGGGAGAAACATGTTAAGAATTTTACAAAACCGACCCTGTGGAGGTGTTGGAGGCTACTGAGGAGTTGATGGCAACCGTAGCAGCAGCTGCAGTTGAGTCCAGGCCATTTTGAGCACTATGGCGCGAGCTTGTTGTCCTGTTGCCTTTGGAGACAGCAGCAGCCTCATGGGAGTCGGCATTGGAGTCTGTGTCGTTAGAGTGCTGGGTCACTGATGTCTCGCTGCCTGTTGGAGAGTCCACGCTCTCATAACCTGCGCTCAGCTGAGTCACATACCCTTCCCCACCACCCTGGCTCACCACGTCCTCTGAGTGATTGGAGAGTTTTGACACACACCCGCGGGCAGGGCTGGAGGCTGAGGGTGACAGTGGATAATCCTCATCTGCACTGCTTGCTTCGCGGTACAGACCGGATCCAGAAGCACCTCTCTGAGACGAGTTCCCATTGGAGGGTCCATTGGACACCCTCCCGCAGTTTTTTCCTCCAGCAGTGCTGGTGTTGGGCGCTGCTTCAGTCTGATTGGGCGGCTCTGAGGTGGAGGGGGGGGAGGGGGAAGTCCTGCTGGGACCAGCTCCACTAGAGCTACCCTGGGTCTGGGCTTGCTGAGACAGCTGCTGCCTGGTTTCCCTTAGCTGCTGCTGCAGAACTAGGATGGTGCTCTGCATTCCCTCCACTTCCTCATCCAACTGAATAATAAAGTCATTCAGCTCTAAATAACAAAAACATCCAAAACAAAATTAGTATCACCTCAGACAAAAAAAATGTAAAAAAAACAAAAAAACAACTATTGGGCCTATTTTAAGCTAATACATGTCAGTCACAGTTCAGACAACAAAGTGACTGTTCAAACTTGTATATACACACACACACACACATCTATATATCCATCTATACCTATATCTATATATACACACACAATCATCTTTCTAAGTCAGCTTAATAATGTAAAACATTTACATAAAATACTGTAAATATGTAGAGTAACTGTGCGATTAGGATAAGTCATAGTTATCAGTTATAAGCCCAGAAATTCTATTTATGTACATCCCTATAAAACATTACAAACCAGGCAGTAAAATGTTGTATATTACACAAAAGAACTAATGAGAACAGAAAAGCTTTCTCACCATCCTGGCTGCTCTTAAGCTCCTCACTGTACTTCTTCTGTAAGGCGAGTTCGGCCTCTAGTTGCGCGATGCGACCCTGGGACAGCTGCCTGCCCAACTCCTGGTTCTCTTGGATCAGCATGCGACACTTCGCCATCAGCTTCTTACCGGTCTGGCTGCAAGGGAGACAAGTCTGACATCACATGGTGAACACAGTCACGAGTACAACACGGATGGACGCAGCAACTGCCAACCACTGGCAACAGTGTGGAGGAAGTCCCACATGAGCACATTGGTCAGTAGTCAAATGATGACCTATGACATTAAAAATGATGTATGAGTGATAATTATGATAAACTCAGTGATAACAATGATACCTGTACCAATTATCAAAACACCATACCAGTAACAAATCAGGCTGACAGATTAACAACACTTAACCATTCTACAGATTAATGATTAAACTACACAGGGTAACATTCAACAAATCTATTGATCAAGAATCACAACCAGTTACAAACACAGACTCCAAATAAAGATGGTTTACCACAGTTGAAGAACCACATCACGGTTATCAGAGAATCCTACTGAAGAGCTTCATACCATCTTCAAACCAGCTACACACATGAACTGAAAATGCTTGTCGCAAATTCTTTTTTGCTCTCAAATGATTATGCATGAAATGGCATTAAAATACTACTGCCACAAAACTCATTAATATTCTACATACACATTTTCTTATAAAAATATCTGACCTGTAGAGCCAGAACTGAAGAATCAAGGGACCATAAAATTACACTTTGAACTTTTAGGTGTAGTTAATGTACATGAGAACATTTTTAAATGCACATAGAAACTGTGTGGAAATGAGCAGTCTATTAAGTTTTTTATGCACGCATTTTAGTGTGTTATTTTTTAAGTGTACTGAAAGTTATTTGGTCCATATTTATATAAGATCATTAATACTATTATGGCCAACAATTACCAATTATGGCCTTAATAATAATAGCATTAAGTTTGTTAAAACCATACAAAGAAGCATTACTGTGGGTCAACTATATTTTTTGCATAAAAAGAACAAATAAATATGCCTACTGCCTTGATAAAACTAAATGACTTAACCTAAAGATCCCATGCTACATAAAATATAAACACACAGGTGACAATATGGGTGACAGCTGGTAATGAATCACAAAATCTGTGATGTTTCTGCAGTGTATCTAATTAGTAGAAAGTGAAACCAGCAGAGTAATAATGATTCTAAAGAGATCATGTCTCAACTGCAGTAACTGACATTAATCTCATTTTTTGCGTTCACCAGCAGTACCTAAAGCATCTGATTGCTGAAAAAAATAACATTGAACAGTTCTATAACCAAAATGCATTACAAATCTGGCTAATAAAATATGTAAAAAGTTACTAATGAACAACCTAAAATTCAACATGTGCTTACATCTAATTTGTGATCAAAGGACACAGCAGCATAGACATACATATAAACAGCTTGTTGAGTTATCTAAGACACATGAGCATTCACATTACAATAACACATGGGTGTCAAACTCCAGTCCTGGAGGGCCATGGTCCAGCACATTTTGGTGTTTTCCCTGCTCAGAAACACCTGGTTCACCTCGCCAGTTAATTGGCAGGTTTAGTGAATGTGTTTTGAGTAGGAGAACCATCAAACTGTGTTGGACACCGGCCCTCCAAGACTGGAGATTGACACCCCTGTAATAAAAAGATTGCATCTGCAGCAGTGTATTAGCAGCTCCTCGGGCTTTAACAGGTTCATCACTGAAGTACAGAGCCAATTGTGTGCATAATTTTCTTTCAATAATCACACTGCTGTAAGTGCAAAGATCATTTCCAAGAACAAACAGAAAATAAAGCAAAAATATAAAAATTACTAACACAAAGAAAAAGAGAAAAAGGAAAAAATTCAACACTGTACCGTCTCTTTCACCGATGAGATGCACATTAACCAATGTCTCTGAAGACCAGAGGGTCTTACTCTTTCCCCAAAGAATTACATCATTACAAAGGCTCCCCCAGAGTCTTAGGATTGTTAACTCCTCTCCTTGTTTTACATCACACTACCGTCCCCCACCCCCATGTTGCTTCTAAAGTATTACCCAGAGTCTTAAGAGTCTTGGGAGTTCTACATTGATGGGGGGGTAAAAGTGGGGAGAAGCTCCTGTGAAACATATTTTATATGGGTTGCGTTTTAAAACGTTCAATCAATGATTTTTTTTTTAAACTACAGTTCAGTAAGCTCCAGAGCCAACGGCTTGCTCAAGTCTCTCTCAAAGGCCGCCAACGATTTATTACAGCAAACTGTCTAACATGGGTTGTTGGGGCTGGAAGGAGGGGTTGTTTCCGCCGTGACCACCTCTTCAGGAACAGTCCCGATTCCTTCAGGCCTCTGTACCATGAGGGGGGTGTGGGGAAGAGAAAGCTGAAACAACAGTGTCACCTGACCAAAACTGTCTTTTCAGTTTCTGTTCACTTTCACTTTTACATTACGGTATGATAATGGCAGCACAGTACAAGAGAAAAAAAATGTCTTTCTGTTTTTAGTCTGAGTCTTGCTGGGAACATAGCATTTCAGTCTTCCCCCACCATTATCTGCACTCCTGCAGTGGAGAAAGTGAGGGGGTCAGTCAGGAAAGTCTTGACTTTTGTTTGGAGGGGGAGTTATTTTTAGTTTACCTATCAGGTGTAAATTTCCAGGCACTCAGTTCATTTTGGGCTTGCTCCAGTTTGTCTTTAGTCTGTTCCAGTTCGGCCTTCATTTTGAGGAAAAATAAGTTGATGGCTGGGTCCACCATGGATGATCTCAGCTGAGCCGCACTAGGTTGCTGGACTTGCTTCAGGTACTGGATCTGGGTCTGCAAGGGGAGGAATAAAAGTTTAGAAACTGATGGCACAGACAAATGTGCAGCTCTGAGAGGCAATAAGGCCAAGAGGGGAATAAGTAAGAAAATGAATGACTAACTTCCCCTACAGACTTCTGTAGAGATTCTTTAGAAAACAAAATTAATCTCAGAGACAAAGGGTAAAATAAGACCATCTCAACAACGCATTACAACTTTCATTTCAGGCAGAAAGTATGTGATTAAAAATGTGTTTATGGATCACTACAGAAACTGTATGTTTGCCTTGGTTAGCGGTTTATTTCAGATGGTGTGTTATCGATACTTTGGTGATCAAAGAAACACATATTACTTCCCCTGGACTACTTCAAGGTATCGTCATGTACTGATAACTGCAATATCCAGTCCAGAATGAACAGGGCTAGTTCTGAGGCTTATCAGCAACAAGAGCTGAGCATGAGAGCAAACGTATTGAAACAATATAATACACTGGACATGTTTGTCATCGATTGTATACCTGGGCCGGTCACATAACTGCATATTATTGTTATGAAAACGAAAGTCAACTGTAACCGGTGATACACATTAAGATGGCAGCAGTGACAAATGTGCTTGAGACATTTGTTGGGAACTACAACATTTTTGAGAGCAAGGTTGCAAGATAGCTAAATCAGATGAAATGTACACTTCAGGTTTGTACTTTAATGGTTGTATATTAGGCCACAAAAAGCGAATTAAACTGTTAATGGCCATTGTCTCCTAAAATTTCATGACAGGCACAGATTTAGCATTGTGATAGAAAAAGAAATTAAGGCATAACAAGATTTTACAGCTCTCAACTACTAATTTGCTTAAGTTTTCTCAAATTCCTTTTTTTTAACAAATTCATATTTATTGAGACATAATCTGGAGCTACAACAACCTGGAAGAGTTTCATGGCTTAAACACATAGCTGTATAGAACTTTTTACAGATCTATATTTTGGGATCATTTAAATTCATTTATATCTTGCACTGACATTATTATCATGATACTGGTTTTCAACAAGTGTTCCCTGCATCAATTACTGAAAACCCTGACATTGTGCTGTTCCCTGGAAGACGGGAATTCTTTTAAAAAGTGTTGACCTGTGAACACACTGTCCACTGTTCAAAGCTTTCAACTTCTTATCTTTCGACAGACGAGTTGACAGCTGACATCTCACTTGTGCTGTATCCAGAGTGATGCCCAAAGGAGATGAAGGAAATCAATAAGATCTCCAGTACGAGTTTACATTCACAGAAAATAACCTCACTTCACTCACCAAGTAGTTAAAGAGAGAGGCAATATGAAGCGTACACATTTTTGCAATCAACTGACTGTAGTGTCAACTTGTGGACCGTCCCTGAGTTTTATTAGCACATACAAAAATATTTTAGATTAAATCTTATCACTAGCATTTTACTATGACTTTCTCATGCCATGTACAATATCTACATCAAAGCATGCTTAAAATGCCCTTAAGGTATGAATTATACTAAACCTTTTTACCTATGTGGACTAAAGAGTGTGTTACTGACATCAAGTGACTAGGACTTCAAAGAAATACTTACTGTACACTCTTGCATTTCCTGCTCCTTAGTGGCCAGCCTCATCACCAAAATGTTCTCTCTACGTGCAGACTCTTGCTGTTGCTGCTTCAGCTTCTCCTCAGACTCTTTCAGACCAGTCACATCATTGGCTGCGAACAGAACAAGGAACTTAAATGCATGATCATGCCTCTACAAAATCACAAGCTTTTATTACACACTCTAAACAAATACTAGACATCAATATTTTGGACTCACAGTTTAAATCAGCATATTTTGCCTCCAGCACCTGGACATAGGCTTCATGCTGTTTCCACCTAAAATGGAGGGAGGAAAATATTTAAGCATGTGAAAGGGATTTCAAGAGAAAGCCTTTTTGCCTGAAAAATCACATTCTCCCTTACCTGGCACATAGCTCCTCTCTTGTCAGGGTCTTCATGTCAGATTCACTGAGGCGAACCTGCAGAAGAACATGAGCATCAGTGAGCCTGAGCTGGCCAGTTTTCATCAGTAGATTAAGACACTACAGAGGGGCCAATGCGGCAATTTGCTCACCTTCTTCGGGAGAGGTTCTTCATTAGTCATCTTGATCTCTGCAAACGACAAAACACAACAAATGAGAAGCATGTCTGCGATCACAACGCAATCCACAAAAATCAAGCTACAACACCTTTTTAAACACTGGTAGTATTTACATGAAATGGCCACAAGAAAATATGCGTGGTCACGCTCTTCTCTGCCACACGTGATTAGTGTTCAAGCAAAAATGGGCCATAATTGAGAATTAAGACTGTAAAAGCTTAAAAAACCCGCTACAGACCGCAAAGCTAAAGTGAGCCAACCCATTAACAGGGACAAATTAAGCTGTTCAGTGCCTTAGGAGCCGTGTGCCTGCTAGTTCAACAACCTGTCGTATTTTCGGTTCTCCCCATGTTGTAGCTAAAATTAGTGGGGTTTCGTTTAGCGTCCATATCCATTCCGAGTCTTTTATGAAGTTAGAACCGCCCGAAGTCTAACTTTTATCTCAAAAATCTCAAAACGACACGCGTTTGCTTGTTATTCTCCCCGATGGGGTTAGCCACCGTTGGCTAACAGGACTGCCGTTACAAACAGCACTGAACAGGAGCCGAATAGGAGCCCAGCTATACACCTCCACGCACCCAACAATTTGACAATATATCCCACAAAATATCTACATTTGGTCAGAGTAGCTCCGTGTGTTCGGTATTTACCCTGATACCTGCCGGCTCCGTGTGTTATCAGTTTCTTGTCACAAAATGGCGGAAAAGGAAGAGACTCTCCCTCCCAGCAATGTTCACCACAAACAACACACAGACCAAAAATACTCACAAGCCCTGAGGTTTAGTTAGACCAAGATGACCCAAATCTGCTCCTAGCCCGTCCACAATCAGCAATATGTCAATTTTTATTAGCTTATTTCCTCTAAAACAAGAAAAAACGAGCCAAGCTTCGAGGTTAACGCGAGCTCAGGGTGGCCGCCATCACCGCGAGGACGAGAGATGGATGTTCCGCCGCAGAGGCTGGGGGGGCGGGGCGGCTGTACGGAGCACCCCGGCCCTGTTAACCAGTTCAGCGGCTGGAGCTTCATTAGACTGTACACTGTCTGGACAAAAGTATTGAGACACCTTACACCTGGCTTTCACATGTAGGTCTGCCATACAATAACAGCATATGTTTTAACCCTCATGTTCTGTACACACTTACTAACATACACTATACGCCTGACCATCACATCAACAGGGATTTCAATTACATTGTTTTCAAATACATTGAATTCAAAAATGGAGTTTGTTGCTCCTTTGCAGCTATAACAGCTTTCACTGTTCTTGAAAGGCTTTCCACAAGAGTTTGGAGTGTTTATGTGGGAATTTGTGCCCATTCATTCTGTTGAGCATTTATGAGGTCAGGCACTGATGTTGGACGAGAAGGTCTGGCTCGCAATCTCCGTTACAGTTCATCCCAAAGGTGTTGGATGAGGTTGAGGTCAGGGCTCTGTGCGGGCCAGTCAAGTTCTTCCACACTGAACGTATCCAACTGGGGCACAGTCATACTGGAATAGAAAACAGCCTAAACCAAACTGTGTCCACGAAGTTGGAGGCATGGCGTTGTCCAAAATGTCTTGGTATGCTTGATTTTATACATCTGTGGTAATGGGTATGATTTAGATATAGACATCCTCCCTACACTTCAATAATTGAATTCAATTAATTCAATAACTGAATTCAATAATTAAGGTGTGTCCCGATACTTTTTTCCATATAGTGTACTTCATGCATTGCAATTTAAACATCCAGAAAATGGCTGAAATCAAAACTGCTGACCAAGTTTATGCGTCAGGTACTTTATGCTTTTTTGTTGACCACCTAAATAGTGGTTTACATAAAACATTAATTAAAAAATACTAATTACTTAATTTTAAGATAATCTTGTGTCTGTTTTATTTTATTTTAAGAAACCCACGGTAAAGTTCATGTATTTGAATGCAATGTCATTGAAGTCCCTGTTGGTGTAATGGTCAGGCGTCCCAATACTTTTGTCCACAGAGTGAATATAGCTTCTTTATCTGTCTCACGTTCTTAAATAATTGCAAACTAAAAACGGTGAAGTAGTATTGCGTTATATGTAAGTGCAATCCGTTATAGACACGGCTAACACATTTAACCCAAAAATTGTTTTGTAGTTAGAGCTGGAATATTAAAAATACCCAAAAGAAACCCTCTACAATTCCCTAAGTGCAATAGCAACAACGCCAGTTAAGAGCGAAGCGAAGCGGGACGAATTTATTTTATGGGGGTTGGGGGAGGACGGAGGGTGTTGTGTGCCTTTTTGCAGTCTATTGTTGACTACTGATAGATGAGAATAAGCAAAATGATAATTACACACTTTAACTTCTTCATTGTTATGTCTGATAGAATATGAAACTGGCTTCTGTAGCGAATAACGCACCAGTCGGTGTCTTACCTAAATCCAGGATAATGGTACGTTCCTGTTCGAGTTCAAGTTGAAATTTCAAGGGCAGGTTAGAATGGAGTGAGAGAGGGAGGAGGAAGTAGAGGATACCAGAGCTCACTGTTAGTCAGAAATAAACCGAAGCCAGAACATGTTGAGCAGAATTGGACATGTTCGCAGGTAATTTCAATGTTAGACACTCAGGATAGCTCAATTTTAGTCGTTCTTTTACTGCAAATGGAGAGTATTAACTACGTGAGCCGTTAGCTTAGCTGCTGTTTACAGTCTTGGCCATACTTTAGTGAACTGACTTCGCTAATGCCAGACTTGTAGACATCTACTGGGGACAAAAACACCAACGCTTTTATATTATTTATAATTTTGTAAGTCTAAACTCAATTTTGTAAGTCAATTCACGCTCATTAAATTGTTGAAACTAGCTGCTGCTTAAAGTCCTCACTAGACTAATGCCAGACTTGTAGACATCGACTAGGGAGAAACACACCAAAGTTTTTACTTTACGTTTAAGTATACAGGTCAGTAGACTCTAAACTACACCTTTTCACTCTCAAACTGTTGAAACGAGCTGCTGTTTATAGTCCTGGCCAGACTAATGTGCTGATTTGGCTAATACCAGACTCCTAGACATCTACTGGGAATAAACAGGTCTTTACGTTGTATTTTATTTTATAGGTCAGTAGACTCTAAACTATTCCAATTCATTCTTGTTAAACTGTTGAGTAAAGTAAATAGCTCGATTCCGTTTCAGTTAGCAGTTTCTGGCAGTTGTACACTAGCAGCTTATGTGATTCAGTCAAATAATTTAGGTCTCTGGCTGCTCTAGTAGAACATTTATGGAAGATTTATGTACAGTTGTTCATGAAAAGCTCCCATACTCCTTCAGACTTCTCCCACGTTCTAAATTATTTACTTTTTCCCCGTGACATTAGGTGCACAGCCACCCTGAATCCGTTTGTGGGTGTTTTGGCCTCCAGACTGAAGCACACACTTCCAGACCTCCCTTATGACTATGGAGCACTTGAGCCCCACATCTGTGCTGAGATCATGCAGCTTCACCACAGCAAGCACCATGCAACATATGTTAACAATCTCAATGTTGCTGAAGAGAAATATCAAGAGGCGCTGGCCAAAGGTGAATTCAAGTTTATCCTGATATGAGGATTTGACAACATTGATTCAGTTAGGATTGACTGCATTGTTGAAAAAAAAAACAAAAACAAAACACTTGCATGTGTTATTTAAATTTGTTGGTTGCTGTTTCATCTTGTTGATTTCTCCCTTTATAACCAAATACATCGGTGTCTTGCAGGTGATGTGACAGCACAAGTGGCCCTTCAGCCTGCACTGAGATTTAATGGTGGAGGCCACATTAACCACACCATTTTCTGGACAAACCTGTCACCAAATGGAGGAGATGAACCACAGGGTGAGAGATGCAGTACAATTCATTTGTTCATTGTATTCAGCATGCATGCATTTTTTTCTTCTCTTAAATGTTTGTTGCACTGTTTCTTGTTGCACTGTCTTTGTTGTACTTTGTCTTCATGTTGTATGTTTTGTCATATGCTGTGTGGGATTGTTTTGTGCTGTCCATGCATCTGGGACTGTAAGAAACACAACTTCGTTCAGCCATATACTGTGTATGTGGGTGGATGGCAATCAAAGCCAACTTGACTTGTGTGCAATGGCATGTGTGTTTCCAATCATGGGTGTGGCATTAAAATATTTTTTAACCTTTTGAAAGACGTCAGTAAAGCAAACATATTTATCGTACATATTGCACCTTCTTTCGCAGGTGAGCTTCTGGAGGCCATTAAGCGTGATTTTGGTTCGTTTCAGAAGATGAAGGAGAAGATGTCTGCTGCTACTGTGGCAGTACAAGGTTCAGGATGGGGATGGTTGGGATTCGATAAGGAGAATGGGAGACTGCGAATTGCTGCTTGTGCCAACCAGGATCCACTGCAGGGAACCACTGGTAGGTGTTCCTAAAAGAGCTGAAAGAAAATAAATGGCACACACTTTCAAGGACTTAATTTTTGGGGTTCACATCACACCTTTACAAGTAGATGTCATCAAATAATTTTGTTAAAGTTTTAACAGCTACAGTCTATGTTCACCACAAAAGGTTAGTGGTAATTAGCTTCAATTGCTTAAATCAGTCTCTT
>JBBPCX010000160.1:6150462-6170910 GCA_037974365.1 Hydrocynus forskahlii
TCTCTCCCTCTGCCCACCCCCACCCCCCCATCTCCCTCTGAAGAAGAATTCCTGTTTAACTACAGAGGAGGATGAGAGCATTTTATTAGTGACAAGCCAGGAAAAGAGTCACTGATGCGAAGGGTGCTGAGAGAGAAACAGACCATGAAATTGAATCCATGCAGTTATAGGTGCTGAGTCAAACACACTTGATCATAATCCTGTCTCTGTCTCAGCTTTTCACTCAGAGCTTGCAGAGCAAAATGAAATTGATAGACAACATCTGAATAATATTGAATAAGGCACTTTAGCTAATAAATAATTAATATTAGATACTGGATAAATCTCTGTAGATAATGAATCACTTTAGGAAACAGAGCACTAAATATCAGGGCTTTATAAACTGAATTACGGTGAAATGGATAAATCAGGCTCTCGATATATCTATTGGTCCCTAAAGTGGTCTCTTTAGTTGGGTCAGCTGTTATCTTAAGATCTATTATCTATGTTGATTTCATCAGGGGATCGGCTGACAGGTTGAATCGAACACTTAAAATATATATTTAGTCCATTTTTCTGGATGATAAACAAAGCAACAATTATTGAGAAAAAGCCAATAAAAAGTCCCCACTAATGTCCACACAGCTGTCTCTTTGGGGTCAGGGTTCAATGAGACCTTTGTCTGATTTATGGTCTAGTTTGCACATTGTAGCTTTGTGTGTTTGTATATTTGTGTGTGAGGGTGTGTGTGCACGTGCACACATGTGAGTGTTAGGGATTCTTCCTCACTACCATGGGATTTTCCATCGACAGAGCTTTAGACAGAAACAGATGCTCCGCCGGCCCCAAAGCCAGGAGACTGGAGTAGACCATCAAAAATAACTCCTCTAAGCATTCCGAAATCTTTCTCCTTTTTCTTCATTTTTTAAAAACTCGGCTTACACTTTGTCTATTTGTTTGCCTTGTTCTCACTTTTATGCCCTCAAAAATAAAGGTTCCAAAAGTGCTCTTTGGAGCCTTGGCCTAGAAGAACCACTTTTTGATGGTTTGCTCCTTGGTAAATGAAATATGTAAATAATATTTAAGTTTACAAAATAACCTGCATATAATGTAAAAGTTACTCACCGATTAAAGATTTTCTCATTGAACTTTTACATTAAGTGGAAATTCTTTAAACTCAAAAGTTTTTTCAAACATTCATGGCCCAGTCATCAAAAGGCAGATAATCAAAAGTGGTTCTTCCAAGACATGCCTTCAGGAACCATACTGGCACCTTGTAGTAGAAGGACGTCTCCTTTGTCTGTAGATTAATATTGTTCCGCACACTTTGTTTAACCTTCAGTTTTTACTGGGTTTGAATGTGTGAAGTATCGGTGAACAGCTTCACTTGGAGTGTGAGGGGAGGCCAGCCGCACTGGAGAAAAATACCTCACAACTCCACACCTGCTAAATGACTCATTACAACAGTTGGGCCCCATGATGTTTGCATACATGATTTCAGTGCACTGTTTTTGAAGGTTTATGTCGTCTCTCATAAAGATTTAAAGGTAACATCACACCCAATGGGCTCAGAGAGTTTCGGGCCTTGCTGGGGTAATTAAGACCATTTTGGAAATTTCTTTACCTGGCTGAAATAAACATGATTTCAGCAAGTGATCTCATGTGTTTCCTATGTTTTCCTTTTATTCTGCAACTCTCTCACCAACTTTGTAAAAAATTGCCTTCATTGGAATGAATGATGAATGTGTATTCATCGTGTTAAGCTAACATTTTAAATGGAAGCAAGTTATTTTAAACTTTAGCATTTCCAAAGTTGACTGACTTTCAATTGTAACTTTTTAAATATGGCTTTTCACACATTTTTCTTCACTGAGGCTTGAAGCCACAGACACAGAGCAATTCAGTCTTTCAGCCAAGATCATTTTCCAACAACCATATCCAAAGGTTAATGTCCGTCCCACCTGAACTCATTATAAGAAAAGCTATTGTGTGGAGGACTTAGACTGTTCTGAGACCAGTTAACCAAGCCTTGCAATTAAGTTACCAGTAGTTTTTTATTGTCCTATTTGAGGATAAGAACAGAAAGGAAAGGTCAACAGTGTTAACCCCTCAGACAGCAGGCTTATAGTGCAGTTATTAATATGTAATGCTTATTTTTCAGTATGATTTATCCAGTAACCACTATGGAATCAACTTGTAATTTGTGTACTTATTACGGAATTAATTGGAGTTGTTCACTACATTCTAAAGATAAAGGCTCCTAATTGGTTCTTGTCATTAATGTATGGTTTCTATGATTATTACAGTTCTATTTTTATATATTATTAGCATACATTTTAATACTTAAAATAGATATGCATGTGAACATAAATCTAATTTACATTTAATTGCTTTTAAAAAAACCTACATTTGAATGCTTCTTAAGGTAAGGTTCTCCTGTGATGTCACCACGATGTAACCTAATTACAAACAGATCCTTAAATGTAGTACGGTTTAAGAAACTGGCAGAATTGGCACTGAGTTCTCAGTGTAGGGGGCTTGGTGGGGGGTACTGTTACCTTAACTGCTTTAAGTAAACAGCAGCAGCTCCTTCCTGTTTCTCCTCTTTCCACTGGTCCTTGTAAGCACCAGCTCTTTTAGACACTTGTGATTTAGTTTTCCGTTTCTGTGCATTTTGAGTGCAAAGTTCCAGCTGAGACCTGCTCCATCACACACACACTCTGAAGCTGCGATTCAGGATGTTTTTAACGTGTGGTTAATAGTCATTACATCGTATATTACTTTGGAAACCGTTCTACAGAGGAACTGAACGAATGTGAGACACTTTTATATTTTTCCATGTAGCCTATGACGTTCCCAACATTTAATGAGTTTTCAAGATGTATTATTTCTGAAAGGATTTTTTTTTCAAATTTAATGGCATCAGTCTGTGGCCAAGAGAAAGGAGAAAAAAGCATTTTGTTCCCCTTGTCTGTGTGGGTCTGATAGATGCAAGGCTTCTGTAAGGATTCTTTAGAAAAGGTTATACCTGGGACCGTGACGACTCAAAAGAGTTATTTGAATGCCTCAGTGTTTTGTTTTTTTTTTGCATGAAATGCTTGGTCTCCATCGAGTATTTGCTTCCTCAGAACAAAGGCTTTCATCGCCATTTATGTAATTTTTTTTCTTTTTTAAATGTACTATTATGGAGACATGAGGTTTTACTCTGACATAATGATATGGTTCTTTAAAAAGTTGTATTAGTAGCAAAAATCTGGACCAAATATGTGGAAAATGTGGGACTGAGATCCCTGAGGACTAGTTATAGCACCATTATGGTTTCCTCTTGTTATGAGTAATTTGATACCATACAAAACCCTTCGGTGCTAAGAGTGTATATTGACCCTTAGAAAGCAAGCGGCACAGATAACTCTTAATATGGAATTTTCCCGGGTTTATGTTGATGCTCAAAGTGTCAGACGTCATGCTGAGCTTTGTTTGGTGTTCCTATGTCACGTAGAACCAAAGTTATTGTAATTTTAAAAACATGTAATAATAACCACTACTTGGATTTTATGCCCATAAAGACTAAAAATGCCCACATTTCTTTTATTTTAGGTCATAGAAACAAACGGAAACCAAACAGAAGATCTTTGAACCCAGGAGAACATTTGGGAAAACATGCAGAGGGAGGGGGTCCGGAGAGAGGCTGAGCGGCGCACCGAATGAAAGAGCAGCAAACGGCGAGCGTGTAGGAGAACAAACATGGTTTTAGGCTGTTTTACACCATTTATATTTGTTGAAATCAGATTTTGCTAATACACTCTGAGCTCCAAGGGTTCATGAAAGCTAAAATCATGCAAACACTTGACTGTTTGCCTCCGTAGAACTATAAGAGACTGTAGAAGAACTGTTTTTGAATCCTCTGCAGATGTTATGGAATGTAATCCAATGTGCTACTGTTATTCTTTATCTCCATCTCGTTCAACAGCTTTGCCCATCTGCTGGCGCACCATGCAAGCGTCAACTTCAACAGTCTCTAAAACATCACAGGAAAATGTTTGAGACATCCAGCAATTCTTACGTCTGTCACTTGCTCTCCTCATTCGCACCCTCTCCCTCCACCTTTCTCCTTGCGGCTTTATGTCTTGGTCCATCAGTCTGGGTGCGCATGACGGCAATGCTGGCGCTGAAGAAAATCCCGATGGAAAACATTAAAATATAATTCATGGTGTCTGATGACCGTGCAAGCATGCAGATAAGACTAATGTCTTTTCTACACAAGTGTCTGCCTGTCCAGATGTTTTCTCCCTCTCTCGTCTATTTCAGCATCTGTTTTTCTCTGCTGCCCATTGAACGGGATTACTAGTGTCATTAACATGTGTATCTAGAGATCAGAATGGTTTCTTCATTAGATGATGCAAGAGTGAAAGAGACACACTGTTATCCTATCATATCTTTTTTTTTTGCTTCCTGAACGACTTACCAGACTAGTTGTTTTTAATAAACAAACATTTCCTACCTTCACCTTAAACATGGTTCTCTATTGTCTTGGAGATAAAGATTCCTAAATGAGTCTTGACTAGCATGAAAGGTCCTACGAAAAAATTTAAATTGGAATAAAACCACTTAACGTTTACAAGATGTGGCAGTTTCTCATCAACTAAAGAAGCATCCTAAGATGACTTACATTAAGACTTACATTAAGCTGTAAATTCACACAATCTCCCTACGATGCCAGATTTGATTTTCAATGGGGCTAATTATTTTAAGGCTGGGATATCCAACCCCGCCATCAATGCTGTGAAATAAAGAGAAAGTATAATGTTAACTTGACAGCTGTTAGGTAATAATTCAAATCATCTTTAAACATTTAAGAGTGACCAGTAGTTGCTGAGCAGCTAATTCTGTTGTTTCATTGCTGTAGCTGAGAACGGGCTCTCAGGGTCCTGTAGTATGTGATATTTTGTTATTATATCCTATTATTGACAGCACTCCCATTCATTATTAATATGACCACCTGTCACAGATGACTTTTTAATGACTAAGTTAATGTTCAATATAGATTCAGCCTCCTTTTCTACCATTAACATGTCTCTGAATAGACTCCATTTGCAGGTTAACTGCAGACCTTTTAATAACTGTTTTAAACGAACGAATGAAGAAATAACAGCTAAATGACCAAGAAATATCCAGCCAATTACTGCCCTGAAATGATGGCACTTTGTATGCAAAGAATTAAAGCTGCCTCACAGTTACAGTTTATTATCCAAACACTGTTTTGTTGTGGAGAACAAAAACAACAGAATTTGTGGTCCTTTCCAGGCTGCACTCTGATAAACTCTGGCCCAGTCTGCATCTATTTTAAAACCCATAAGGCCTGTTTCTCATAATAAAGTGTACTAAAATCATTTTGAAAATAATTTCACTCCATTCATCATTATTTATTTTTAAGCCACTCAGCCGGGTTGGCAGTCTAGACAGTGATTAAGCTTGGCCCATTTTTGCATGCTAATACTTCTTAAATGTTAAAAATGTACATGAAAGTTACATTTAAATTTGTAACTGCGGTTATGCAGCCATGCAAATATCTCTCTCTATTTTTCATTTTCCTCTCTGGATTCTCTGTACACTCTGTGTTCTGTATACTCGGTGTTCTGTATACTTTGTGCTCTGGTAAAAAAAAAAATCTCCCAGTCCTCTTCTCTACTCTCTATTGTCCATGTTCTTGTACAGTTGGGTTTGTTTTCTTGTTTTTTATCCTCTGCATCGTCCGGGTTCTCTGACACAATCCTTTGTTTATTTTGCAAAAACCTTTTACAATTTGTTCTAAACAGTGCCTTCCACAATTTCCCTCAAATCTTTTCAGACATTCTCTTTACTCAGCAAATAAAGAAAACATATACATTCCATAGGAGCCCATTACTCCAAGAAAAAGTCTCAGGTGATCACAAAATACATTTTATTCTAAAAATGTATGTCAGTTGCTAGTATTTTATGCAACTCCCTTTTGCCAAAAGAACAGTACAGTTTCTCTTACAGAATTCTCGATCGTCAAGTGTGCCCGCTCTTCATAGGCTCAACCAACAGATTTTCTTTGGATTAAGGTCGGGGGAGTTGATTTTGTCTTCATTTAAACATTTTGATGTTCACATTGGATAGTTGTTCCTTTGTAAGATCAGGTTTTGGCTTCATGGCAGAGGCAGATTTGGAATTAAAATCTCGTGGTACTTCCTGGAATCCGTAATACCATGTATGCCAACAACCCTGCCAGGGCTTTCAGAGGAGTAATAGCCCCGCAGCATCACAGATCCTCCATCATATTTAGCAATCGGTATTAGGTGCTTTTCTCTGTAGTTAACTTTATTTCTACACTAAACCCACCTTGACTGTCAAAAAGCTGTTTTGTCTAACCATAGCACCCTCTCCCAGTTAAAGTTCCAGTGGTGTCTGCCAAACTCTGCACTTTCTCTTGTGGTGAAAAGATAGCAGGGGCTTCCATCTGGCATGACTTCCAAACAGTTCACTGACAATGAGGTGATGTCTTACAGTGGATTTGGAGACATGGTCAACCTAAGATGTTACCAAACTTTGTAATCCTAAAACTAGTCACTTACTTCTCTGACCATCATCCTCACTGTGGCTCCTGACAGGATAGCTGTACACATCCTCTTCCAGGCTGGTTCATGATAGTTTTGAATTTCTGCAACTTTTTAATAATTGTTGATACGGGTATTTTTGGTTGACCAGATAATTTTTGTATTCATTTCTTGATATATGCAAGTTATCACACTTTTGCTCTATTGCAATGGAATGGTCTTGATTTTTTTTCCACAGTGTTGGAGACCTAAGGAATTTGGACCCTGTGTCACCTAATTTTTATACCCCAGTGAAAAAGGAAATTATTGATGGCTGTTTCAGAAACATTTCTAAACACTTAGGCCGACTCAAAAGTAGATAAATATGTGTTGGGTCATGTTTTCTTTACTTACTAAATTATTTACTTAATATAGATGAGTTTTTATTTCTATTATTAATATAATATTAAGTAATATAGAGTGATAAAGTGAACTTTCATTAAGCCTCTTCAATCCTCAAGGGTTCAACAAGTGTGCCAATATCTGTAATGCACTGTAAATCACAAAAAAGCGCTTTACCTTCAAAAACCCTTTTGCTCAGGGTGTGCATGATGCTCAAGAGATTTTGTACATTTTTTATACCTCCACAGTGTTTTCACATATCACACATCACTTTCACTTAAACTAGAAAGAGAGGATTAAACATCCTTTTTAATCCAAATGATGTCCACATGGGTCCCTCATTCTCTAACACCTGCTCAGTTATTTCATGTTTGCATTAAGCAGTGCTCTAACAGAGCTGAAGAGTGTGTGCTGGTGGTAGGGAGTGGTAGCTGCAGAGCTGGCGCGAATTCCTCGGCTGTAACGCTGATATTCCACCTGCAATGCATTTAAGCCACGGCCAGCCCTTCTGTCTGCCCCTCCTGTGTTTTATTTCTCTGACCGAGAGCAAGGCAAAAAGAAGGCAGCCGGGGGATTTTTCCATCTCGCCTTACAAAAAACAGCATCTGCCTTATGCAGCTGCCTGTCATTTGATTATTCTGACAGCATAAGCAACAAGATCAGAGAAAAAAACAGACTGATCAAAACCAGTCAAAGGACCTTTTATCATCTCTATCAGACCAAAACATTGCAGTTATTCGAAGGACACTTTCCAAAAAGAAATGATGAGCCTTATTTTCCAATCATCACTTATTTCAGAATCTTTTAAACATGACTAAACACTGGATGAGCTAGAATAATATTTTAAATTCGATTGCATTTCTGTGAGAAAATGCAAAGTGTGATTGCACAGTTGCTATGGGAACTGTGGTTGTTCCTTTTTGTGATTTCTCAAGCAGAAACCTAGATCAGCTTGAGTAAAACAAATGATATTGATTTATTTATCTGAACACTTGCTTTCTTTAAGGCCTCTGTAATTATCAGTCAATTTCTCTGTATTGTCGCTATGCTGAGCAGAGAAGAATGATAAACTCTTACTTAACATGTCTCCTCTTTTTTTACATTATTTACATCCTCTTCTGCACACACACACACACACACACACACACACACACACACTCACATATACCTACATGCACACAAGCACACACACACACAGCATTTTTAGTCTAAGGCCTGTATAGTAAATGCCACTGTGCCCTCCTTGGCTTATCCATCCAAACTTGTCCATTTTTCATCCTTTCTACGCAGCTGTCACTGATCATCACAAAAGACATGATACTGTTCCGTTTTATGACATGATGGATTACTTGTTAGGAGGGAGCTGGCTGTGAATTATGCTTCGCTGCCATGCTTATAAAAATGTCAATGTTTATTATCTACCTTTTTTAAACAGGGATCACTTTTTAGACATGACCAAAGCAGATTTAACATTAAATATTACTAAGTATAGTGGCCCAGTCTGGAAATCACTTCGTTAGTGTGATACCATGTTTCTCAGGGCCTGCCAGGACCTTTCAGATTCTCACCCAGAAACTGAACCAAGCCCCTTGATAACAAGATCTGTTTCACCAGAGTTTTCATATATGACTCTTTACTGCTGGTAGAAATACCCTTCTGTTAGCCACTATGACTTCGCAAAGGATTGTCAGCACACACTCCTGCATACGAAGCCATTTTGTATTTTTTGTTTTCTGGTTTTGTCTTTTCCTGTTTTTTTCCCTGACCCTGATTCTTGTCTATTCCCTTTGTATTTTGGTTGACTGTGGTATTGCCCATCTGAATTATCAACCCTCTCACTCTGTTCGTGGACTCAATGCCCTTCTGTTTCGGATCACTTGTTTCCCTCTGTTTTTGTGATATCCTGCCTTTTGGAATGAACGTGTTTGTGTTTTCCCACTCCACATCTGGGTCCTCCCTACTAATTCATGACAATGTTTCACTTGGAAATACATCACAGAAAATGCATTTTGGTTTTATTTATGCTGATTATAAACTGTTATGGTCATTGATAAATAATTCTGTGAACGTCTAGGATAATTCAGTCATTAATACATTATCTAAACTGTTTATCCTTAACCAGGGTTGCAGGGGGTGTTGGAGGATTTCTCAGGGCTCATAGGGCGAGAGGCAGCAAAACACTCTGGACAGTTGCCAGTTAATCACAGGGCAGGCACATAAATACACATTAGCATCTCCAGTTTACCTGTATGGTATGTCTTTGCACCGTGGGAGGAAAATAGATACCTGATGGAAACTTATAAACTCCACACAGAGGGGACCCACGGCCGCCTGGCCAGGAATCAAACCCAGGACCTCTCTAGGATAATGACCTTTGGAAAAGAAGTTAATTAGAGTCAGATGTCCCTGACAATTCTGGTGTGTGTTTGAAATGACGTGTGATAAAAGTCAACAAAATTAGGCTATAAAAACTGCTCCTTCCAACAGAATTCTGTTCACGCTGCCTAATGAGCTGAGATTTCAAATGGAAGGTCATTGACTCTCATAGGGCAGCTGTAAATAAGGGTTCTTTAGAGGGATGCAAGAGAGAACCACATTTGTTTAAAAAAAGATAGATAGCTCTTTAAAGAACTGTTTTTGTACATGAGATGTGTGAGTGTGAAGAACCATAAAATAATGGTTCTATACTAGTTAAAGCTTTTAATACTGGAACTGTATATTTAAGCTAAGAAACATTAGTAACCTTTATCAAAGATTTGATCAAATTTTGGCTGTTACTAGATAGTATTTTTGATTAGGAACACTTAAGTTTGTAATCATTTCAGGGAAGTAAAGCTTAGTTAGCAGTTCAGTCTAAATGGGTGTGAGTATATAACACTGGACAGCAATAATAAATACAGAACTGTGTGCTGTATAGATATTTGAATTACATTTTATTACAACAGACAACCTCCATCATGCTGGCATGCATCAGAACAGATTTGCCTGGTCTTAAGCCTTAACTATTATTTTGACAGTCATGCCAAAAAACAACAGCAAAAAGATCTCCATATATAATATATGTTACAATAAATAACATGTTGGAACAACAAGCATTTTTAGTTTTGTAGTTGTTATGCTCTTGCACTTCATCATGAGTCTACGCAAAAAAAGCCACCAACAACAGTGGCCTATATGAGGATGTGGGTATTGTACAAGAAGCTCCTCTCCACACCAGACATTCAGTCAATCATTCATCCATCCCTCCATCTATCCATCCATTGATCCATCCATCCTTCCATTCATTCATCCATCCATCCATGCATCCATGTATCCATCTATCCATCAATAGAAACAATACAAAACAAAAAATACAAGCAGCTCTTCTCCACACCAGCCATTCAGTCAGTCGTTCATCCATGCCTCCATCCATTAATCCATCCTTCCATCCATCATCCATCTGTCCATCAACAGAAACAATACAAAACAAAACAAAAAGTCATTACTGAAAAAAACAAAACACTAAAGCCTCATCCTGCACTAGTAGGGAGTGTAATAGTGTGGCTCTGGTTTGCTGCCTCAGGGCTTGGACAGCTTGAATTCACTGATGAAGTTGCATCAGTAAATGCTACAGCAGAATGTTACCGAGCTCTGTCCTACTGCTCAGGAATGATCAGCAGCTACAGAACTTTTGTTTGAGGCTATTGCCAAAAGAGAAGGTTCCACTTATTGCTAAATAGGGGTTACCAAGGGTTCACATACCTTCTGCATCGACTGCGTATTTTTCCATTGCTGCTGTTGATTACTTAAGACAACTGTTCAATACAAAAATGGCACTTTAATTACTATTATGACTTTAATAATGAAAATCAGATCACATTTTAAGGACCATTTCGGAGAAATCCAGATAACTCCCAAGTTTTCACAAAGTTGTTCTCACAGCCATGCCTCCAGTGGAAATAACTGCCATCATTTGAAGTCAGACAAAGTTTGGCCTTGCTTCTTTGGGGAAAATCCAGTTCCCTGTTGTGCAAAGACATTTTCAACAACCTAATTTTACACCCTCCTGCAAAAACACATAGCTCTGCAGACACAACTGTGGCTTAAAACAACAGCATGCCCCTCCAGGCTTCTGGTTGCAGACTACATTCCACATTTATAGCCAGACAGACACTGAAATATTTTCAATATCACATTTTCAAACGAAGTGATAATGGACTGAGTGGTTCGAAATAATCTAAAGCAAAATGTGGAGGTTAAAGTTAGCTGTGCGGCCTATATTTATCCAACCCATTATGACTTAATATGTAAAAACCATACATGCTGATCATCAGCTACAAAGTTAAAACCATTGACAGGAGACATGAATTGATGAACTGCTCTCATAACCCTACATTAGGCAGCAAGTACAGAGTAGATGTGTTGGAAGCAAGAAAAATGACTAAGGATCTTGTTCAGTAGACCATTTTTAAGTTTCCACCAGACATTTTAGCCCCAGGTTATCTTTTCTAACTGGGCCCAGGTGTGGCCTATTTCAGCCTTTAGATGTTTCGTAGGTGTTTCGTAGCCAGCCTCATTTCCGTTTGCTTTGTGGGTTCCATGACAGGACTTGTCCTGTCATGTTTGATGGTGGCTTTCTCAGAATATGCCTGAACCATCTCCAATGTTATTGAATGATTTCCATGTTGACAGGTTGTGGTTTGTCTTCAGCCAAAGATTGGTGTTGATTTTGTTTGGCCAGAAGACATTGAGGATTCTTCACAGACCAGTGTTGATGAAAACCTGGACTTTCTTTGTGGCTGAAACAGTTCTCAATGTATTGGAGCCACAGAGCAGCACCAAGTTCATGTTTGTGCTGAGGATTTTGACGTTAGCGTTTCTTTAGCGCTCCAGATGTTTTTGAAATGTATGACTGCTGCCCTTGCTTCTACTTATTCCAACTCTTCTCCTATGAGCATCAGAGAGTCTGTACCTGCCATATTTGCTGTCATGTTTTTTTCTATTTCCCTGCTGCAGATCCAATTGCACAAAGGTGGTAGATATGTGGTTTGTTTTCTTTGCAACTGTTGACAAGTGTGTGCTTTTAAAGCTAGATCATCAGTGAAGTCCAGTTGTGTGAAGGGTGTCTTTTGGATTCCTGTCCTACTTTTTGTTGTGTAGCTCTACATAATCCAGTCTAGGGTGAGCATGAAGAGGAATGGAAAGAGTCACCATTCCTGGCAGACGCCAGTTATCTGTTCTCTATGGACTAACATGCAAGTGAGTTTTTCCATACAAGTTATTTATGATGTTCACCAGTTGTGTTGGTATACTGTAGTACTGAGGAAAGTCAGTTAAGTTTATGTATAGAGGATAGTTCCACTCCCAGGACTACTAAAAGATCCTGCAAAATTCTGCTTGTCTTGTCTAATTTCTTATTTGTTCATCAAGTGCAATCTAAAATCAAACAATCAACTCTTCATTCTATTCTGTATTATTCTTTTAAATACATTACTCACTGTGGAGACATGCATGATAGCTGGGGTCTCCCTTTTTTGCCATTTTATCTAAATGTTCTTCATTCCATTCTTTTGTTATTTGCTCCTCCTCCCATAACTTTTAAAAGAGTGGGTGCAGAATAGTGTCTGCACCTGCTGCCTTTCTGTTTCTCTGAGTGATTGCCCTCTGCATCTCTGCCTGGAGTCATCTTCTTCACTCAGTTCTTGGAGAACCTTGTTTATGATGTGTTGGATTATCTTGTACATTCTCTGTCTCTGTGTCCCTCAGAAATTTTGTATAGGGACATTGCCTGGTGCAATGTTCCATATTTCTGCCCAATCCTTCCTCAGTTTCAGCTTTAGCCCGCCTACCAATAGGAGATAGATAAGTGCTTCATTGACTCCTCTTTTCACTCTTACATCCTGTAGGGATCTTCAGAATTTCTTGGCTATGCAGATATTTGGTTTTGGATTGTGTTTTCAGGTGACACCTATGCTGCTGATGACCAGGTTGTTCAGAATGTACAGGTCTGCAAGTATTTCTCCATTTTCATTCAAGTCTCCCAGTCCATAAGTCTCCATTACCTCCTCAGATCCAGTCAATCTTTGCACTATAGTCTAGATCACAACATCTCTCTGTGTGCATTTTCATGATCAACTGCAGCTTATTGTAGAACACTGAATTTTGTTCATGTTAAGTTCTTGGGTGCTACAGTTCTGGCACCATGTGCTTCCCATCCTACAAGGGCCTCCTGCATTGTATTGGACGGCAGCAGTGCAAGCGAGTTGGGAGCAGTGTAACACCGTCTTCTTCATATCTAGAGTGCAGCAGTGGTTCTCAAGCGATCAGCCTTCCCTATGCATCTGGTCTCGCTGAGACAAAGCAGAAAGGTAATTCTTACTTTTTGCTGTTATCTGCATGGCTTTTATATTTTGTATGTTGTTCTTACATTCCCATTCACCAAGTGAAGCAATGGGCTGCCAGCAACGCGACGCCCAGGGAAACAGTGTGTGGGGATGGTGCCTTACTCAAGAGTACATCAGTGGTGCCACTGGCAGTCCTGGTATTTGAACACATGAATTTCTGGTCGCGGGGGCAACTCCTTAACCACTAGACCACCAGCTGCTCAACAATGTTTTGGTTGCCCTGGCAAAAGGAAGGGCCATCAACTTGGTCTCTTCCAAAACTTTGTGATTTTCACCACAAGGCATTATGATTATTCTAGATAATGTCCTATCTCTTTCCAGAGCTGAGACATCTTGCACTCCTGTTGATGCTTCTGTAGCTACTGTTTTTGATGTGGTAAGGTACACCCATTATAGCAGTTGTATTCATTATTGGCATGATCTTTCAGCATGATAATGGCCCCGCTCAGAAATCGTTTAACATGACAAAGAGTTCATGGTGTTGACTTGGTCTCCAAATCCCCCATATTTCAGTCTGACTGAGCATCTGTATTATGTGCTAAACCAACTATTACTGTGAATCACATCCTATTGGATTATAATACTTCTATTGGTTTAAAGCAGTGTCACTTTTGTGCAGGATAAATGGATAAATATGTATAAATCTAACTACAGCAGTGTTCAACTTGCTGGAGCAGGCTGGGCTAGGCCTCATTAGAGAGTGTGGGACTGTCTTTCTTTCCAGCTGATTTATGGCAGCCTTTGATGAGAGTGAAGACAAAGCCTCAGATCAGATGATCAAAGCAACACAATAGAGAAAATGAAAGGAAATGGTGGGAGACAGGGAGGGGGGCTGAAATCATGCCATGTGAAGGGACTTATCATGGTGTAATCTTAATTAAAAAAAAAAAAAACGAGCTTGCTTATCATTACAGCTCAGTCCCTTGTGCTGAATTTTATAAATTGCTGTGCTCCACATAAATTCAGTCACACTGCAGTTCTCTTGTTTTAGAAACCTTGTTAATTAAACTTTAGTCTTGGATGATGGTTCAGTGAAAAACAAGGTGCAATGAGCAGAAGTTATTTACATTTCATTTTATGGGCTTCTAAAGTAGCGGTAGTGGTCCAGTCTTTGTGTGGCGTGTATTCACTTCAGCTGCCCAGCTCCACACATCACAGCAGATACAGAATGAAGAGAAATGCGGTTCACTCAAACACACTTAAGACAGAGACTCTCATAACTACATCACGAACATATTAATGTTTTTGTTGTTTAATATCCACTTCAGATGTACACAAATTTTTGAGACGTAAACGGTAAGACATAAATCTAAAAACAACACGTCTTGTAGGGTGTTTCTGGTATGCTGATGTTAGTCCCTACAAAAGAAGCTCTAATGAAGCATAAACAGTGAAATGACAACAGGGTCACAGGTGCCCAAAGCTCATTAATCAATAGGGGGCAAAGGCTAGCATGTTTGGTCCGATCCCACCGAAGATCTACAATAGCATGAATTACTGAACACAGTACTAATATTATATATTCTTAACATGCAAGTAACATGTAATGTTTTATGAAACAAATTAGAATGTATGCATATATACACATCTCAATTAGTTTCATTATGGTAGAATAATAAGTCTTATGTCAGGGCTGAAACATGCCATTTTCACCAAACAAAGTTTTCAGTGGAAAATACATTTCATTCAGGCATGCAGCAGTCCCCTATCTCACGGGAAAGTTTTGCAGATGTTGTCTGTGTGTCCCGCCTAAGCACACAATAATAAATAGCAGTCTGTCAGAGAGGCGCAGAGCAGTCCTCTTAGTCATGTGTTTGGCAGCCATATTAGTGAAGGAACTGTTAGCTGGTTATGTAACACAAGGCATATAGTCACCATCCCCACACAGACACAATAAGAGCATGCACATCATAAAATAACTACATCTAATGATCTCAATTAGGCACGTACCTCCAGCTTGGTAAACACAAACACTTTCTGTGTTTGTTCAATAACAGAGCTGCAATAAAACTTTACAGTACAGACCATATCCTCTGCTGAATTATGACATGTTTTCTGTGTGGCTGAGGTGAGCCAGTGTTTTGATGAGTTAATTCTTTTCTGGAGAGAAAAGTTATCTGGGAAATAACCACAACGCTGGAGGGAACGAGCACAAACACTGAAGAAACACTGTACATCATTTAGGTAAGAAGGGAGCGACATGTTTTTCCATTTAAAATGCATTTAAAAACAAATAAAACATAAGGATAAAGAAAGTCCAGCACTGAAAAAAGAGATATATTGAATATACTAGATTCAAACTTGTCCAGATGTGTTCTGAAAGTAAGCTGGAAGGCAAAATTTCATAAATGTAACATTTTATATATGCAGAAATAAAAGTTCAGTCAGCTAAAATGAGTTACTTTTCCAGTGTAAAATGAGGAAATTTAATGCAGTGATGCAATGAAAGCACACGCATCTCACTGAACATATTCCATATACAGTAACGGCCGATAATCTTAGACACCTATTTCAAGTGGCTCAAGTGGTGATGCTTTGAAATGTATGTGTGTGTGCTTACATATGCCTTTGATATGGACGGAATTTGGTAATTTACTTTGACTTTTCAACAAAACCTTTTTTCTACCATCCCGTGTATGACCAGACCTCTGATGTTCATATGTGTTTGTAATTTTTATTATTTTAATTGTTTGTGCTCCTTGTCTGGCTCATCCATAATACTCTACATGTCCAAATGTTTATAGACACTTTATTATCCTGTCTTTCTACTGAAATCAGGGGTGTTTGACTCCTCTTTGCTGCAGCAACTGAAGTCATTAGCGGTCATTACTGATGTTGGCTGATCAATTCTGGATCACACTGTAGGAGGTCTCTTAAGTCCAAATTACATTGGAGTAAACAATCTCTAGCCTTATAGCTTAGCATTTCAGCAACCACCCTTCCATGGCAACATAAGATGAGAAAACATACATTAAAAAGCAGTAACTATATAGGAGTGAAAATGTAAAAAAGAAATTAAAACACCATCGCTGTCAGAACAAAAACAAAATCTCCAAAATGTTTCAAGAAAGTTTTTAAAACATTCCTAACCTTTAATGCATGTTAATATGACAAGATTTTGCAGTGCTCTCACAATGTAAAGGGCAGATGGTGTTTTGAAATGTTTTTCCCCCTCTTTTCTGCAGTAACAGACATCAGAGGTCAGTTCTGATATCAGCTAATCTGTTCTAGATCACATACAGATACCATTCTAACTCATCCCAAAGATACAGGATGGAGCTTCATCACTAGGGAATGCAGGTCTGGAGCCCATTGTTGGGGGCTTTATACCCCTCTAGCTGAGGGTTGGCATGGGTTCATGAAAACCTGGGGCTCATGTACAGCTGCTCCAGAATGGAACCCCAGTCTATTGGACAGTAGAGATCACATAAGCTGTGTGTGATCCTGTGTCAGGAGTTGGTGTTGATGGCCTGGTGATTAGGCATCTGACCCTGCAGTTGGAAGATTGTGGGTTCGAATCCTAGCACTGCCAGTGGGACCACTGAGGTACTTTTGGACAAGGTACCATTCCCACACACTGCTCCCCGGACACTGTGTTCCTGGCTGCCTGCTGCTTCACTCTTTGATTTGATTGCTGGCGCTACTGAAGTTTTCCTTGGTCCAGTTTTGCTGCTGGTACTCTGCTAGCTCTACTGCTTCCACTGACCCTGGCTAACAGCTTGTCTTCCCTCAGTGACCTTTACCTGCTTGTTCTTTGGAACTGATTTGTTTTTCTCCCAGCTGAGTTCAGACTGTCTCTTCCTATCTGTTAATTTTTAGTCAAGCCCGTTTGTCTGCCACACCATTATTATTTTGAGTCTCTGAATTTCTTAGAGCCATCAGCCTTCCTCTGGATTTCCCCATCCGGGGCCTTGTTGTCAACAGTTCAATTTCAGGTTTATTCTTTGCATCATGCCCAAGGTCCACATCTCCAATAAGCATATCTTCACCTGTGGCTCCCCTGGTTTGTTATGTTGAAATGTGATCCACATCTTGGCAAGGTTTGTGTTGTCAGCTCTTTTGTGAGAGAAGAATTTGTGCTGCTGATGTCTTAGGAGGTCTCTTAAGTGCAAATGTTCTGCCAATTTTCATTGGAGTAAATCATATCTGGCCTTGTAGTTTAGCGCTTCAGCCACCATGGCAACATAACGAGAGAAAAGTAGTAACTGTATAGGAACTAAGGTTTGAATTTAATTCATCACTGTCACAACAAAAACCTTGCATCTCTTAAATGTTTCAAGAGAAGGTTAAAAACACTCTTAAACTTTAATGCATGTTAATTGAACAAGATTTTATTTTAAGTGATGGTGAAGGATTTCTATTGATCCACCATTAAATTTTCACACAATGTATAGGCATGGATTAAAGCAAAACAAAAATCATCTGACAGAATTATTTTTTTTTTAACCAAATGCTCCGTGTCACAGGCCCATACCACCTCAGCCATGCGTCAATTTTCTAACGCTGTGTTGTCCATTATCCCCTAAGCCCCTAGTTGAGATATCACACAAAAGCACACACCTGCCATTTTCACCTTTTTTCATCATGAACTAAATAGCTTGCCATTATCACTCATTTCATTTAGCCAAGCCCATCTCCACTTATTCTTTACCATTTTGTGATGTCCGACACATCTGCGCCTTCCTTTAACTGAAGTGCATCCATGCTGGCAAAACCGGATCTATTAAAGCAATGGGTTTTCTCCACCGTTTTCCAAACTGTTTTAGCTACTATTAGCGAATGAGAGACTTCATGACACACCACTGACTTCCAATCATAAATACGTTCTATTCCAATCTTTTTTGAAAATGTAAGATATACTACTACTAGCCTATTATTATGCCCTATTTTTATTATTATTATTACTATTATTATTATTATTATTGGATACGCTAGGCAACAAGAAGCCCATGCCATTATCCCTTTTGCAGATCTTGTCTTTGTTTTGGGACATTAAAAGCGTTTGAGACTGATGCGGCACTAAATGCTAGGGAATTATTTTCTCCTTACTATGAAGTTTGGCATCTTAAACAAGCATCGGGAAACAGCTTGTATCCTGTAGGCTTGTAGCCTGTATGCTACTCTGCAGCTGTCAATATTTAAGCAAACTGCCGAAACCATAATGTTTATTTTTATTTTCTGAAGAATAATTAAATCGTAATTAAATCAAGGAAAGACAGCCTTACCAGAACTTTGTCTGCCGAAGCTTGTAGACCCCCTGCTTGTTTACGCCCTACCCCCACAAAAAACTTTTTTTTTTCCTTCAGATCTGCATCAATCTCACAATTGACCTTTAGTGCCCTCTGTTGACGGAAATCCGTCATAGCAACGGAAAACTTTTATCCATGTGTATAGGGCAGATGGTGTTTTTAAATGATCTGAGAAAATAAAAAAGAGGAAACAAGGTTTTGTAACAACCACAGTGATATGTTAATGTTCACTTTTCATTAAATGCTCACACAATATAAAGCTCATCTGATTTTTTTCTAATGAAGTACATACATACTTAAGTATGTAAGTAAGTAAATAAATCAATAGCCATATGCAAAAGTGCGAGCACCCCCGATTTAATTACATGTTTTTTTCACAACGGGCTGTGCCTGTTCAGGAAAGGAGGTGCACACGCAGACTTCCATGCTTCTTCTCTTTTATTTAACACAAAATAAAGAGGCATGATGGCCAAAACACAAACCAAGGAAGGATCCTGAACAGAAACACAACTCAAGGTAGCATGAGGGTGAACAGACAACCTTAACTGTGAGACGGTGGAACTTAAATACACAATCAGCTAAGGACTGCACTTAACCAAAACACAAAACACCCGTGGTGCGTATAATGAGTTTATAACCCCAGTGTTTTAACATAAAAGTCCTGTAAACAATGGCGGCCTCTAGCAGCTGCCGACTGGGGATGTGACAGTTTTTTATTTTCTATAGGTAAAATAAGTACACATTCTACAGGAAACACATCTCTCCATTTACTTTTTAATATCTTAAATATGTGGTGAAAAAAGTAAAATAGGTTATATCCTATTTTATGTTTTATGGTATACTTTCCAATATGTTAGACTTGTGAATGAGAGGGAGGACAGTGGAGAAGAGTGGCAAGAGTGATTTGTGTTGTGGAATGAGTGGAGACGAGTGGAGGAGTGATTTGTGTGGTGGAATGGATAGAGAAGAGTGGAGGTATGATTTGTGTGGTGGAATGGGTGGAGAAGAGTGGAGGAGTGATTTGTGTGGTGGAATGAGTGGAGAAGACTGAAGGAGTGATTTGTGTGGTGGAATGGGTGGAGAAGAGTGGAGGAGTGATTTGTGTGGTGGAATGGGTGGAGAAGAGTGTTAGGAGTGATCTCTGTGGTGGAATGGATGGAGAAGAGTGTCAGGAGTGATTTGTGTAGTAGAATGGGTGGAGAAGAGTGGAGGAGTGATGTGTGAGGTGGAATGGGTGGAGAAGAGTGAAGGAGTGATTTGTGACAGGCAGGTACCAGCGAGAGTGAAAGGGAATGTGTAGACTGTAGTGAGACCAGCTGTGTTTCTGGTTTTATGGTATGGAGACAGTGGCACTGATGAAAAGACAGGAAGCAGAGCTGGAGGTGGCAGAGTTGAAAATGTTAAGATTTGCATTGGGAGTGACGAGGATGAACAGGATCCTGAATGAGTTATATAGGGACAGCTCAAGTTAGACCTTAGGAGGAAAAGTCAGAGAGGTGAGATTGGGTTGGTTTAGACTTGTGCTGAGGAGAGATTCTGAGAATGTTGGGAGGAGGATGCTGAGGAGAGAATCTGAGTGTGTTGGGAGAAGGATGTTGAGGAGAGATTCTGAGTGTGTCGGGAGAAGGATGTTGAGGAGAGATTCTGAGTGTGTTGTGAGAAGGATGCTGAGGAGAGACTCTGAATGTGTTGGGAGGAGGATGCTGAGGAGAGATTCTGAGTGTGTTGCGAGAAGGATGTTGAGGAGAGATTCTGAGTGTGTTGTGAGAAGGATGCTGAGGAGAGACTCTGAATGTGTTGGGAGAAGGATGCTGAGGAGAGACTCTGAATGTGTTGGGAGGAGGATGCTGAGGAGAGATTCTGAGTGTGTTGCGAGAA
>JBBPCX010000160.1:6185490-6208090 GCA_037974365.1 Hydrocynus forskahlii
TTGAAATAGAATACGTAGAAAAATGAAATCTGTAGAGAACTCATTTTGTCAGTTTGACTACGGTGAAAGTTAATTTAATGTTTGCATACAACTGAAGAAATGGGTTATTTCACACAGTTTAAAGCACACAGGTAAGTGGATTAGAGAGATTAGCTCTTTTCATTGCTCTATGTGTGTGTGTGTCTGTGAGAGAACCTTCACACTTCACTTGTTTTTATTTCAGCCCCAATTAATGACATAAAATCAGCATGGCTGGATCAAATTAGAGAAGCCACGTGGAAAGTCTGACCAAAATAAAGAGAGATTTCCGAAGCCAATCCCAGACTGACTGCCACAGCGAGAGAAGAGGAAGTGGGTGTGCTTCCTTCTCCCTTATCCCCAGATCTAAGAGGACTTAGACAGCAGATCTAAAAGGACTTAAGAGAATGCTTTTTGAGAAAGTATCCATTTGGCATTTGCAGTGTCTGGAAGTGTCTGTCCCAACCCACAGCTACATTTCAGTTCAAGGTGATCAGTTTTGTCTCATTGATTAAAGATGTTGTGATGGTGTGTCAGTGCTGCAAGACGTTTGTCAGTGGTGTGTCAGTGCTACAAAAAGTGTTTGAATTTTCAGTTCTGCCATAAGATATTAATAAGATATGCGATTTCTGAGAGTCTTGCTTACAGGCTTTACAAATTTGGACAAAGTGATCATGGATTAGGAAAACATTTCAGGCAGAAGGTGTTGGTTTCCCTATTGTCAGTAACACTGTTTTTAGTGACAGACTGAATATATGATTGCATGTATTCAGACTGAGATTACAGTAAATGTGGATGCCACACTGCAGCTTTTTAAATATTTCCTGTATTTGCAAGTCTGTCACTGGTTTCGATTACTCTCTAACACTCACACTGTGTGTTTAATCCACTTCATATGTGTTCTGTGTAAGTTTAGATGGTTTAATTGAAATCTTTCACTCTGGACAATCCACAACATACACATTTCCCTAGTGGCTTCGGTTTAGAGAACAGATAAAACAACAAACTTCAAAGTTTATAATGCACACACCAACCCTGTCCTGATACTGAAGACCTGTATACAGCTGAGACATGTTCACATACCGAAATCCAATTTTCAGAACATTAAATTTCACATCTGGATTATATTTTGACTGGGACTGTGATTGGAGGTTAACCGTTCTAACTCAGGTTTATGATTAAAAGGTAGCAAAAATAGGACCCTTAATTACCATGCAGCACCTGGCAGACCACCTTCACCTTCAGAAAAACAGAACTTGCATCTTTGAGAGAGAAGAGAAAAACAAGCGACCACTCTTGCTTCAGATCTGAAAAATGTGCAGGTGTTTCTGTCCATCATTCCACGGTGAGAGGACAACTTGACACTGTGTGTCTGAAAGGACGTATAGCTGTTCAAGAAGCCGTTTCTGAGAAAGGGAAAGAGCCCAAAAAGATTCATACCACACACCCAAACATCTGAGATGTGGAGTAAGGTTGTATGGACTGAGGAACCTGAATTTGTACCTGTGAGTATTTGCCTCATTACAAGCAGAAAACAGAATCAGCTTCTAAGACTGATCACTGGAGGTGTGTAGATTCTGCAGCACGGGTGAAAATAATGAAAAATGCTTGAAGGTATTGCCAAATCCCTGCCTTACATTTAAAACATGTGAATTCTCCATATTATGGCATCACTGATGACCTACCAGTGGAACGGTCTGCATGTTCCTAGTCTGCAAGAGTCTGTGAGTCAACTGCCTGACTGATAAGTGTGTTTTTATGATGGATGAGTAGCTCTTAAGTGTGTGCATGTGAAGAACTGTTGCACATATGCGTCCAGTCTGAGTGAATAAGGCCTGTCCGGTCAGATCCGGTAGCCTCCTCATTGTTCCACATCTGTGGGAAATGTCCGGACAGCCCATAAACATATTTCAGATGAAGTGTAACTGTGACTACAAAGAGTCAGTGTGGGTAACCTTAGTTCTGACAGGAGCATAGCAGGGTTGCTTGGAAGCAGTAAACAGTGTTTTGTCTGTGCAATTGCGTGTATGATAGGAGAGGCGCAAGGCAGTGTGAGAGGAGCCGGATCCCACTGAGCCAAAGTCAAGCCTCCACTGGTGCTGTTTCTGAGGCCTAGTGATTCTGCCAGTTTTCTTTAGCTCATGTGAGAATGAATCACATGAGTAATCTTGCTGCTTTTGATTTAAACTCAAACAAGGACGGATGGAGAAAGAGGAATTGAGGGAGTGAGTGCTGAAAGATGGGCGTCATTTTATCCACTATGTAATAGAAATTAGAAATAAAGAAGATTTAGAAATTGTCATGCTACTTAAGCCTTAGAAGGACAGTTTATATGATTTATAGCTATTGTATGAATGTGGAATTGCTGACATCAGCACATAAAGCTGAGCTGTTATTGCTGACATACATCTGTTATCAACATGTGCTCTATAAACCGTCTGCATACAAGTTGCAACCCACCTTACAGTAAGTTCTCCTGCTAGCTAGAAGACACTCATCTGGCAGGTTTTTTGGGGGGCTGTAGTGTTTTGATGTGAGTCCAAAGGTCATGCAGACACAAACACTCCCTGCATGGAGGTTCTCAGCTCAGAAGGCCCTCAGACGTGATGTAATTATGATCTAAGCGTGCTCTGTAGTGCTCTCCAGCTTGGCACTGAATAGAGGATCCTGACTGTGCTTTATCACTGTACAGTCACGCATGAGCTTATTCACACACAAATCAAAAGTTTATTTGCCTCATTGATTGAAGATGTTGATTATTATCTTTAACCCTTACAGGTCTGGGGTTATGAATGTTGTTTTGTTAAATTATTTGAACATAATTACCTTGTTATACCCTTTAAAAAAAGTTAAAAACTGGCAATGGGATGGGGGGGGGTCCCCTCAAAGGTAAGCTTTCAGTCTGCAAGGAAACATATTTTTTTTTACCATATTCTGCTACATTTATCAATGTTGAATTGACTTCATAGACCCTGTCTTGACTCCAAGTTTAATTTTTTTTTTATATAGTGTTACCATTATGCCACTGATTATATAATAAAATATATATCGGACAATTATATAGTGAACTGCATTTGTGTTGTGAGAAA
This sequence comes from Hydrocynus forskahlii, assembly GCA_037974365.1. Lineage (NCBI taxonomy): Eukaryota > Metazoa > Chordata > Actinopteri > Characiformes > Alestidae > Hydrocynus > Hydrocynus forskahlii. The sequence continues at coordinate 6,188,598 of JBBPCX010000160.1, forward strand.
ATGTGATGAAATGTCAAAATAACAGGATGCACAATAATAGCTTTTCATCACATTCAAATGAAAGTAAAAACTGCAAAATAAAGAGGATGTCACATGTATGTCTTGTATATTAATCTATCCTTGTTAATGCTGCAAGTGGTGCTATATTCAGAGGGAGAAATAAAAGTACGCCTCATTTTGCTTCATGTTACATTATGTATTGATTTTCATACAAAGCGTTGAAGTGATTGAATAAAACGAAGTCTTTTAAAAACATGCATTATGTCATGAACATTCAGATGCTGTACTGAACCAAAAAACAAGAAATACATTTGATTTTGGGACAAGATGTTTGGAAATCTGTGCTAGTCTATGAGGAACTTATTTCCAGGCCCTATGTGCCTCTGGAGCAGTGGCCTCAGTCATGCGCCCTCAGTCGGCAATTAAATTATATATGTCCATCGTTGGCACAAGTATATTGTTGGCACATACAAAGGCAACAAATGTAGTGTATATTACCTAACTGATCATCTAAGTGCACCCAACACCATAGTTCAAGTATGTGAATGCTTTAAGATTTATACTGCAATGATTTATAGAAATTTGGCCCAGGCACTTCTTAGTAAATCACTACCTCCTTGTCACATTATGGAAGACTTAACTCCTCTCATGAGCTGTACTCCAAGGATGAAAAAGCCAACAAGACCCTAAACAACAGCACAGTTTGCAAAATTAATGTAGCTCACCTGGAGTTCGGCTTCAGGTTCTCCACAGGTAGGTGAGTGCCAGATGAGAGGCGAGATGACCATCGGTTGTTGAGGATATCATCATAGGAGGCAGTATGCACCATATAACCTTCAGAGAGACATCGGTAATAAAAATAGTATGTAATGTATGGAAACATTATTGTAATTACATTCCTGAAGACCGTGGTGCTCTGTGTTCATAACCCAGCATTCAGTTGACAGCTTGAAAAATCTATTCAAAAACATTGTTAACAGAATGAGAAATTCTAAAGCAGGTTTATTAAGCTCCCCATCAGTGTGACCCAGTGCTAATAATCTAGTTTCAGCACCTACTAATGCTCTTGTGGTTAAATTCAGTCAAATCAGGCCTTCTCAGAAGAGTAAAGGCTCTTACTTCAGTAAAAGGTGATTAACTTTGCAATATTACTCTTGATTTCAGAAGAAATGTTGCATGATCAGGCGTCTACAAACTTTTGGACATTCAATGTATGTAATACTATAGCTAAATTATATTTTTCTGAACTTGTCAGTAGGTGTTTCTCAACAAAACATATGCATGTTATCATATGGAAAGCATAACCTATACAAGTTACGAAAAAAAAAGATGCATTCCAGGCTGAAACTAATGCCAACAACACTTCTACAACCTCATATACCTGAGATGTAGCAGCCAGTCTGTCTGATTGCTTGTGTGTGTATTTAAGATAGCATGGTACTAAAGGAGACTGAGCTCTAGGGTGCAGAAAAAGACTATATTTGGAGTAAAATGATGAGAAAAGCAGGAGCAGTGTGTCACGTCATGACTCCTTCTCCAGGCACACAAAGCAAGCACACTCGCAGACTTTCATTGCTCAGGCACTTTATCAATCTACTACTAATACTAAACCTCAAAAACCCACCAACCAAGCTGTGACACATTAATCAAAACCCATCCCCACTTCCCTGTTAAACCCAAAACCAAACTAACAGAAAAGGGAGGTCTCTAGCGGCCGCCAACCGTCATAGTCCTCAGCCCTGACAGTACCCCCCCTTAGAGCGCCCCACCAGGGTGCAAACAAACCCCCAAACCACCCCAAGGGCAGAGGAGGGGAAGATGGAGGCAAAGGGAAGCGTCCCATGAGCCCCACCCCGCTGTCCCTCACAGGACTACATCCTGGCCGGCGCTCCACACGGCCAAGGAGGCCCAGGTGGGTCCCGTAGAACTCTCCCCCTTGAGAGTCCCAGTCATTACTCAGGGAGCTTCCACTAGGGAGCCCCAAACCCTGTCCTCTGGGGCAGAGCCCCCTAACGGGAGCCCCTCACTGTCCTCAGGGGCGGAGCCCCCTGCTGGGAGCCCCTCATGGTCCTCAGGGGCAGAGCCCCCTACCGGGAGCCCCTCACTGTCCTAATGAGTGGCGCCCCATCTGGGGAGCCCTTCTGTAGGCATCCTCTCTCTGTCCTTGAGGGCGGAGCCCCCTGCCGGGAGCTCTTCTCTGTTCTCCTGGGTCAGGCCCCATCCGGGGAACCATCCAGCTGTCTTCAACCATCCAGCTGTCTGACAGAGCCCATCTCTGTCCTCGAGGGTGGAGCCCCCTACCGGGAACTCCTCTCTTTTCTCCTTGGCCAGGTCGCCTCCAGGGAGCCCCTCGGCGGAGAGCTCATCCCTGTCCTCGAGGGCGGAGCCCCCTACCGGGAGTTCCTCTCTGTTCTCCTGGGCTGGGTGCCCTCCTGTTAGCCCTGCTGCCAGGAGCCCCTTGCTGTCCTCCGGGTCTGAACTCTCCATCCGGGAAGCTCCACTGGGGTCTCCTGGGCTGAGGCCCCTCTTAGGAACTCCTCTGGAGCCCTGCAAGATTTCTGGGGGAAAAATTTTTTCCTGCCACTGGTGGGGCTGATGGTCCCTCTCTGGTTTCCAAAGGCCCCCTCTGGCTTCAAAAGGCCCCTCTCTGGCTTCCAAAGGCCCTGCCACTGCAGCTAACAGCCTCTCTAAGGTCTTCTCTGCGGCTAACAGCTTCTCTTCAGCTAACTCAGGCCCTACTGCTGCGGCTAACAGCTCCTCTAAGGGCTTCTCTGTGGCTAACAGCCCCTCTATTGGGCTCAGCAGCTTGGCTAACATAGGCTGTAGTTGCTGGACTATTATGGGCCTTAGAGGCTCTTCTAACGAGCCTAGTGGCTCCTCTAATGGACCGAGTAAGTCAAAGGGCTCTTCTGTGGCTACCGTAGGCCCCTTTTAAGGATCCTCTGTGGCTAACAGCCCCTCTATTGGGCTCAGCTGCTGGTATAACGTAAGATGTAGTTGCTGGATTATTATGGGCCTTAGAGGCTCTTCTAACGAGCCTAGTTGCTCCTCTAAAGGACAGAGTAAGTCAAAGGGCTCTGGACTGCCTGCTCTCGCCCCTACTCTAGTCACCACTACGCTACCTGAAGCTGGTGAATGAAGCGGGGGGCAGACGTGGGAGGCTGCAGCCATCTCTGTACTGGGATGGGCGGTTGGAGTGGCTGTGGTGCCAGTGTGGAAATCAGCAGCCTTCTTGGAGCCAGAACTGGATGTTTGAATCCCTGTGGAGCTGCCTCGTTGACGCTCAGGCACGCTGTCTCATCGCTCGGGAACGCAGCCTTGTCGCTCAGGCGTACAGCCTCGTCGCTCGGGAGCGCTGCCTTGACGTGCTGGACTGCACATGTCCCAAGGGTAGAGCCTGAAGCACCAGTGTGACCAGGGTCTTTGGGCCCACAGTTGCTGGCTTGTTGTTTTCCACTACGTAGCTAAGTAAGGCTCGCTGTTCCAACTGAGAGCTCGCCTTTCGAGGTGAGCTGGGCAGGAGCCGGAGTGGTGGAGCGCCGGAGGAAGCCTCTGACTTCAAGGGCAGCTGGAGATTGGGTGGGCGACGTGAGCGACGTGGACCCCCATGTCTCTTATGTCTCTTCCCCGCGGATCTCCCGCCTCAGCTATCGGCGGTCGAGTCAAGGATGAGGGGGTCCACAATATGCTCTGGATCAATGATCGGGGATCCGTCGATCCACCCGTACCACCAGAAGCCCACTTCCTTATCCTCTGACTCTTCACCACACAGTAGCTCGGCAGTTGTAAACCGGCTCGTCCTCTCCGGTTCACCTCCGAGCTGAAACCGGCCCACCTCACTCCTGGCAAACTCCCCTTCACTCTTGAGCACCCTGTATAGTTCCAGGGGCTTGTCACTCAGTTGGTAGTGCCCGTTTTGTAAGTCAGTCAATCTGTCATGTTGTGACTCCTTCTCCAGGCACACAAAGCAAGCGCACTCGCAGACTTTCATTGCTCAGACACTTTATTGATCTTTAAACTGAAACAAAACCAGGCATGTGAGCGAGACTCAAAACTGAAGCTATAGCTAAACATAAAGGAGACAGGAGAACTCAAAGTAACCGTGAGGGTTGACTGACAACACAGGTCGGTCACACACCAAACTAAATACTAAACCTCTAAACCCACCAACCAATCCCCAAACAGAAACACTTAACAAACCCAGCTGTGACACATTAATCAAAACCCATCCCCACTTCCCTGTTAAACCCAAAACCAAACTAACAGAAAAGGGCAGCCTCTAGCGGCCGCCAACCATCATAGTCCTCAGCCCTGACACAGTGAGACGTGGGGATAAGAGTAGAAATTCAGAGAAAAACAACTACTATCTGTTTTAGACATCATGCAGTTTCACAGCACCCTTTGCATCTGTCCCTTCTGTTCATTAGCCAAGAAAAGCACAGAGACACTCAAAGATTAATTATGACTAAAGTAATCCGATAACCCCAGAGACTTCACTTTAGTCTCATACTTTGTCACCCAGTTAGAAATGTTTGACATTTAGCTTTGGCTAGAGAGTGAACTTGGACTCATGATGAACCACAAGAGAAAAACCTTCCGTTAGCTAAAGGCAAATCAACAGAATTGACTGAACTTTAAGGAAACATTCCAAAAGAGCCTAAAAGCCTACATATCTGTGATGGCACACTGTTGCGAGAACAGTTACTTTACTTAATTCTAATATATACTGGGGGGAATTTTCATCTCTACCAAAAGTGTTTTTGTCTGCTCCCCTCAATAAATCTCCCAAGCCCTACCCCCGGTCAGCAACATCGATATGCTACAGAATGATCCCTGTAATTCTTACACCATGGCTAAAGCATAGGCTTATTTTTATATGAACTAATATGCACCGTTCTATAACAAACCATGTAAGATTTGGACTGAAGTGCAGTACCTGACACCATGTCATCCTTCAGTGGGCGTGCCCAATCCAAAATAACAAATGAGTGACAGCCCTCCATGGCGACCACCGTGATGTTTTGGGGTTTGTGCTTGGGTGGTTGCTTTTCCTTAGCTGCCAGGCTGTCCTTCTCAATGAGATCAGCCAAGACGTCCACCTGCAGGTACTCCAGAGCCTCTGTCAGGGAGCATGGAGCTCCGGGGTCCTTCCGGATGTAGTTCACATAAGGAGCTGAGAAAAAGAGAGAAACAGGAATTTGAAGTTAACTTCTTCAACCTTGCCATTTCCTGTCCCCAGACATTTTAAGTTCAGTGTATTGAATCAATAATTTAAAAGCAAAATTCTTGCCTCATCTCCCCACTTACCACATCCACCCGTTATTGAGTGAAAACACAGAGGTAGCTAGAGACCTGATCATACACTTCACTTGGAAGTCCATGTTTAGCCAGAACATTATGACCGTCTGCCTCATTTGCTGTTGGTCTGAAACATGCTTGTAAAACAACTCTGACCTGCCAAGGCATGGACTGTACAAGACCTTGGTACCCTGTGGAGTCTGTATTTTGCAAGATGGAACCACCATAAATCGACTTCTAGCACATCCCACAGATGGTCAGCCAGACTGAGATCTGGGGAATTTGAAGGCCAAGTCAACTTGAACTGTTTGTCAAGTTCCTCAAACCATTCCTGAACAGTGTTACAGGGTCCATTATCCTGCTCCAACCCAGTCATCTGGCCATAACGATTTGGCCCTTGTCAAAGTCACTAAGTTTTATGGGTGCCCATTTCCCCTGTAGTTGATGTATTACTGACAGTTGTGAGAAATGATTGTTTGCTTACCATCTAATACATTCCAGACATTGACTTTGCACCACTGGAACAAGATATTCAACATTTAATGCTTCATCTGTGAGTGGTCATGTTTTACCTCTTTGGTGTGTCACCTTGTGGATTTCTGTTGCACATTACATTTTAAAACCTATTTAATTACACCATAAAGCTTATTGGCCAGCAACTACATGTACAAGCTGGCTAAGTTATTAGCTACATTCACATTACCAGGTCAAAGGGGTACAAATCTAATTGTCTGCCTCAATGTGTCACAAATCTGGTCTTTTCAGAACTGTGTGGATATACAAACCTGACCTTTTCGGATCAGCTCTGAGTCAACTTCATATGTGCACTTAGACTGTGTTTGTATCTGATCTGGGGCCATGTGATCTAAATAAGAACATTCAGACTGATGTGTTTTTTCCTACAGCACATGCACATTTTAAGCTGCCAGTGCCTGGCTAAAAATTAAAGCATTTCACTGATTAGGATGAGTGCATGCAGGTGAGTTCAAGGCACAGGTTTATTCATACTAATGACAGATATAATCACTTACAAACATCAATGTGAACAGTTCAAAAATAATACTTGTTTGGATCTGTGCAAAGAATCAGAACTGACAAAAAGGCTAATGGAAATGTACTTTTTGTATCTACCAGCAGGTCCTGGGCATTTAAAGGTTAGCTAATAAGTAATCTATTAGAATCAGAATCAAAATCAGATTCAGAAAACATTATTGATTCTGGGGGAAATTGCTATAATTAGGTTTTGTGGTTTTGTGGGCCTAGACTGCATGTCTTAGATGCTTAGTATAGTCTAGCTGGAAGATGTTCTCTGTCTTTTGTGGGGTTTGTGTAACAATTTAGTTTTGTTTATGTCGTAGACTCAATTACAGTTTGCAGTCCTATCCATCAGCAGGCCTATGTGGTCTGGTGGTCTCTGTGCACTGGTTCACCGGCTCACCATTATTATTGTAACCTGACATCTGGGAATACTTCCAGAAGTCTCTATTTGATTGGGCCACAAGACCCACACCTGGAGCCAATCAAACACTCCGTGCCATGTTGTTGTTCACCTGACTTTCCAATCAACAAACGTCTACAGCTGCAGACAGGGGCAGACTGGGACAAAAATAACGGCCCTGGACTTTCTTTACCAGCACGGCCGTGGTTCCGGTGGGGGGGTGGGCTTTTGGTATGCGCATTGCCGCCGCATCTCAGCCGAGAAATACTTGGGGTGTTTCTAGAATGCACAGATTTAACACAGACATTCCAGATCGCACTGCCATGGTTTTCATGACCAGAGGGAGAGAACAGACACAACAGCAGCAGTGTGAAAATAGCGGATGTGTTGGAGATCTAGGGAGTAGCGGAGAACCCAGACTATTAAACTCTTCAATGCTCTGGGGATCTCTTACGCCGCAGCCAGAAGGAAGCAGCTCTGCGCTGATATCAGCACTTTTACCTCTAGTCATTTTATTTCTGTTTTTTTATGTTTTTTAATTTCTTTCATTTTTTCATTCCTTCCCAGTAATGTCTTTCAGATGTGCAGGGCGGCTCTGACTCTCCGGAGCGTCAGGATTTATAGGCCCGTTGTCTGTACATGAATGTACTCGTGCACTTTGGTACGGGTACTACTGGAGGTGATCCCAGGACCTTTAAAACGTGTTACTCTGACACTCCTGGGTCAACTGAGGTGGTTCAGTCTCCCTGCTCAGTAAGTGGTTTTTATTGGTTGTAGGCTAAGCCATGTTCATGAGCTCAAGTCTTACATTTCTGGTACCTATTAATGCAAGCTCCTATTAATTTCATGTTACTGGAAATATTACACGGTAAAACTGCACTGAAGTGGCCTGATTTAAGTTTGCATTTAAAATAGAATTTGACCAATAAATCGGCTGATATTATAATATTATTGAAATGTGATAAAATTGATATCAGTCAAAATTGGGCCCTAATTTGAAACAAAGTGAAGTAAATGTGTTACCTTTTTTTCTGTGTTACTAAGAGACATCTCACATGCTGACATTACAAGTCCACTGTTGCTTGTAGTAATATTTCCAGTATCTCTCATGTTGCTCCCTTGGTGTTCATAACAAGAGTTATATAACTGCCTTAAACTCTAGCTGCCATTAGTGCAAGTTTAACCGTGCTAAAGCTCATACGGAGTTCATCTGGATGTTCAGCTCTTGCTTGAACGTTACTGAAGTTTTTTCTTTTCCTGGTGCTACTGGCTCCTCTGGTGTCTGCGGTGTTGACACATGTGCTCGCTCTCTCTCTCACTCTCTGATGGCTCAGCATGCATACATCACAACTGACGGGCTACTTCATAAAACAATGAGGAGCTGGCTTGTTATGGTACACTCATTCTTAGGGTGTTTTCGCATGCTCTTTTTTTCCAGCCAAAACAGCTCATGTCCAGCTTCTGCCAAGAATAGCACATTAGCGGAGCTGCAAGATGGTGTGAGCTCTCAGGATACTGGCAAATGATCAGAAAAGGGTCTCCAGGTCAGCACGACCACTGTTTTTGACAAGGCTGACACCTACAAATATGGTTAAACCTGAAGTTCATCAAAGCAGTTGATTCAATAGTCACAGTAACTTGTCTAGAGTTTGTTTACTGGCCATGCTGTCATTTCAGTCTCTTTCCTGCAGTTACATTGTCATCAACTCATTTCCAAACTGCAATTTCAGCTCATGCTACCATGTTAAACTTCAGAAAGCGGGGGCATTGCTCGGACTGTCAGTGTTCATTCTGCTTCCTATCACATGCCTTTAGCTGGTCTTAGATCAGAAGCATGAGCATGGCTAATGTAGATGTGCACAGCAGACACAGAGCTGTTATGGTAACAACATACTGTATCTCTACAGGCTGTGCTGGACAGGAAGTGAGGGGTGGGATAATGTTTACAGTCACCTCGGGCTACCTCTCCAGCCAAGCCCCAGCCCCGCACAACCATCTGTCAGATGCACTCAACATCTGCACCAGTGTTTCTGTATACAAAGCACTGGACAAGGAACAATGAGCAATAGTGAACATATTAATGTCTTTGGACATGAGTCCTGCAAAGACAGAATCACATTTCAAAATTCGCTATGCTTTATTTGGCATTTATGTCAGGAATTTTAGTACAATTATCTGTACTGCATACTTAGAGTTACCTCAGCATCCACCAGTTCTCCTACAAACTTAATTCTAGCTCTACCCTGCCCAATCCAGCTTCCAGAAGACCTTGATTAGCTGTGATAAATCTTGATTGTAATTAAACTATGTAGGAATGTAGACGTCTATGAGCACAGATGATCTATCCAAAAGTGAAGGCCATGTGAAATAGCTGAACTTGAGAAAACAAATACAAATCAACAAGAAGTTATCAGCCAGAACAGTTTGAACAATGTTCTTCATTTTCAGAACCTTGGAGGCCACATCTGTCTGCTTTATCTTTGAACTGAAGTATCTGATACATTATTATGATGGGACACAGAAACACTCATGCTCAGCTTGCAATGAGGACATTTGGAATTTTCCAAGTAATAATTAGTGCATGCTTTTCAGTCAGACTTATTCATGATGTGCCTTTATGAGAAGCCAAAGTAAAATGTAAGGTCAGGTAAGAAGGCACTCTGAACACAGCAGGATTGGGCTGCACCCAGAGTTCTGGCTATCATTTACAATGTTGAGTGGAACCCACTTTCATACACTTTTTCTGTTTTATCTGGAACAGAATACTCAAAGCTCTGCCATTATTTAGAAAGCTATGTTTCTCTCTCTCTCTCTCTCTACCTCTCTTTCTCTCTCTCTTTGGGCAGGAAGCCATATCCCACATACTTTATGATTATTTATAATGTTACGTTTAAATGCTTTCACTCAAGCAGTCAGAGATATTTCCTACAGAAGCTGCCCACATGAAACAACCTGAGGCCTTTAGAGACTGTTGCCAATGGCCTTCTGCAACGGACCAGGATGAAATGGTACCCAGGACGGAAGTTAATATCTTATGCGGTGCCATTCTAATGTAAAGCAGGGCTAAGTCACTTTAGACAGAGCTGGATTTAAAAAGTAACACTAGTTTGAAACAACAGGGTGAACCTTTTCTTTAGCGACATGCAACCAGAGGCATTACCTGTGAAGCGTTTCTTGCCAGTGATGTCAAACTCTGAGGACGGGGTGTTGTTGAGTGGGCGTGGAGTCTCAGGAGTGGGGGGCTGAGTGGTGGTGGGAAGCTGAGCAGTCGTGGTGTCTATCAAAAAGTCATCTGTAAAGTAAAAATACATTGCAAATCACAGCACAGGACTTAGGGACGCTCTTGCCCTGTTACCTAATGTATATTAAAGTTAGGGTAACATCGGTCAATTTCCATGTTGGTTTAAAGTGAAAATAAGTTCACATTTCCTAAAGAGACCACACTTAATGCACAGTTAATTTAAAGATGAGGTTGATGTAGCATATTGGGCAACACTCGCCATCTAGGCCAGGACAGTACACTACAGCAGTCCTTGGGCAAGGCTCCTAACATTACAGTCGCCTAACTAACTAAACAAATAAATAAATAAAGTAGCTTGTGCAAACATTTTGGCACATTTTATATTTGATGTTTTATTTGTTTCAATATATTATTCTCTATACTACGTTATTTGCAACTGATTTTTTTTAAAGGTTTCTAATCTTATCTTATTTACCTCCATGGTAAATAAATGCACATTGTTTGCTACAGTTTGCAGAATTTCTAAAAATGTGTTTCCTGTAGAGGATGTGTTCCTATTTTTTACTTAGAAGATCAATACTCAGAAGGTCTTTGGAACCTTTGCATATGACTGTGTCTTCTGTAATTACAAAGCCTTTTCTACATCCTTCAGAATAGTAGTTGCAGTGATATTCTTTTATACAGCAAATATGAAGTTATTCTTTTAAGGCATAACTTTAAAAGGATATACAATCAACCCATCAGGATAACTGTATTATCAACTGATCAACATTACCCATGTTCCTAACACATCTAGAGAGCAATTGTTTGGAAATAATACATGCAAAGTGAGTACAAGAAAAAGTTATAATGTATGCAAGTTAGTCCTTGTAGCCTTTTGGGGCCATTGATGTGGCTAATGTGTTCAAAAGAACAAAATTACATAAACAATTACTCAATGAGGTCCGTTTACTGATGAAGCAAGTAATTCCCAAAAACCATCCAAGTCGACTCATTCTCAGCACCAGGCAGCTGGGACATTCTCCCTCTGTTAGTCATGCAGCACACAAACTGACTTTGCTTTGGAAAAGACAATGAAAGACAACTCAACCCAAACCACAGCAGTAAACAAGCAAACAGCACAAAAAACAGAGTACGGCCTGAAGTCAATGCACAGACAACACAAATAAGAACAGAAAAAAGGCAAAGCTCAACAGCCAATCACAGCCAGACTCAGCCAATACCTTCCTCTCTAGCAAAAGCATCGTCAGGTGCAATGGTGATAACCATGGAGTCTACTCCCATCCCTGAGCCAGCTTCTGTAGGTGGAGCAAGAGACACTGGAGCATGTTCTCAAATGCACAGCATACTCATCACTATACATTACCAAGCATAACTCACAATGCAGCTCAAACCACTCCACAATATGCACAGCATTCTCTGTTCATATCATAAACTCTCAGGTGATCTGTGCAGAATAGAAAGCACTTTCACACAGCACTGGCCACAAACAGCATTGTTTCAGATATGCTTACTGTAAAAGAGGTTGAGTGACTGAAAAAAGAGGTTGGGGGAGATATGACACTGTTGAAAGAAACCAGCTGATCTACTGAATGTGTTTCATTTTGGACCATGCCTTCAATAAATGATCCAAGTCTCTCATCATAAAAAAGGGAGGTTGTCAAGACATCTACCTCAAGCAGAAGCACCCCAGAATTCTGGTTCCCTCCTGTCTGAAGTAGGTGGCCAGACCACCCACCCCTCCACTTTTATGACTAGAGACAGAGACTGTGTGGGGACTGAGGAACCTTATCATGGGAGAGATGGAATTTTTTAAGGATGTAAGAGTAAAAGGAGATGGAGGTTCAGGCATGCCCCATCTTTCAAATTTCAATTATCTCATGGCTTTTTAAATACATTTTGTGTTTAACATAAAATATCAGTTATTAGGTTTTCTATACATCACACCGAACAATGCACCACAACATTCAACCAGCAATCACTCGCACTTAGTCCCGCTGCTCCAGAACAGATACCACAATGGACAGGGACCTGTGTAAGGATAGTGCATATACATTTGGAGATGAAGGTCAACACATGTTTGGTATAAATACCCTGGGTTTCATTAAAAAAAAAAAAAACTTGGATGGGCAGAGGGCTCTAGTGCAACACGGAAATATATACGTGTGTTGAGTCCATAACAGTTGGTTTTAAGTTGAGTTTAGTTTTGTTTTTGCTAGGAACAAACACTTGTGACAACCAGTAACATGTCAAAAGTTCACATTTGCACTGGTTTGAGTTGGTTCCTGGCTTGCTTATCCTCATCCCCTTGGATTATCCACTAGACCAAAAGGTTTTCTGGCATGTCTGTTGTAAACATAATTTCTATGGGAAATTAAGTTAATCAGAGGCTACTCTAGAACGACAATGAGCGGCTTACCTTGTGCACATTTATATTTGGTAAAGCTTTCCTAAATTGCAGAGGCTAAGAAATTGTGGATACTAACTAGATGCCAATGATGAATCATGTTTCACAACAGGGAATTATGTGGTATTAATGGTGAGCCAATCCCACTTTAATATAATCTTAACCCTTGAGATTATCATACCACTAATTTGCCTCGCATTCCCAGGACATCTGTGGTTAAAGACTAAAACATTTTCGAGCCATGTTTCAGATGCAAGTCCAATTTAAACCACTGACTATTTTGTCATGGAAAAGATTGATTTCTAACCATTTTGCATTTATTATTTATTTGTTAAATCTTAAAAATGTGCTTTTGTACTCACCATCTGGGTAGCAGTCCAGTATACCGTCAATATCCATTATAGGGTAGCCATTTACATCCAGCCTTGAAAATGTTCCAGGGGGACAGGTAGGAAAAGCTTCAGTGGTTGTGGGCTCCAGAGTTGTCATCTCTGTTGGGGTAGGTTCAGGAGTGGTTGTGGTAGTAGTGGTGGTAGTAGTTGTGGTTGTAGTTGTAGTTGTAGTAGTAGTTGTGGGTGGTGTAGTTGTAGTTGTAGTACTGGCTTTAGGACGATCCAGGCCCACCACTGGTTTCCCTCCCACAGTAAGGTACTTCTCTTTGGGGTTAACCACAGGCCGACTGTCCCTCCCAGGACCAAAAAGAGCCACGCCCTCCTGGTTTACTAATGGGGTTCCCTGTTCATCTATAGGAAAATGGCATAACAGTGAATTGCTTTACATTGTCAACATTGTCATCTTAAGACAATGAATATAAATATGTTGTGAAAACAGGACCATGAATGAGGAATGAGGAATCCCACCAAAAATTGTTTTTCCATCTTCTCCGAGGACAACTTTCCTGGGTCGACCCCTAGTATCCTGCAAAACTCTCCCATCTTCATTCATTAACACCCCTTTATCCAGATCTACAACCTAAGGGAGGGTACATTCACTGTAAATACATGAGAAAAATTAAACAACACACATGGCAGGAACACAAACCACATCACACAGTGTCTCAAGACTTTAGTAAGGTTGTTTGTTTGGCTGAGCAAGCTTCGTAATTTATCACTAAGCTAAGTTAACACACCCATTTGGTTCCATCAGGGCCTGTGATATGTTTCATTCCATTTGCTTTTGTATTTTCATCTGCTGTAGAGGACATTTTGCCATTTGTAGCTGTAAGATTTGGTCGTCCATTTTTTCCTACATATGCAGAAAAAAGAAAATATAGGATACTGGATCTTCCCCAACTGATAAACATTTACATGAGATTTTTGCAATACTTTGTGCAGAATATTAAGCTTACCTTGCCCATAACTAGGTTTGTAGCCACTAACAGGGGATTTCCCTCTTGAAACGGTTTCAGATCTGCTTGGATAGCGCAGTCTTGAACTCACCACTGGATTACGTGATTGTGCGGAGGTCTTGGAATCAGCTTCTATGTTGCCATTTGAGTTTTCGGTGGGGGATTGTCTCAGAGGTGAGCGTGACACTGATCCCAGAGTTGACCTACCATTAGCACTACTGCTTATACTTGTGCTTCGATGTGAAGTATGGTCTGGTTGCCTGGTCTCTGAGGCAGAAGAGGATGAAGAAGTTGAAACGGATGTAGAAGACGTGTTTTGTTTATCAGGGGAGCCCAACCGTGTATGCTGTACTGGTTGCAACCTACCAGTGAACTGTGTCCCATTTAGACGACTTCCCACGACAGGAGAACGAAACCTTCCATTTGAACCAATAACAGGTCTGCGGGGGACAGTGGGGACAGACTGAGAAACATCCTTAGAGGTCTGTACAGGTTGCTGGATCTCAACGTCAGAGGCTGTAGTTTTAGAAGGTGCAGCTGGGATAATATCTTTATTGCTAATCTCTTTACTGCCCTCATAAAGGTAATCATCTTCATGATCATTTGAGGTTGTCAGTTCACTGGTTGAATGTGTCTTTCTACTGATCACAGTGGGTGCAGGTGTAGGATCTACCTCATGTTTTGAGGGGGAAGTTGTGGGGGGAGCTTTGGTTTTATCGCTACTGTCCACCCCTAAAACAGATGAACGGGAAGGAGTTCCTCTCAGAATTGGCCTCCCTGCACCTATGGAAGAAGCAGTCCTGCTCCACGGGATCCGGCCGTCTGATCTTCGACTACCCATTAGTATTCTGGAATTTCTATTTAGCAGAGAAGACCCTCGTCCTATAATAGAGGAATTTGTTCTAGAAGGAAGACGGGAAACGGGTGCATAGCTGCTATCACTTTTATCTTCATAATTATTGCCCTCCCTTTCCTGTGGACTCTCCTTTTTGGGTGAGGAATCAGTAGTGGTAGGTTGATGGGTGGGAGATTCTTTATTTTTAGTCTCCACTTCATGTTCATGATAACTTTCTTTGCCATCTTTTGTATACTGGATACTTGTGGAGTGGGTTCCACTTTTGTCAGAAGTTCTAGAGCCTGTTGCAGCTGAGGACTGCGATGAAGTAGATGAGGATGAGCTGCGTTTGGGTTGAAATATCTGATGTCTGTGACCCCTTGTTGAGATTCCAACTCTTCTGCTATTGGTATTGGTAACAGAAGCAGATCCTGTACTACTACCATGACTTGTTGTCCCAGGTGATGGTAATGAGGCTGCTGATGATGATGATGATGAAGACCCAGAAGCTGAAGATGATGATGTCGACTCTCGGTCTGTTTCAGTCCTGGTTTCCTGGGGAGATGGGGTAGATGATTTGTCTTTTGTAATGTTCTTCTTGCTACTTAAATCCTTTCTCTCTGGGTAAGAACTGGCCGTGTAGTCTTTTCTCGTGGCTGCAGATTCTTGACTGACTCCATTCTGAGCCCCGGACCGTGACCCAGAGGTGTGAGTTGTTGGTCGTCTTAATCGAGGTTTCAAAAGATGGGTATGACGAAGACCCTCTGATGTTTTAGGGATGGAGTCGAATGAGGAAGGTTTTGGAGGTGAAGTCGGTGTGCTTTGTTGTGAACTCTTAATTACAGGACTTGATTCCTTGACTTCAGGTAAAGATTTTTTGGGTGTTTCCTCCTCAACCTTTGAAAGAACATTGTTAGTATTTTCTGGTTGTATGTCCTCAACAGCTTCATTTGCTTCATCTTCTTTTGGACTGCCTGCTCGTGTTTCTTCCTCATCTAATTCTTTATTGCTGTTTCTAGATTGAGATACTCTTGAAGTTGTCCTTGAGCTGGGACCTGAATTTCTAACAGAGCCCCTCACAGAGAAAATGCTGTGATAAGACCGTGTCTGAGAGAGGGGCCGAGATTTCTTGGTTGTTGGTGGTGCAGTAGTGCTTTGGGTATCAGATTCTTCTATTTCTTCTGCATCATGGTGATCCAAGTCATCGTGTGGTGTCCTGGAAGGAATCTTGGAGGGAGTGGAAGATCTTGAAGCAGTAGTGCTACCTGGTAACAAAGACAGCAGGATTACTTCTGTTGGTATTGACATCATAAATGCACACAGCATAACAGCATATCCATTCCATTAAATGTAGATGAAATAAATCAAAAGTGACATTACATATTTGTTATAATTGTCCATACTTTCAGACTTCATTCAACTTACTGTTGTTTCCAGTAACCTACAGACAAGTGCCAAATTAGTGGAGAACTCAACAAGAAATGTCTGTTTAAAGTGTTGGGCCACCATTAGCAGAACAGCTTAAGGACACCTTGCCATAGATGCTACAAGTCTCTGTGACCTCATTAGACAGACGGAACACTATTTTCCCTAAAGAAAAGAGCCTATGGGCCTGCACTAGTCTGTTGGTGTGTGTCATGCATTCATTGGGAAGAATATGGTGATCACTGTTTCATTTTTTCTAGCATCTCTGTAGACCAGTATCCATGGTCAGCTCTTCATTTTATATATGCCACAGAACAGAGTAGGATGTTAATTACATAATTGTGTCTTACAGTACACCTGTCTGGAAGCATCTGCACTCGTTAATTAAAGTTTTTCCTTTAATTGTCGCCTGATCTCTCATGAGCAGTGAAGATCAATGGATTGTTAAATGTTAATTAATTGCACACACTCTAGTGTTTGATGCTGAGCAACAGCAACAGACAAGCATGACAGGAAACAGAAGACAAGCGGATGTACATTTCAAACAGAGGCATTTTGGAATCCTGTTTTCACAGTTCATTTGGTTAAATACTTGGCTCTAGACGTCATTTGTGATTTATTTCTGGCTCAGCTCAGTTTTAGAGCTTGTTCTAGTCCTCCTATCAGTTATTGTGCTGATCAGAAAAAGGATTTGAGGGATCACCCTCAGGACTTACTGCCAGGCATTGCAACGCTGAAGGCCTTAGACTGCGGTCCTTGTCCTTTCCTGTTCACTGCCCTAATTTTGAAGATATAGCGGTCACCTGGGGTCAGTCCGTCTACGGTTGCAGAGGTGGTAGTGCCACGGTATGTGACTGACTTTGCTCCAAAGGGCTTCATGGCAGGAGCATAGGAGAGAATATACTCTGGAGGAAAATCGCAGTTCAGTATGTCTGGTCAATTTAATTTGGACAGGACCTTTTGCTGTAAAATTTCCACATTCAAGCCTAGACCACAAAAGGGAATGCCAAAGACAACAAAACAGACTGGAAAGTAGAATATGAAGTATTTGCCAGTAGTGCTTTAACTCATACAAGGTGTTCTGTGTTGAGAAGCAGAAAATGTGATTTATTTGTATCTATAAGTTGGTGGAGATTCAATCTTTTAGACCTTAATTCACTCCAAAAAGGGCAGTTTCCAGGATCAGTTTTTTCAGAACACAGTTACTCGTAGCTTTTACTAAATACACAATGGAGTTACTCTATGTGTTAACAATAACAAAAAAGAATAGCATACAGCAGGAGGTCTCACCTCTTATTTTACCATTGGGTTCCTCAGGTGGATACCATGTTGCTGTCACAGCAGTGCCTTTTCCTCTAAGTGGTTTCACCTGGAAGTTTTCTGGAGGTCCAGAGGGAACTGCAGAGTTATAGACATTGTACAGGGGGAGATCAACATACACTGCCAAACAGAAGGAGGTATATACAACACCACTATAGAGCCTATGGTCTAGACATTTAATGTCTTTTTTACCAGAAGATTTTCAATTGGAAACAAAACACAGCTATAGGTTTTCCAGGAAATGAGTAATGAAGTCATCGTTAGCCTTCCAAACAGGCCAACAGGCACTAAACCGTGACACCCCAATGAACCGCTACAGGCAGTTATGACATGCTGCATGAATTACAAAATTCTGAGGCAAGACTTACTTGAGTATGTGTGTTACATTTTGGTTGAAAGAAAATGCCTTTCATTGGTTTTGCTTTGTTGTTTCGAAGTTTTGGTATGAAAGCATTGGTTACAGTGAGAATTATAACAATCATAAGTATCTTAAATGAGGAAGAGCAAAAAATATGTTCCTTTGTAAAAGAACATGTGTAGAAGAAAAAAAAAAACAGGTACCACTCAAGTACTGAGAAATGTATGAAATTCTTCTTAATGCATCCAACATATATCAGCATAGGAACTATGTGTCATTATTCTCTCTTTTGAGGTCATTTTAGTCTACACTAAAATGCTTAATAGATGGCACGAGTAATCACAAACATGTCACTAACAAAATGCAATGAAGAATTCGAAACTTAAAGATGAAAATGTAACTGAGAAAAACATTTCTTAACACATACTTGAGTAAAACTAAACTATTCTGATTTTAAAAAATACCCTGGAAAGTTTTAGCCCAACAGTATTTAATGAGAGTACATAAACCTGAATAAACACACCGCTGGTACAGAAACATTAAAACAAGGCAGACATGACAACCATTTTTCCAGTTTTCTCTTAAATTCTTAGTATTAAAATGTCCAAAACCAACATAAATATATTAACTTCAACTTATTTAGTCTATTCACATCCACTCCTATCTAACTATATTTCCCAGCCTTTAACAACTTTAATGAAGGCTTCAGCCACACTAGGTAAAATCTCATTTGCATATCTAAATGTATCTACATTTTCTGTATTCCCCTACGCAGTTTATTGAGCCAGTTCACTTTTCATTACCACTGTGTGAAATGAATCAGAAAAAGCACATATAGCACATACTTAAACTCCTTAAAAACAGTGCCTAATCAACATGTTCCCTGATTCAAAGATACCTGACTCAGGAGTCCTCTGGAATACAGACGCACTCCATTTTCCTTGCTTTTCTCCTTGGGAGATTCTAATGGAGAACTCATACATTCCATCAGCAGAGAGAGATTCAATGACGATCCGCCGCTGAGAGGTCTCCTTATACTCCCACCGAGCCGACTCTCCTTTCTCTCTGTATCTCACAGTGTATTGCCTACACAAGAATTACATTAAAGGCATGGCATTACATTTACATTTATTCCTTTAGACACAGCATTACATTTACATTTATTCCTTTAGGCATAGTATTACATTTACATTTATTCCTACATGTATTCCTGTTAAGCAGTTTCCTCTGGGATCAATGTTTTCTGATTTATCCACACTGATTAATAGAAAGTACCTGGACAAGCTGCAAAAATCTACAACCTTAAAGACATCAGTACATTCATAGCATTAATAAATAAAATTGTGGACCTGGAGGACATGTCTAGAATAATTTCTTACCTGGTACCTTCAGGGATGCTCTTTTGCTTCTCCACAAGTGGATCCACCCACGAAATGACAACAGACTGTGGGGACACAACTCTCACTGTGATGTCCTTCGCCTCTTCCACCTCCTCAGGCTCTGATAAATAGGGTTCATGTTTAAGACCTTTTTCCGTCTATTTTCCAAGGTTTGGGATCTTAAGGTTTAAGAATGAGTATGACTTTGAACAGAGAAGGGCTCCAAACCTGGACGAGGATTTTTGGTCATGGTCATGGCCTTGTTGGCTGGCGGACTCCTTCGTAGGCCTTTCTGTGCCTGTAGTGATACCACATAGACGGACTCAGATGCTACGAACAGAGGGGGATACCAGATATTGCCACTTATCATTACATATACCACGCTGTTCACATACTGAACACACATCTCAACTATACATCCAGTACAAGCAACACTAATAAATG
>JBBPCX010000160.1:6217442-6237265 GCA_037974365.1 Hydrocynus forskahlii
ACAATAACTAGAGCATACCTCCTGGAGTTTCTGCCTTGTAGACTGGTCTACTGAGTCCTTCCTCATTCTCAGCACTTATCTTGAGAAAGTGCAGGACTCCAGGCTCTAACACACGCACACACACACACACACACACACACACACACACACACACACACACACACCACGCAAGCACACACACACACACACACACAAATACAAATCATGCATATTAGACAACTGCATGCTTCTCAATTCACTCACAAAACTCTAAAAAATCAGTGTCTGAAATTCATTTCCATTGAGTGTCCACTAGTTTAAAGAATTAGTATGAAGTGCTGAATGACAGGAGTAGTTTTTGCCCCTCTTACCTACGTCCTCTAGTACCTCGGAGCGGCGGTCCTTGTCCACTGTGATGAAGCGGAGAGCCTTCATAGACTTGCCATAGCCGATGCTGTAGCGGTCCACTGGCCGACCGTCCAGCTCACTAGGTGGCTCCCACGTCACCTTCAAGCCCTTGTCCACTGACGTTAGCTTCACATTGCGAGGACGCATCGGTTTAAAGGCTGAGAGAGAGCAGAACACAACAGCTGCCAAATCCATGCTCCGCCCACTAATACATGTTCTTAGCAACATAATGGGACATCATCCCATTCAGCATAATTTTCAGTCAAAATACCTATTACATTACTGAACAGATAAAAGGAGGCTCCTTTGAAATTGTGTTGTTTGGCAACATGGATCAAGGAGGACAGGATGACTGGGAAAGAATAAGACACAGAGAGGGAGGATGCACGGAGAACAAATACGACAAAGACTAAGTCTCTGAGGAGAAAGGGCCACAATTATTGACCATGTTGTAAATCGCCTTTCTTGGCGAAAGGTTAATTTAAGACTGCAATAACATCGGCAGCGTTTAACAGCTGCATCAGTAATAGGAAAGAGAGATGTTCCTCCTTGTTTGATAACTGAACATGTTACGGTAAAATACAGTATGTTTACATTTTTATATGTACTGACATTTTGATATGTATTGATGGCTTGTGTTTTACATTATCCGTAAGTTGTCTCCAACAGGATGGAGAGGCACAGTATTTTCAGATGTGCAGGAAATTGCCCTTGTTAACATGATCATTGCCACCAATGGAATAAATCTGCATGACAAATTGCAAACCTGCAAATGATATTGAAGCAATTTGCTGAATTTCTGACTCATTCTTGTTACATATATTTGGGCAAAGTCAATAAAATGAAAAAGTGACATTCTATAATAAAACACTAATTCATGTAAAAAATCCTTCAAGCATCAGAGATAAATGTTCAGTATTTATATAATGCTCTAATTTATATAGGTCTCCAGGCATCCTGAAGGACTCACTTGACTAGTTTTAGTGAAATGTCTTTTGTTTGTTAAGACATACAGTGACCTACATATGAATCAGTCAAGCCTAACAAAGCACATCTAACTAAAACCAGTGAAGAAACAGGCACAGATGATTCCAGATGATCAATATATTGGTGGAGCTGAATCCTGAATGGTTGGAACAGCTTTATCTAGGCACTTTGTATTTTTAGGCACTTTGCACCCTGTCATAGTAAAACATTTATCTACATTTTTTTTTTATTTTAATCTACTAAATATACCAAAGATAGCACAGTTAGACAGGCAGAAAATAGTATTTTTGCACTGACAAGGCAATTCAAAGCAAAATATAAAGAAATGAGGGGTGTCTCAAGACATTTGCACAATAATATAAGCCTGAACATGTGCTGGTCATCCATCACAGAGGACTTTTTAATGAAGACATCTTCACATTATAGGTAAGCAGTGTTTATCCATCTTCTCATAATGCTATTGGATTTAAAATGTTATATAAGCCAAACTAGTAGTGGGGTACTTTTCCCATACTGGATTTAATGCTACCTATGGAAGCTCTACTTGATTTGAAAACTGGAAAATACTTCAACCTAATTCATTTTTTATGTGTACATTTTGCAGCACTACTGCTGATGTCTATCCTCCACTCCACTGCCAGATTCAGCTGCTTAACCTAAGTAAATTCGCAGGTGCACTCTTTTAAAATAACAGCACATACCTACTTGGACAAAAGAAATAGACTATTCTAGGCATGAAATATTACACTTAGTCAAATTCCATGAAAGTTGTAACCCAAAACTGTACATCCTCCGAGAACATCTTAAGAAAACTATGAGAAAAACAGCAAACTAAGACTTGCCTCATATATCCATTCTGAATGAATAAAAAAGAGCAATGAATCTATGTGTTCATAATAAGAGCAATGTGAAATTAAGTGTTTATTCACATGGTTTTTATGATCAAGGCCTTTGGTCCACTTTGTTTGACCTTCATTTCCACAACTCATCATAATGACTTCCAGTTGCACAACTAAATGAATTAGCACATCACACAGCTCAATTAAGTGAGTGCATCCAAACAACACAATTGATTCAACTCGATTGTCAGCCAAGTCTTTTAAAATGATGTTTAAAACATGCATTAGGTGGGAGCATGAAAGAAACACAAAAGCTTAATAACTCTAGACTGTTCGTTTATTTCTACATTCTCCAAAACTCCAGTTGAGCTAAATTTTTAAATACTTTTCAGGGTTGGCAAGTGTTGTACTAATCAGGGTCTGCAGAAGCAGGTGATGGAAAATTGGCTGTATCTGTCCTGTGAAATAATGAAGCCCAGCTTGGTTTCAGCACACAAGTAGGAATGAGGCAAGTGTGTACATCTCTGATGGTGTTTGCCATGTTCTTCTGTGGTTTTGAACTCCTTTTGTTGGAAAAATACTTTGGTGGCTTCTTCTTTAGACCATATTTAAAACATTCGTAGATTAATATTTGCCCTGGAGCCACATTTTGTCCTACAACTGTACAGTCTGAAAGCCGTTAAATCATTCGAACAACTTACCATTGTATTTTACAGTGTAGTTTATCATCGTTTAATATTAGAAAAGTCAAGAAATATTGCCAAAGAACAGTGTGGGTGCCAGACACTGAACCAATGCTGATGCATAAATCCAGTCAGCTTCAGTCAGTGATGATAACTTTTCTTCATGAAGTCAGTCAAGCGCTCATGTGTCTGGGAGTGCGATGCATGTGGGTTATTTTTTTCCCAAAACTGCATTGAAGTGGGGACTGAAATTTCCTCTCATCACTGTGTCTGCTTACTATATAGCAACACAAGTCTGGCAAACAGAACTGTGGGAGAAAACACAGTCTCTCACACAAATATTGGCACATATTCCTTTCTCTCTTTTAAACTACTGTTTAAAAATATTGGAATCAATATTTCCAAAAATATAAAACATACACATATTAGTATACAGTACAGAAAGAAATGTACTTTCATTCAATGCCCCTTTGTCTGCATCATGTAAAGTCAAGTCAAGCAGGTGTGTAGTGTCATTTCAACCATATACAAAGTACACAGTGAAATGAAACACTGTTCTCCAGGACCATGGTGCAACACAAGAATAAAAAACAAAGATCTCAAGACTGTACAAGAGCGGGCAGGACAGGACTGTAAGCACTGTATGATGAATGGAATGAATAGACAAATAGAAATGCTCCAGAATTACTTATAATATCTACATTCATTAAAAGCTTATCTATTTTACTTATTTTGTTGACATTGCCCTTTTTAGTTGGAAAATGAATTATGAACAACACATTGAGAACACGGTTATTCTATTAAAAAAAAAAGAAGCAGCACAGCATCAAGAATGAAAGTAGAATACATTTCAAAAGTGATAATCAAATCTTGAGATACTTAACAGGACAGGCAAAAGGTTTGGGATACACTGCATTAATAGAGACTTCAGGAATACATGCTTCTAATAAGGCACTGCGATTTGTTCTCATTTTCAGTGTCCACAGGTGTCCAGACAAACCTTCTAATAAGTAAATTCAGCTACATTATGTTACGCCCATTGCTAATTATGCATGTCTAATCTCCATGGAATAGCACTACTAATATTATAGGATGCTCTGAAGCAGCTGAACATGAGCCTATGATCATCAAACTCAATGCCAAGTATAAGAAAGGGTATAAAAGCAGTGGACCTGCATTCTCTGGAGCAGCTGTGGGAAGAGTAGAGGCTCTTCCTATGGCAAAGCAGGAACAAACTCCCTACTAATAGTATCAGAGTCATATAAGTATCAATGTTGTTGCATTTGTAACCCTACAGAAATGAAAATTAGACTTTACTGTAATGCCCGTAACATTACCCTGAATGAAAATTTCCTTCTGACTGTTGAAATTTTGTTGAATATTGTTAAAACTTCATAACTACATATAGATGTAGATATAGATAGACAGATAGATAGATAGACAGATAGAGAGATAGCGAGATAGATAGATAGATAGATAGATAGATAGATAGATAGATAGATGGATGTAAGTTTTGATTAATATGATGTCAAGACGTTATGGTCTCTATAGACTATGCTCCTGGGCAAGTCTGATCCAGTATCAGACTCCACACCCTCATACATTCTTCATCATAATGGCTACATGAGTGACATCGATGATCTGTATTACTGGGAATGCAGGTGAAAGAAGTCTTACATTTTCCATGAGGCTTTGTTTAATCTCATAACATTCAAATAACACTGTGCCTCATGATAAAGAATTAAAAATGACAAAATGTCAACAAAAGATCATTTTTTTTACGGTTTAAGCTCAGGCACTCAGTCTATCGAGCCACTATATCAGGCCACAGTTCCAGAATTTTATAATTGTTACAAACATGAGTGTGTGAGTGTGTATTTGTGCTTGTGTCTGCTATCACAGTGTCAGTCGTATCTATGCGGGATTTACGAAAAGAGCTGCAGGGCGAGCACCTGCTGTCTCCACACAGGAATGTAAGTGAAGCATGTGAACCATTTCCACACACAGCACACCCAACACTCGGTGGCATAGCCAAAATTTCATTAAGGGGGGTGATTACAGGTTAAAGGGGTCATCTAGCAAGCATTATGTCCCTGACTACAAGGCGGCTGACAACTTCCAGCTAAGCCATTGGAAAATGATCCACCCCACTACCACAATTAGAGGGAAACAGTTTCATATTAATCACAACGCACAATTTCTCACCTAGTCATTGTAACAAATGACAGTATATCCCAGAAGAAGCTGAATGTTGCAGCAGTTACCTTAAATGTACCCTAAATGTTGCAGTAGCGACATTCTGGTGCCAGAAACCCATCCTTTACAACATGAAGCATAGGTATTGTTTAAATGGAATATTTGAAGATTGCCATGTTCAAGTTCTGAAGTCTATTTTCTTTACCACCAGTTAAATTTGATACTTTTTTCAGTATCCCTTATTTTGTGAAGGTGCAAAAGGCAGTGGGATGCCTTTTGCATTTTGCAACCTGTTACATTGGTTTTGGGGAGTTTCTGACAAATGGCTCAGTAGAAGTGGTCCAAGATACTTTCATTAAAATCTAATTTTTTGTTGAGGTTTATTGAGTTGAAGGCCGATGAGTACAGAAATCACAAACAAGGGAATAAAATTGTGTGGGGTTGGCATAATTCCCAAGATTGGGTTCATGTCAGTTGTTTTTCAGCTTTTACAAAGAAAAATGTAAATCACATGCTTGTTGATCTGTGGTCGTTTTGAAAAGCACGGGTTCCCCACACTTTTGATGGGTGGTAGTGTGGTGTAAAGCTCACAGCTCATAAATGCTCAGGTGCCTCACACTGGCGTGAGAAGAGTTACTGCAAAATGACACAAATTTAATCTTCACAGTGTGAGATGAAGTCAGGGGGTAGAATTACAGTGTGGCAATCAAAGCCATTACTTCTGACACATCACCTTTGTGACAGATTGAGGGTGTAAATTAACTGTAAATCTTCTCCTCAGTTTAAATCATGGGCCACATCTGTCACTCAGCTACACTCAATAGATTTCAAGAGATCAAATTCTAGTAGGAGCATGACTCTCTGTCATTCTGTCAGTACTTCTCTCTCTCTCTTCTTCTCGCTTCCCTCCCTATCAGTCTCTCTCTCTATCAGTCTGCCAGTTGTTCTTTATCTCTTTGTCTTTCCATCTTTCTGTTTCCTTTCTCTCTCTTTCTTCCTCTGTTTCCCCAGAGAGAGAAGTTTACACTCTTCAAACACTCTGTATTCTGTCTCTGTATTCTGGAGGAACTCACACCTGACATACAGAACAGTTCCCGCCAAAATACCCACTAGCTGACGAGTGTTAAGGTATGAGGCTGTGGGAAAAAAAGCCCTTAAGCCTCATTCTTTCCAACACATCTTTTATCTGTCAGGCAGATGTCTGGGAGTTGCTCGCAGGTGAAAAGCTCTACAGCCACAATGCAGTGTGCAATGGGATTTGAACTCACCCCTGAGTTTAAACAGTGTTAAAAGAGCCTAAAAGTGACTATTACTTAAAGTTTCAAGGAGTTCTCTTTAACCCGTTCTCTTTAAGAGAGCTCTAACGTCATTCTAGAGTCAACATCAAGATTTATTAGGGGATCTGGTTCTAGACTGATTTTCCCTATTAGAAAAATGAATGGCTTTTTGGAACTCGCCATTATTTCAACCTGTGGTAAACAAAAGTGTTCCAAACCAAAACATGTTTGGAATGCTTTTGTTTACATACTCCCCCCCCCAATACCCCGAGTGTCACTGGATCCTCTGAAGGTTGTTCAGCAGTCAGAATATGAATGATGTCACATATGCACTACAACTTCTGCACACTGATTACACAATTAAACTAAAACAAAGTCACAATATCAGTTACTCACGCTGGGCACTTCAGTGACATTGACAGAGTTAAATCTGTGTGCAACAGTGTTAGTTTGCATGTAGCATGCATGTTATATAACTGTGCTATTTAATGACTTCATAAGAGGGTGCAGTGACATTCAGTTGAAAAATGTCGGTTAGGCAAAGTGTCTCATGTTTGGAACTTTTTTGTTTTTTACAGGGGTGCAACAGTGAGCAGTAATTTTCTAAAAGGTTCTTTTTTCTCCAAGAGAAAACTGTCTTAACCCTGGATTATAATGCGAAACATCTACAGAGTGACTTCTACAGTCTCTACAGTAGTTCTGTTTGAAGCCTAACACTAATTTAATAACACACCCTGCTAGCAGACAGGCCGTGTGCCATGTTGTTAATAAGTGTGTTGTGTCTTGCTGCTGCAAACATCTGGGTTATGACCTTCTGTTAAGGTTATTTGAGGGTGGGGGAGAAACTGACAGAGATATTTTATTCTGTATGAATTGTTCAGTCAAAATTACATTATAGGACCTCCTTTGGTGAAAGGAATCCAGCTCAAATAATGCTTAATAGATTGAAAGAATGGTTCACAGCAGTGCAGGGCAGAGTGCAGCAGAGCACTGAGCGGGGCATTTCAGAGCACTGCAATACACAGCTGCTGATGGCAGTCCCAGGCTGCACTGAGTGACCTCATATACAGAGCAATTTCCAAAACAGAGAGAGGACGAATGAGAAAAAAGAGGAAAAGGAAAGGGAGAGAGAGAGCAGGCTCTATTGTAACGTGGCAGCAAACTGTGCTCAACAGAACATAGCCACTTCCAGACAGAGAGAGAGAGAGAGAGAGAGAGAGAGAGAGAGAGAGACAAAGACAGAGAAAGAGAAAGACAGACAGACAGACAGCGAAGAGACAATGAGTGAAGAAAATGAGAGAGAGAGACAGAGACAGAAATAGAGAGAGAAGCAAATGAGAGATATAGTGAGAAGGAGAGTGAGAAAGGGAGAAAGAAAAATAGAGAAAGAGAGAGAGCAAAAGAAAGAGAAGCATAACAAACAGTGAGAGTAAGGATGTGTAAAAGAAGAGGGAAAGAAAATGAAAAGAGAAAAGAGAAATAGAGATAGAGAGACAGACAGAGAGAGAGGGAGACTGAGAGGAAGAGAAAGAGACAGCAATAAAGCGAGAGTGAGAGAGAGAGAGAGAGGAACAGAAAGAGCCAGAGCAATAAAGAGAAAGAGAAAGAGAGAGAGAGGAAGAGGGAAAGAGAGAGACAGAAAGAGGGATAGAGAGAGTCTGGACCAAATTCTTTTCACGACCTAAGGGTGTCCAGAACATCTGCTCAGAAGCTCCCAGATGACCCGTTAAAACCGTAGACTGCAGTTTCTTCAGCGTTGCTCTAATGTGTTGAGACACGTGCTGATTGCAGCACTAACTCCTAACAACCCACTATGCTTATTGTTTACAACATTTATGTGGCCATTTCACCTGAAGATCTTCTCTCCACTACGACTGCGCTGATATCTGAAGCGGTTGAGGCTATGAGGTCCTGCTGCGCTTCTGCAGGCCTCGTGTTCTGCACTGAGAGCTTTATTCTGCGAGCTGAGCGTTCAGTGAGGTCACTCTCTATTTTCCTGCTTTTTTGGCACACCTCTCACAGTCTGAGAGCTTTTTCCATTAGTTTTCTCGAGTGAACTGTTCCTTCATGATGCCTCCTCTAGCTGAGGATCTCCTAGGGAATGAAGGTAAAAAAAACTCTATGGGCTAGTTTACCAGAGCAAGATTAAGCCTCGGTCTAGACTAAAACAAATTTTAATGGTGATTCACCATTGGCTGCAGTTTAGTTCAAGCCTTCATCCATGCCTGAGACTTTTGAGATTTTTAATTCAAGAGCAGAAAATACACATGTCCGATAATATCCTGATACTCCTGCACCCATTTCTGAAAAAGAATTGCATTACATTACCTTCATAGAAAAGCATGGTCAGCAGAGTGGGGAAGCTTCAAACAGGACTAACGTCATCATGCCCAGTGTCAGCAAAAGGCCAGTTCACCTTTAGGATGAGTTGGAGTGACATTTGTGATCCAGAACTAATCACCTAACACCAGTAGCTGACCTCACTAGTGCTCTTGTGGCTGAATGCACCAGATGTCTTCAAACGTTTGGACATTTATAGACAGTTTCTTGGTAAAGGATTAAACCTGGTCCTGAATTACATTTCTTATACAATGGAAACACCTCCTTTCAAAATCCTGTGCTGTGTAGGACTAAGTTCCCTGCTCAGTTAATCAGCCTATAGTGCATGTTCCTTGTGTATGATCATAAACTTATTTTGCCTAATAGAAACCATATTAAATTGACTGTGACTTATTTTCAGTGTCAAAAATGTAGCTTGCTTGAATAAAGTTGACAGCCCATGAATCTGATAAGTGCCTGCACAAGCGAGCACATGGGTGGCATTGTGTCGCTTTGTCACTGTGGTTGTAGTACAGTCTTTGCTGCGTAATTAAAAGTGCATGCACACAACATGTGCATTACAACTGCGAGCCAGACCAAAGCACAGCAGAGCTGAATCCAAAGCCCGGTTCTGAATTAACACCCATCTACTTCATTTACGGCTCATATACACGATCATATGGTTGAAATCAGACCCACGAAAGGACTGAGAAGAGTTGGGCCTAATTCTACACAGACGATTCTAGCATTGGATGTCCAAATTGGATGTGGATTTCTCTCGCTAGTCCAGTCCAGAAACTTCAGCCAGACAAAACTCTTTCTCCTCCTCAGCCCTCTTGGGTCACGAGTCGAAGATGTGTTACCTCAGGCACATTATATCACCCTGGCCTGTTCACCGCCATGTGAGTGTCTGATTTTAACTGTATAGTTCATGATCTAATCTTTGTCATGTTAAATGGGTTGCAGAGTGAAGCTGTTCATGCTGTACCCATGACTTATGGTCATAAAAAGATACTAAACTGGAGTGGCACTCTTAAGGGTGCGTCTTTGGCACCTTTAGTCTGGGAACATTATGGTACCTTATTCCAATGGAATCACATATTTTTAAAGTTGATTTGTATCCATAAACTGTGTCGTGATCACCGGCTTTTGATTCAAGATCATTTTATTTTCTACTTAAAAAGGATACTCAAAGTGAAAATTCACAGGAATTAGTCACACATTAATAAAACAACAGCTGTCCATTAGTTTGCCTGCTTTGGCATGAACTGTAACACAATTTAATTTATTCATGTGAAGCAAAAGGAACTATACAATTCTAGGGGTTATGCATGATATCACACTTGCATAGTCATGCACTTTGTTAAAGAAAAATATTTTAGGCTCCTAAATATTTTCTTTTCACAGGTTAAAAAAAACATTTATTTGACTTCTTGAAACAGTATTTTCGAACTCTTCTTTCAGCTCCTTGCTCAATAAACCTCAGCACCAATCTTCACAGCTCACAAATCATGATGTGCAGCACAGACACGGTTTCCAAAGCACAGACCAGCAACAAGTGCCACTGTAGAATTTCTCAGTCCTATCCATTGGCTAATCACATGCCAGTGGGCACATCACAGGATCTTTCTTCCAAGCTGATGCATTTGCATTAAAATAATAATAACAATAATAACAATAATAATAATAATAATAATAATAATAATAATAAATAATTAAACACTATTCACATTGCAGCTCTTTGCATTTTCGCAGTCTTCGCTTCATTGCATTAAATGTGGCTCCTACCTGTGACCGGTGGGCTGAGGGCGCAGAGCGCGAGCAGGAGCGCGAGGAGACTCATGGCTAATGGAGAAGCAGCGCCTCGCGGCAGCTACACACGCGGAGGCTGAGGCTGAGGGTGGGTGGGGGGAGGGGGAGGGTACTATAGGGGCACGCGCGATCGGTACACCTCCACGGTGCCGAGCGCGCGCTCCCGGCGCTATGGCTCCCTCTAACGGGGCTCACGGGGGACTCCAAAGTCCCGCCACAGCCTCTCGCTTTCCCTCTCACTCTTTGCTTGGTGCGCATGGATGAGTCCAAAGCAGGGTAGAATTCACTCATTCACTCATAATCTCTCATGTAGACGCACGCAGGTCTGCTGGGCTCCTCGTGCTGTAGCTGCTGGTGGAGCCAGTGCGCCCACAGTCTGTGCTCTATAAACTCTCCAGGACCACAGGCAGCCTCCACACACTGGCCTGCCGCTGGCTTTTTGCATATGAAAAAGTTCAGAGCTGTGTGAACACCCACCGCACAGCGCTCTGTATAACACTCCCCCCAAACCACCATCACCACCACACTCATATTATAGCTCATAGACAGTGGGTAGAGCTCCTTCATTCCAGATAACTCAAGTTTCTCTGCTCCACAGGCCAGTGCTGGGGCTTCATACAAAGGTACTTTTGCAAAGAACCTTCGAATGCATGATTCTTTCTATGGTTATATGGTTAGTTTCTATGATGAAAGCAATGCTGCACATGGTTCCTGCAAGGTGCCTTTTAAGCAGTGGTCCCAATGAGCAAAAAATTGAGCAAAAAAGGGTTCCACAATTGTTACAAATCATGCACCCTCTTTGGAACAACATGAACCCCCTTTTACTAAAAGTGTAGATGTTTGGCTGCAGAGCATTCCATAAGCAATGCTTTTCTATAAATGCCTCTGTCAGCCACGAAAAAAACCCCTTAAAGTAGCTTCACTAATTTACTCATTGGTAAATGGAAAAGTGTCTGTATACTTTTGGACATGTAGCATAGACAGATCGTAGTTTCTACTTTTATCTATGCCACAACAGACTTCTATCACTGTCAGGAAAAAATGTAATTCCCATGACTTGATTGTGATCTCTATAAAGCATCTCAAGTATGACAACAAGTAAAGTCTCTTGTGATCTCAAGTAAAGCATCTCAGAGTGTACTGTCATGTCTACAACAGTGAAGAATACAAACTTCCCATGTAAACATTTTTTTTTAAACAAATGAACTTTCACTCTTAAAAATAAAAGTGCCACAAAGAAGTTTCTCTGGAGGGATGGTCCCCAACCTTCCTCCTGGGGATCTGCCTTCACCTCCAGGCCAAATCTAACATTCCTCATTCAGCTAATTGTGGTCTTCTGAAGGTTACACTAAGTTGGTTGGGTGCCCTGTGGCATGTATTTGATGCTTGATATGTGGGGGTTGATTAGAGCTGAAGCAAAAGTCAGCAGGAAAGGTTTGGTGGCCGTTGCCAATCTGGTTTCATAAACAACCTTTCAGGGGATAGATCTCTGAAGAACCTTTGTAAACCTTCTTGGAGCTTGAAGAACATCCTCATCATGTTCTACAACAGTTAATGGCTTTTGCTTATTTGATGAGTGTCGATGAATGCTTACAAATGCTTGATGGTTCAAATGTGTCAAGAAGATGAAACAATAGTTACAGTATATGGCCCAAAATATAGGGACACATCTGCTTTTCAGGGTTTGGGCAAGGCCTCTTACTTCCAGTGAAGGGGAATTCATACTTCAGCCTACCAAGACATTTTAGACAACACAATGCTTCCAAATTTGTGGACACAGTAGTTTTGGGGAAGAACCTTTTCAATTCCAGCATGACTGTGTCCCAGTGCACAAAGCAAGGTCCATAAAAACATGGTTGGATGAGTTTGGTGTGGAAGAACTTGACTGGCCCGCACAGAGCACTGACCTCAACCCCATACAGCACCTTTAGGATGAACTGGAACGGTGATTGTTTCCGTATCTTTAAATATATTCAAAGCATAAATAAATGATTGTTTTGAGTACTTAATTAAGTAATAACAGCAAGAAAATAGTTCATGAAGAAGGCAAAATATCCCCCAAACTTTTAATGGGCAGTAGTGCACAAAAATACAGGGGTGCTCTTATATATGGCACATATTTTGAGAAAATCCATTTTTCTTTGGATAATTCTATTCCTCCGGACCAGAAGCAACACTGACCATTTCAAGCATTCAGTCATTTCTCTCTTTCTCACCAAGCTATTGAGTTACTGTACTTTGAAGTTGTTTCTATTATTAATAACCCACTGAACCACTTAGGTATCATGCATGGGTGCACTGGGTGGTTACCCCATGACATCCACTTGATGCTTGATTTGTCGACATGAGATGAACAGGATATGATAGGACGCCTGGGTTTGAACTATCTGCTATTTGATGATCAAATGATGCCAGATTATGACAGCATGTCTTGTTGTCAGCTCACTGTAAGAAGATAGATAGCCTACAGTCCCGCCGTGTACTGTCTTACATAAAGAGTGTTTATGTAAGATGTCAAGCATCTTGGGTTCCAGTGAAGATAAACTATGACTTAATGGCTTTTGGTAAGAAAACCCAAATGTTTATCAGGCTGTGGAAATAAATTATATGTTGGCTTAGACTGATCACTTCCATGCATGCAGCCCTTCATTAAGCTATAGTTACCTTCTTTTTCTATATGGGAAGCACCCTGCAGAAAGTAAGTGAACCTAATTTGCCCATGGAGGGAAGAGGATAGCTTTGATCCTACCCAGAAGAAAGATTTGTTTTTTATCCCTCTAGTTCTGCAGTGTAAGAACAGAAAATCTCCAGACCCCTTCCTAGTACTCCTATATACCCTACAACCAGCTCAACTTCTTTAACTTCTCTATTTCAAAGCTTTGTGTTCATCTCCCTCTGCTGGTCATACAGATCAACTGCACGCAGAGAGCACCCCTCGTGACTCTTGGTGAGTCTGTGAGGTCAGGGTTTGGTTGTGATGCACTGGTCCTGACGTCATCCTCTTCATAGGGGCGGGTCAGTATGATCAAATCATCCATATTTTATTGATTATTAAACATATGCAATTAAATTAGTACGTTGTTCCATCATTTTCTCATCAGGAACAAGACACTGAAAAGTGCCCAAATGAATTTACTTCGTCCATAATCAGTTAATAAAACTGATAATAATCAGTTAATAAAATGTCAGTTAATAATCAGTTAGTAAAACCCATTTTGTCTTTTAATTTACCTTTTTGCAGTAAGTGTTAAATATGTTAAATCTGTCGTTGTTCTATTAAGTGTTAAATATGTTAAATCTGTTGTTGCTTTGGTTTACTTTTCGAATTAATAATGCACCCATCTATTCCCCCATCCATCCATCCGTCCATCCATCCATCCATTTATGAAACCTTTCATCATCTATCCATCCATCATCCATCCATCTATCCCTCCCTCCACCCATCCATCCATCTATCCAGCCATATATACAGACCCTGATCATTGAAATATTACAGTATTTGGGCTTTTGCGCTTAACTGGAAGCAGAAACAGACTGTTGAGTATCCTAAATCAATAAGAAGATCTCAAGAAAAAAATATCTGAAAAAAGGGAAATGTAGATTCCCAGAAATATACAGGAGAGGAACAGAAGTATTAATTGCAGGGATTTTTCTTCTTGACTGTTCTTGATTATCCAGTTTTGTATGAAAATCAATAAAAATATTTCAGTAATAAAAGTATTAATTGCAGTCAACATTGGATCTCATTCTTATCACACCAAAGAATAGAACCCTAGATATTCGTGATTTTCTGATGCAAGCATGTCTTTTGACTGCTGAAAAAACCAAATCTCAGCAAGCTTAAGCAGAGCTAACTTAATGTGCCCAAGAAATTTCAAAGCACCAGACCAGAGATAACGCAAAGTACTGTGTCAGCAGAAAAGCCTGCATTACAAATATCCATCCAGTAACCACGCTCTCTAACCGCTTCAGGGCACCCGAGAGCGACGGCCAATTAGATCTGTGTGTGTATTTATGTGGTGTGTGTGTGTGTGACTGTGTGACTGTGTGTGTATGTGATGTGTGTATGTGTGTGTGAGTGTCTGTATGTGGTGTGTGTATGTGATGTGTGTATGTGATGTATGTATGTGTGTGTGTGTGTGTGTGTATGTATGTATGTGGTTTTGTGTGTGTGTGTGTGTGTGTGTGTGTGTGAGAGTGAGGGTTGGGGGGAAGAAAGGAGGGGCCAGTTCTCTCACCCAGGTGCTCTCTTAAAATAAAGGGACCAGAGGGGGCTTCACATCAACACCACAGAAGCGTTTCAGTGGACGGTCCCTTAAATAAATACAATTTTGTAAAATAACAAGTGTGAGTGTGAAGAACCTTATTAAATAAGAACCTTGCACATCATGTGAAGCTCCCATACCTGCTAGAGATGCTTTCTGATGCTTACCTTTATTTTTAAGAGTGTAGGTACTTGATCTTGGTTGCATGCTGCCCCACCCATGTCATTAACCAGTGATTGTATCAAAGTATTTTTTATTCATTCATTCATTCATTCATTCATTCATTCATTCTTTTGTTTGTTAACTCCTACTGCCGGCTATACACAGCACACAGAATAACAAATAGTTAAGTCATGGCAGACTGTGTATCATTTTAAACAAATGTTTAATGTATATTTTTAAACAGATGTACAGTTTTGCATTACTTTACATACTCTACAAAACCAGGGTACCAGAATGGGTTCTCTGCATGATACAAAAGAAGAACCATTTTTAGTTTCCTTAATTTCAAATGGTGTTTTTTTTTAACTGTGTGTTACATACATTTCTAGAACCTTTTTAAAGTTTAAAGAACCTACACATAATGCAGAGATTCTATAACTTTTAAATGAGTAAATTAGTATAGAAGTTTTATATAAGGTTTTTTATCCTTTTAAACAGGTTCCGCACATTCACCCATTTCATTTACAAAAATGCTATAAAGGCTATATTGGTTCTTCTAAGGCATTGATCAAAGAGCCCATTGTGCCCCCCCTCCTTTTTTTTAGGGTGTATAAACTATACAGGATGCTTGAAACATATGTAGTAGGTCTATTTGTAGTTGAATGCCAACAATGATTCAACATTTTAAATGATAGTCTGAAAAGAAAAAATAAATAGTTCAGCAGAGATAAAGGTGGGTTAATGAAGTTTACATTACAGAGAAGAGAAAGAAGAATCTTGCTGTGCGGGCTGTAAGCACACTAACACAGGCTGTATCTCATGCGAATGTAAAATTAACCGGCATCACAGTCTTTGTTGCTGCTGCTGTAGCTCTGCAATATCCTGCGGGATTAATACATTTTTTATCCATCTGTCTATAAGTCTTTCTAAGCAGCGCCTAGTCTACTGCCTGCACTGACAACTCTGTGCACGCTGGTTCTTACAGGGGTTGCTGGGAGTAATTCCTCTGTTCCTTCACTAGACTGGTGAAGTAACTGACAGGCTGCAGTGTCCCAGTCTTGTCTTTGTAGTTCTCCCTGTGTTTCTGAGCCAGCTGGGAAAAGAGAACGAGAGCCAGTGATAAAACATGGCACAAACTTTACTTCCATGGAACATCTTCCTCAGGGCTTCACTTCTGGTCTCCCATGTCTATATCACATTTACATTCACAGCATTTGGCAGACACTGTTATCCAGAGCGACGTACATCTGTGCTTTACAGCCCACAAGAAAACATGTCCTTCATACTAGGAAGCCTAGAATTAAGCGCTAAGACTAAGAATTGAGACTAAGATTCAACCAGAGAAGAAAGAAGTACTCCAAAAGGCTCCGATCACATATATTTCTCATATTGCTCAACATTTCTTTACTTTCACTCTTAACTAATACATGGTTCTTCGAAGTGATGCAATAGAGGTCCAACCTTTGATTCCCTAAAGTAGCTTTCAGTCAGTATTTATTAAGAAACACGACTGAATTAAAAGTGATTTTTCCATGGCAGAGTTTAGGTCCATTGCTCAGGTCTTTGGTCGGTACATTGTAGGCATGATCGAAAAATGAATGATATTATGATATTAAAACTCATTTCTCACCTCATCAAACTGTCTGATCTCTCGCTGGCGTTGGAAATCTATGTTGTACCGTGCCCAGTAGGGGCTGTAAAGGGTCCTGGCTCCGTTCCATGGGTGTCCAGTCTCTGTTCCTCCAGTGTTGGAGCTGATGGAAGGAAACATGCTGCTTCTGCTGCGTTGACCTGTACTGGGGATCATAGCTGCACACCGTGAGTCCAGAAAATACCTGACGGTTGCATTCCCAAATGTGACTCCATACAGGAACTTGGTTGTTGGCACATGCCCACCGTACCTAAACAATTCATCAGTTGACTTGTTAGTCATGTTTTCAAAGCTTGATTCACAGGATGTCAAGACTGTCTGATAGTCTTGGGGCAAGTGCAGGTCTTGCCTCCAGTAATATGTATTATTATATAACAAATGAATCAGTTTACCCAGGCATCAGAGACACTGGAGAGTATGTGGCGTTATTGTGTGTGATGAGAGAGCCGTTTCCTCTGAAAGTCGTGTCTGACATGCTGGACTCCTCCGACCACAGTGCAGGACTCGCCGAGGGCCTCCCCTGAAGCGACAACACAGAGTTGCTTGGCAACTGCTTAGTCCTGCATGTGGCTTATTGTTACAAAGTAGTTTGTTTGACAGTCTTGGCGCCAATCTGCATTCACAAAGTCTATTATGAGGATTTTGTTTCTTTATAACATTGTATGCTTGTTAAACACTACAATATGGACAGAAATGCTACTAGAATTACTATTATTGTACGATTATAGGTACATTAAGAAAATAGTGCCAAATTAATAATGTGGCATAGACACAAAATTGTGCATTATTTTGATTACCATAACTGCCTAAAGTGCTCAGAGCACATAGTAAAAAAGCCTGGGATTGGTTAGGGGACTCATTTGTACACTTTGCCATCTGTGATATCTGTTTCATGTGATATCACATACATATTGCACAGCCCTTCTTGAATTAGCCCCTCAAAGCATTTAGATACATCATTAAAGCTTCTTCTTCTACAGTATACAATGGAATGCCTTTAAAACATTATTTGCAATCAGTGTATTGTAATAATGGGTGACTTTTTTTTGGAAAATAAAAGAAATAAAAGAAAACACTATCCAAGGTTCTGCCATTCATGGTGAACATCCAGGTGATAGCAAACATAGCAATTATCTTAGAAGGCCAAGCTAAATCAGCCACTGTTTAACAGAAAATTTAGGTAGCCCCTTATTTTGATCAGCGTGTAATTCCTTATCTGTATTTAACCAAGTAAAGTAGTGGACAGTCACCAATACAGCGCCCGGGGAGCAGTATGTGGGGACGGTACCTTGCTCAAGGGTACCTAAGTGGTGCCACTGGCAGTCTTGGGTCTCAAACCTATGGCCTTCCATTTGCACTAACCACCAGCCACCCTAAAACTGAAAGCAACACAAGAAACTAATGTATAGACCCCCCGCCCCCCCCCACCCCCCCCGCTTTTGTATTTAAAATATTTAAAAGTTCAAGTACATCTGAGACTGAACTATTTTTCATACATTTTTCAAATGCAGAGAAAGAACGTCACATTGCTCACACTGTGTGCTGTGCCATGGAGGGTTCATGCGTGAGCAGAAGAAACCACTTTACTTTCTAACATTACTGCGCTTCTGACTTGGCCTGAACAGCGCCCCCTGCTGGCAGCCCCACTCCATCGCCCAATAGCGCGTGCAGCGCAGCGCTCCTCAGTAGTAAAGGAGTGAGGCTCATAGGCGCCGCACTCAGTGTAAAGCTGGGGAAACGAACGTACCTGAATTATTCATGGCTCTTTTTAAGGCAGGGGAATCAGCGGATGTTGTTCATGGAGGTGTTTTAGCTCACCCTACAGTAAAATATGAAGAAATTAGCAGTTTCAGGAGCTGCCAGCCCTCTGTAGTTTAAGGGCTCAGTCTGTGAGGACTTTCCTTGATTTTCGCCGGACTTGCCATGGCTCTGGTGGTGAATCTGAAGACGGTCTCGGAGCTCCGGGGGAGGGCGGATCGGATCGCCAAAGTGTCGTTTCGAGGTGCTGTTCCACTCCTCTTCTTCTCGTCAGTGCGGAGTGCTGCTTGTTAAAGTTCAGTGAAGCTTCTCTTGCTTCATTGGGAGGTTTTTAGTAACAGACAAGTGTTTGGTATGCATGTGTATGTTAGGTGAGATGGATGAGCTCGGATGAAGTTGGGAAAGCCACTTCTCTCCATGCGCTGGAAACCTTTGCGAGAGAAAAAATCTCTGGAAATGTAGCACATAGAGGTGCACATTACTGTCGTGTTTCGTCGTCTGCTTAGACTTTATCGAGCTGTAGTCCACAGTGGAAACTCTTCCTGACTAATTCTAATCTGACCGTAGCTACTAACCCACACTAAAGAGCAACCACTTTACCCTGATAAGGGGTTATGTGGTGTTCTTTTGCGGTCTGTGGTGTTCTGGTGGGCTGTTGTGTTCTGTACTGCTCTGTGGTGGGCTGTTGTGTTCTGTTGTGTTCTGTGGTGTTCTGTGGTGGTTAGTGTTGTTTTGTGGTGTCCTGTGGTGTTCTAAGGTGTTCTATCGTGGTTAGTGTTGTTTTGTGTTGTTCTGTGGCGGTCTGTGATGCTCTGTGGTGCTCTGTAGAGTTCTATGCTGTCTGTGGTGGTCCATGATATTCTGTGATGTTCTGTGGTGTTCTGTGGTGTTCTATGATGTTCTGTGGTGGTCTGTGATGTTCTCGGTTGTTCTGTGGTGGTCTGTAATGCTCTGTGGTGTTCTGTAATGTTTTGTGGTTTTCTGTGGTGTTCTGTGATGGTTTGTAGAGTTTGATGATGGTCTGTGGCGGTCTGTGGTGTTCTAATGTGTTCTATGGTGTTCTTTATGCAAAAATATGCTCACATCTCTATTTCTTTTCTCTTTATTTGTCTCATTCCATCTCTCTCTTTCTTTCTCTCTTTCTTTCTTTCTTTCTTTCTGTCTCTCTTTCTTTCTATGTCTCTCTTTTCTCTTCTCTCTGCCTTTCTCTGTCTGTCTCCCTTCTCTTCCTCCCTCTCTCTCTCCTCTTCTATATGCCCATCTCCAGCTCTCTCTCTCTCTCTCTCTCTCTCTCTCACTCTCTCATCTCCCCCTCTCTCTGTGTCCTCTTCTCTCCACATCTCTCTCGCTTCCTCTCTATCTCTCGCTATCTCTCTCTCTGTCTCATCTCTCTCCCTCCCCCTCTCTCTCACTGTTTTATTTCTCTCCCTCTCTCTCTCTCTCTCTCTCTCTCTCTCTCTCTGTCTCTCTCTCTCTCTGTTTCTCTG